>CM042178.1:22736714-22771714 GCA_023376005.1 Doryteuthis pealeii | reverse complement strand
TTACCCCATATATCCCATCATGATGTCATGTTTAGCAAGCTAGCCTTGAAAATCCATTACTAATAAAAAGCAAGTTCAATCCTTGCTTGATGCCCCATTAGGGCATGTTGATTTTTCACTTTATTTTTTTTTGGGGGGGGGATCCTATATAACTTTTGTGGCGAAAACTGGGGTTTGGTGTTATAAGAACTGATATCAAAAATTAGATTCCTAACTTTAAAACTCATTTGAGAGACATGTTTATTTATTTTCCATGTGTCTCTACGGATAGTTAATATTAAAAAGTATTTATTTAAAAAACATTTTGCTAGGGTTAGGGGTTAGCAGTTATTATAACCTTAAAATATACTTTTTATAGCTATTGTACACTCACATGGTCCTACATATCTGTATTTTAGAATACCTAAAAATGTACAAAATTTCCAACAACGTCATAAATTTCATTGAAAAAGCCATTAAAAACTGGCGAGTTCAATTATAGGCTACAGTCCCAAGCCGATTATCGTTCAGTTGTGTCGGATGTAAAAAGTGGCCGAATAAATTGTCCTTTATTATTAAAATGATATCACCCCAAAATTCCAATTTTTTTTTCGCGCAGAAGTTTATTGCCGCAAGAATTAATAAAATAAGTTTTAAGTGATTAAAATACGTATAGAACGAAAATAGCTCCGAATTCAATTAGCCAATGAGATTACAGATTTTATCTGGAATGTAAACATCAGCTGGTGTTCTGTGTTTATGAAATAAAAAAATATTAATTTAGAATGACCCTCAAAACACCCCCCAAAAAATTCCTAATAATATGCTTTAGTAACTAAAGCAAACATAATAATGCTTTAGTAACTAAAGTAAACAATTTTTTTTCTTCAGGAAAAATTTCAAAATATAATTTTCAATTAAAGAACTGGCTTTTTAGAAAAAAAAATTTTTTTTTAATGAACCTAAAATGCGTATGACTTTAGCCCCCCTACAGAAAATAATTTACCAAAAATCAGGGAATTATCGGATTTTAATGAAACTTTCAGTGTTTATTTATCAATGAACGATCTTTATAATGCATTATTTATTTTATTTCAAAACTTTCTAATTTTTTTCATTTTGACCCCACCTTATGTTGGGGGCGTAAATTGTTTTGCGAGTTGGTCATTTTCGATACTAATTACAGTATAAATAAAGAGATAAAAGACCGAACTTATGAATAGAAACAACAAAAATTTACGCGATATGCGAAATACTATTATTTTTTTCTTTTTTCTAAAAAGCAAATTCGCTTATTACTCATTTTATTTACGTGACTTGTCACATGATGCGAAATACTATTATTTTTTTATTTTTTCTTAAAAGCAAATTCGCTTATTACTCATTTTATT
Source organism: Doryteuthis pealeii (assembly GCA_023376005.1). Classification (NCBI taxonomy): domain Eukaryota; kingdom Metazoa; phylum Mollusca; class Cephalopoda; order Myopsida; family Loliginidae; genus Doryteuthis; species Doryteuthis pealeii. The sequence goes on along the minus strand of CM042178.1, from coordinate 22,770,344 downwards.
TACGTGACTTGTTGTCACATGATGCGAAATACTATTATTTTTTTATTTTTTCTAAAAAGCAAATTCGCTTATTACTCATTTTATTTACGTGACTTGTTGTCACATGATGCGAAATACTATTATTTTTTTTATTTTTTCTAAAAAGCAAATTCGCTTATTACTCATTTTATTTACGTGACTTGTTGTCACATGATGAGTCCACGTTTTCTTAGAAAATGATACAATTTTATGCTTTTTGGAAGGTAAAATGCACATAAAACATTTTTTGTCGCTAACAACTGTTGCTTCTTCTTCGCTGGAGGTGGCCATTTTTACTTATTCATATTTCGAACACACGATTTTCATTCGCTTATTCCGTTTTCGGAGCTACTCCATTTTGCTTCGTATTTTTTTACAAAGTAGTCCGTTTAAATTTTACTTTTCGCATAATATTAAGATATGCCACCGATTGCGAAAACTTTTTATTAGCCTTTTTTGATTTTTAATTAATAATTACGCTAAAATTATTACCGCTAATTGTTGAGCAACGTAACTCGAAAACTAAGCCCTTTTTGACGTCTGGGACTGTAGCCTATTAAAAGCCGGAGGACAATCCCTAGCAGAATTGAAGAATCCAAAGAGGTATTTTCCAAGGAGACTCGCTATCACAACTACTATTTGTTATAGCATTGATGCCACTTATATGCCACATTGTTATACCATTGAGGCAGCAGTGTTGCGACGCTGGTTACACCCCTCTCTATAATTCTTAGGTGTTGCTCCCTCATTCCCCCCCTCCCGCCTCTCTGCATTAGTGTTGCTTGAGCGAGTAGAAGGAGGAGGAGCTACTGTTGTCTCCGCCTCGCTCGTTAAATGAAACGAGAAATGCGTGCACTTAATTGTAAAGCAGAGAATAAGATTTTTTTAAACTTTCAGTGTAATTAAGATTAAAACGAACACTTTTTACGAGTTTTAAATAATAATAATAATAATAATAATAATAATAATAATAATCGATTACAGAAAAGCCTATGACATGGTCCCACATACTTTGATTTTAGAATGTCTAAAAATGTATAAAATTTCCAACAACATCATAAAATTCATTAAAAAAGCCATGGTAAATTGGCGAGTTCAATTAAAAGCTGGAAAACAATCCCTGGCAGACGTAAAAATCCAAAGAGGTATCTTCCAAGGAGACTCATTATCACCACTACTCTTTATTATAGCAATGATGCCGCTTAATCATATACTTAAAAAATGTACAGGGGGATACAAATTCACTAACTCACAAGAAAAGATAAACCACATTATGTACATGGATGACATAAAAAATTTTGCAAAATGATTCTTATAAATTGTAATATGTGAATTCTAGGGATACCCAAAATGGGCCTAAAATGCATTTTTGACAAAATGACTTTATCCCCCCCTAGAGAAAATAATTTACCAAAAATCAGGGATTTATCGGATTTTAATGAAATTTTCAGTGTTTATGTATCAATAAATAATCTTTATAATGCATTATTTATTTTATTTCAAAACTTTCTCATTTTTTTCAGGTCGCTTAATTTTGACCCTCCTTATGTGTGGGGCATACATTTTTTTGCAATTGGTCATTTTCGATACTAATTACAGTATAAATAATGAGATAAAAGACCAAAGTTATGAATAGAAACAAACGAAAAAAATTTTTTACAGTTGCTGTTTTATGAGAAAATAAGTACCGAAAATCGAGAAATAAAATGTAAAAGAATAATAAATAATTAATTTTTTGGAGATTTCTTTTTTACTCATTTCGATAATTATTTAATTGGCTATTATTTTATAAAAGAAAAAATTACACATCGATGTTTTTTTCTGCTTAAAAAGGGGAGGGGGTTCATTTTCAATCAAGCTTTTTTTCAAAAAGTTGACTTTTTACGGAAAAAATAAGGTTTGCATTAAGTAGATATTTATTTTTAGAATCTAAAAATATATCATTCTAAACTTAACATCCGGCTTAAGTATTTTAAATGAATTTTATATATTAATTTTTCATAGCAAAAATACTAAATTAAAGTTTTGAAATAGAATAACTGATGCATTATAAAATTCATTAATTGATAAATCAATTCTGAAAATTTCAGTAAAATCAGATAATTACCTGATTTTTGGTAGATTTTTTTTTCCATCCCAAATGTTACGTTAAAATTGTAAACAAGCGCCTAAAACAATTGAAAAACAGCCAAAATGGCGGATCATGTTGAAATTGACCAAAACAAATGGTTTTGAATCTTTTAAAAATAAACTACATATGTAATGATATTTTTCTTTTTTTAATGATAGTCAGTATGTTACTACTTATCGATTTAGACAAAGTTTGACCTTAAATAATAGATTTAATTATGTTTAATTCGTTTTTAAAACTCTTAGCAGACGACAAAAAAAGGTAACCCTCGTGAATTCCTTTTTAATTCACTTTCCCAATTTAGAACCATCCTAACACCTACATGATGATTTACCAATATATATATATATATATATATATATATATATATATATGTGTGTGTGTGTGAGTGAATTCCTTATTTAATTCAATTTTCTTTTTTCTTTTCTTTTCTTTTTTCTTCTTAAAGAGATATGGTTGGTGAGCCTCATGTTTTTCTTTTGGTGTTTCTAATCCATCCATGTTGTTACAGTTTAACGAGGGCTCAACCACCTGTGAGTATATATATTTTTTTATTCATTTACACTTTTTTTCAACTTTTTATGAATGTAATCCCAAAAGTAAGGTCTCCCCAAATCTTTAGAAATCACAGAAACGTTTGTTTATTGTCAATGATGTTGACATCATTTTAAAGTTTGAACGTGTATCTATTTTTTTACATAATCACCATTTCGATCTATGTATTTTTGTAAGCACTATGGCTATTTTCGTATGACCATATCATACCAGCTCATTGTTACCTTGTCGTCGAGGAAGTGTTTAACCTTGACAACATTGCAAACTCTCAACACCACTTGTGGACGTTTTTTACATACATGCATGACTCACCATACACTTCTATTAACTAGTGATGAATTTCAATCAGTTTAATAACTTTTGTATTCAAAAATCAAATAATTGCACAAACTTCACACTGCCATATCAAGGCTGAGCATAGCAGCCAGGTGCATGCAGGAGCAGGCACATGCAAAACAAACACAACAGTGGTACTAATAGCTGCATGATCAGTTCCTCTGAATCCCCTGCAAATTGAAGACCTTATTTTGCAGAATATTCTTGTATATCTAAACATTTTTGCAAATGTTGTATTGTAGAATGAACATCATACTCTCTTTCACAGGAAGACTGTGACTAGCATCCAGTCACCAGAAAAAAAAAAAAAAAACAGTGTAACAGAATACATTCTGTAACAACTGACAGGACATGGACAAGTGTTCAGTATATTTGTATTGTGTTAGTATAGCATTTAATTCTAAGACTAACAGCAACAAATAAATAAATTAAAACTTAGTTTAATTCTAACAATTTATTAAAGAACAAATAAAACAATGAGTAACAATATAAAGTCCTTCCTTTTATTGTGTTAGTATAGCATTTAATAATAAGACTAACAGCAACAAATAAATGAATGAAAACTTAGTTTAATTCTAACAATTTATTGAATAACAAATAAAACAATGAGTAACAATATAAAGTCCTTCATGTGTATAAAGTTGAGTTTGAGGAACTTACTGGTGTGCTGGAGAAGATATCTGGTATCTTAATGTTTTCTTGGAGAGAATTTCTGGTCAACGTGCATACGGTAGCTGGCCTGGAATCTATCGGCCCTTTTTGGTATTTTGCGCTAAAACTTCTGGGCTCATCACGTAATTGGTATATCCAATCAGCCTCTCTCTCACTTAACCTCACACACAAGAATAAACATTTTACCGACCCAACATATGGGTAAAAATATCGACATTAAAACCAACAGCCAATTAAAATCCTGGAAATAGACTTGACCAATAGAATAGCCCAAATGTTATTAAAAAGAAAGAAAGAATAGTGAAATACAAAAGAGAGAGAGAGAGAGAAAGAAAAAATAAATTGAAACAAAATTACTTAACTCTTTACCTACCAAATTTCCAAATTACTGAATTGTTTGATAAAAGCAAAACAAGCATGGTATATTATTTTTGCTATGGGAGCAGAACTTCTCTCAGAATATTGTCCCTGTTAATTCATCGGAAGACCTTAAGAAAAAAGAAATTAAACTGATGCTAAAACTTTGTTGTTTTTTTCACAGACTGTCTGCTTCTAAAAGAGCAAAAGTTAAAGTTCAGACCCAATTTTTTGTCTTTCTAAAGATATTTTTGTTGTTGTAATATGCAACTATCTTAATAGCGTTCTTCCAGCTAAACGTAAGTCAATTGGCTTTCCAAATCTTTCCTTCTTTATTTTACTATGGGGTAATCTCCAATGTCAAATCATCCAGAAAATCCAGTAAAATTGTCACCCACTCTCTTCAATTTGTGTGGACTATGTTAAAGTTAGACAATCCCCAATTTGAGCTTCCAATTCCAAAAATTGGTTGAGTTATGTTGATTTTTAGCTCTCCAAATTTTATGGGGTTGGTGGAAAATGGCGACTTTTTGTAATCTATTTTTGGTTGACTTTAAAACTATTTGATAACATTTTTGGATTCCTTGGGCAAAAAGGTTTTTATAAACCAATTTTTAGGAGTAGGGAAACTCTAGAACTCATTTTACAGGCAAAAATAGGTTACAAAATCTTGCCATTTTTTGTGAACCCCCTCAAATTTGGAGAGCTAAAAATTGACCTAACTTTGCCAATTTTTGGAATTGGATACTCAAATTTTGGGGATTGTCTAACTTTATCATAGTCAACACTTGGACAAAATTTCAGAAAAATTGAAATGGGTGGGTGATATGGCCTGGATGATTTGACATGGAATTACCCATATACATATATATGTATACATACATATACGTGGAATTACCCTATATTGAAATACATTTTTAATGATTAACATTTTTTTTTTTCAGTTCTGGATCAGTGAAGTCTACAACAGTTTTTACAACTTTTCCGATGTCTTTGTGGAAATTTTTGATGGTGGCCGCGGTAACGTCTCCTTGTCGAATGTCAGCTTGGATCTTGAGAAAGAAGACAAGTTAGTAGTTTCAGTCATTTGTCATGCAATCTTAATTTGCTTTCGGAAATAGGTTGGATGGGGGAAGGTAAGGGGAGGGGGGCAGTTAAATAATTATAATTGGAGGAGGAGGGGGAGGAGGAGTATTAGTCATTTGTCATTTAGTCATCACTTGAAATCTATATGTATAGTTATCTCTACGCTTGAAAGTAAGCACATTCTTTGTAAACTATATATATATATATATATATATATAGATATATAGATATATAGATAATGTATTTGTGATATCTAATAATTAGCTAATTTGGTTGGATTTTATGGCATGTCAACCCTTGTTGGATTATTTTATGCCAAAGATTTTGTTCATTCTTGATGGGTATTCAACATTTTTTAAAGACTCAATTTTCTTTTTAAGCTCATTTTTTCTATATAACCTATAGATGGGACCCTAACAGGTACTACCATACAAACCCAGTGATGCTGATAGCGTTTTGATTTAGTGTGTCATGGGATGCACATATTTGCTTCTAATGAGTCCCCGTAAAAATGTATGGTTCTAAATTAAAGTTTCTTAATAAATTGAAGGGTTTTTATTTAGGATCTGGAGAAACTACTAAAGCCATCTAACTCCTACCTTGTAACCTATCCTGAGTAATTAATTTCTAAGAAACTATTGAAATGTATTTACAGTTAGCTTGAAATGGTGAGGGAAGAAAAAAGAAAAAACACTGGGATGCATGGATAAGATTTTACTGCATCTTTTCAGATTTTTTGTGTGTCAGGGACGCGTCCTATGTCCCTATCAGCATCTCTGCAAACCATAAAATAGAAATTTTGAATTACAACATGAATTTGTTTTTTTTAAATTCTATATTTTTAATTTAATTTTTTCAACCAGTCAGTCTCTGATTGTTTCTCTGGACAATATGACCACAAACCAAGAAGGATTCCTCGTCCTTTCCTTAGATGACTCCGTTGAATCAATAAAGACGTTCTTGAAGAATATTCAGAATGAGACAGTCATTCTGAAATTGACCATTTCTCAAAAGGTAACAAGTTTATTATTTTTTCAATTTTTTTTTCTTTTCTGAATATGACAGCATTTGAGATTTGTGTAAGGCTATACAAGGTAAAAGCTTAGCAGCCATACAACCACCTGTTCAGGGTATGGTGCATTCTGGGAACACGGAGGAAAGTTGCCATGACACAGGGTGAGATAAACAATTTATCTGGTTCCACACATATAATTTTTATCGTTTTTTCAATGATTTCTTTCTCTCTGTATGACAAACTATTTTAGCATTTGAGATTTGAGCAAGGCTATACCAAGTAAAAGCTTGGCAGCCATACAATTGGAGTTTTTGATTGGAGGCATGCATCTTGATTTACTACTAACTTACAATTATTGTGAACGTTTTTAGCAAGGAAATTATTAGTGATATTTAATAGGCTTTTAGGCTTATCTTTGGGCAGTATGGAGTGCCCCTTCATTGCTATTACTCTCAGCCCCACTCCAACCTGGAATAGTAGTGTGACAATATGCCCCCCCCGCCTCTAGTGCATATTCTACTCTTCTCACCATGGCTTCGTCTAAGGCTGTGATTGTCTTCATATTCTGGACTCCACTGTTGTGTCTTTGATTAAAACTGCACCTCGGGTACAAGAAAAATAAATAACAAAGAGAAACAAAAAAAGACAGAATAGGGGGTACATTATGATCCAAAAGGAAGGTGTAGCACTCACAAATTTCTCATCTTTCCTTGTTCTCTGAAAGTTTTTTTGTTTTTTTTTTAAGATTGTAAGCACCAAATGTATGTCAGCCAGTGACTGGTCAATGACCCCTGAACTAGATTTAAAAAAAAACGGAAGTTCCAAATTTTCTGCAGAAAAGCAGAAATGGATATGTCCCTTTCCCCACCCCAGGACCACAAACAGAATTGAGGAACCTTTTTCTTTTTCTTTTTTCGCTGGGGTCTCACGTTTTTCGGCTTCTACTGGGGGTGTTTTGGCTAACCGTGAATTGCAAGATTGAGGCATTTCTTTACCTCCTCCTTTTCCCTAATCTCAATTATCTACCAAGAGCTGAATGGGTGACCCAACAGGTCCCGTTTTGTCTAGTTCTATATGAAGTCTATTTTGGTTTTTCATTCATGAAGATTCATTCTGGTTGTTCTTATTTTTCAGTTAAATGATTCCCACATCATTGATATTTTTAACAAGAAGAAAGGTAAGTTTTATTGGATTAACTTCTGGGTATAAGCCATACACAACTTCCTGTGAGAAATGAATAATAATTAGAATTGCATTCTGGGTAAAATGAATCTTTTAATTACTATAAAAGGAAGTATTGTGTTAGTATAGCATTTAATTCTAAGACTAACAGCAACAAATAAATGAATTAAAACTTAGTTTAATTCTAACAATTTATTAAAGAACAAATAAGACAATGAGTAACAATATAAAGTCCTTCCTTTTATTGTGTTAGTATAGCATTTAATAATAAGACTAACAGCAACAAATAAATGAATTAAAACTGAGTTTAATTTTAACAATTTATTAAAGACAATCTTTTCCAATAAATTATATATTTCTGAAAAATGATAAATGAAACTTACAAAGGAAATCATTGGATAACTTATTGGTATAAGCCATAAACAGTTTCCTGTTTGAAATAGATAGCAATTGACATTGCATTCTGGGTAAAATTAATATTTTAATTACTATAATATATGTAGAATAAATGAAGGAAAAAACTTTAGATTTACTTCATTGTAATAATTTATTTCAACTGCATCATCAGACACGAGCAAAAACCCAACCCTTTTTATCATTTAGGCACTAGAAAGTGGTGGCTGAGGGTCAACCACCAGTTTATCGATACTTATTTATTGATACACATTAAGTTCATGAAAACATTTCTACCAATTTATTAATACACCTGAAGTTAGTGAAAATTATTTCTACCAATTTGAAGATACTAAGAACTTGAAACTGAAAGTTTTATCGAAAGGATTTGATTAAGCATTGAATAACCCAAAAAGGATTATAAGAACTAGAAGAAAAAACGCCCTCTGGTGGGTGGGGTGGGGGGTGTAATAATTATTTTTTGAAAGATCTTGTCTGACAGAACTGGGAGTTGAAAATTCAATGTTAGAAGGTTTGTATCATAAATATCATCGACTTTATTAAAGGAGTAGATAAAATGTTACGTGTATCTATTAATTATTAATTAAATGATTATTTTAAATATTTTACACATCAATTTCACACAAAATCGTAGCTATTTATTTATTTGTAAACTTTTTAGTTAACCTCTTGATACTGAAAAAAGAGTGAGAGTAAAAAATAATTTGAAAAAATCTGTTTACCAGGTTGTTCTTTATTTTGTGTGTTGACGATTTTCGATATTGTGACGTAAGTAGTGACATAGTTTCGGTTACAGACAAATGGAGACTGAATATCCATTATTACTAGATTTTTTTTTCTAATTCTTTATTTTTTTCTAATTTTTCAGGATGGAGTGATCTAATCAGTTGTTTTCGAAAGGATGTCACAGTTGATGCTATCGTGCTGGTCGGCAATGAAGCCACAAAAGGCAAAGATAATGGTTGCCCTTTATCTCCTGTGCGTATAGATCTCCTCACGTGCAAGTCACCTTTTAATTTCACTGTCCAACTCATCAGCCACGGCATTGACCACTTCTCTTTGGACAATCACGTAATCAGCCTTTTGGAGAATAACGTTCTTAATGAGTCCATTCCTCTCACCAATTACACCACGCAGAACGGAAAAGTCAACATTTCATTTGCAATATCTCAGTCATTTAATGAGGTAAGTCATGCTGAGGGTGTCTATCCACTTTTCACTAGCCAGGGAGATAGTTTTTGCATCTGAGGTGGAGATCCACACCTACTGTGAGCCCACACTTTACCATGCAGATCCAAACTGTGCTACACTGCACAGATCAGATTACCCAAGTGGTGCTATTCATGTGCTGAGTTGGAAAGGACTGGTATTGAAGCCGGAACCCTGTGATTCCAATGCAGATGCTCTACTAACTGAGCTAAACCAGCCCTACTCCTACTATAAAAATTCAATAATAAATGATTTTAGATATGAAAATGTATTGGAAATGATTTTTACTATAAAAATGCATTGGAAATGATTTTTTACTATAAAATGCATTGGAAATGATTTTTACTATAAAAATGCATTAGAAATTATTATAATTTTTTTTTTTTTTGCTATAAAAATGCATAAGAAATGTTTTGTTTTTTTGCTATAAAAATTCATAAGAAATGAGTTTTTGCTATAAACTTGCATAAGAAATGATTTTTTACAATAAAAAATGCATAAGAAATGATTTTTACAATAAAAATGAATTGGAAGTGATTTTTATTATAAATTATGATCCCTAACCCTAAAGCTATTTTATCTCCAATTTTCTCTTCTTTTTCATTACAGAATTCAACTTACAGTATTAATTTAGAATTGAAGCTCACACCTCACCTGTTTATTATTCTTGACAGTTTGTATTTTGGGGCACAAACTGTTCCTGTAATTCCTTTAAACCAAACATTCAAGGTAAGCTCCAAGGTCTTTTAGCGATTGTCTCCCCCTGCTGGTTTAGACTTGGCTCCAGAGAAGGGTTATCTTCCTCTACTGCGAGGGTTTTCGCTAATAGGATGCTGAGTATTTAAACGGCAACCCAGCAAATTTTCTCTCTCTTTTACTAAACTAGCCGGACGAGTAGAGACGCATGGTGTCTCTGTCTACTAATGCAAGGGGGGCTTTGTTACCCCACGTTTAGGCTCGTATCCATGAGGGTACACTGCCTTATAGACCCCCTTCTGTGGGTTATTTCTCAATTAAGTGACTCTCCCCACTTTGTCGTCGGGGTGGCCTAAAGTTGGTATCAGCTAGACAGCGAGGGGGTCTATCCCCTTTTCATTAGCGCCAGAGCAAGGAGATTGTTTTGATATCTGAGGTGGAGCATCACAACTACCATCAGCTTCTCACTTTACTGCACAGATCCCTGTGCTACTCATGAACTAAGTTGGCAAGGGCCAGTATCGAACCAAGAACCGTGTGGTTCCTAGACAGATACTCTACCGACTGTGCTAAACTACAGAATATTACATATGTTAAAACCTTCTTATTATACGTATTTAAAAATATCAAAAGTGAGTGAATAGGAATTTTTCTCTCAAATCTAGCGTATTTTTTCTTTTCTTTTTTTTTTAAGAATTGAATAATGAATGCTCCCCATTTATTGGACTTTTAATAAGTGAATATTTAAAAATAATTAAAAATTTAATAATTAAATATAATTAAATATAAATAACTTATCTATTAATGTGATTAATTTATTAGTTATAGTTATTAGTAATGATATATTTATGTATTTTAAATATTATAATGGCAATACAAATAAGATAAATATTATAATGACATAAATATTATACATTTGTATAAGTTTTATATATAAAAGTTATAGTTATCAAATATACTCTATATAAATTAAATAAAATTAAATATAAATAAAAATCTAGCTTAATTTTTTAAAAATAAATTGAATAATGAATGCCCCCATTTAATGGGCTTTATCATAGCCTCCCTTTTTTTTTTAAATGAAATTTTTTTCTTCTTTTTTCTTTGTTTTTTAGACTTACCCAGATAAAAATCCAGCTCAAATGGTCACCCTGAATATCTTCAACTTGTAAGTCTATTTTCATATTCTGTCTGTCTGTATGCATATATGTTTGTTTGTACAATGACCAAGTGCACACCCTTTTATAAAATGAAAATTGGTGGAGACCAGCAAAAACTAAAGTTCAATAAAATCCACGTCCTATATTTGACCGTGAGTGGGTTAAAAAATAACTCTTTTACCCCTAAAACAACACACACACACACACACACACACACACACACATATATATATATATATGTATATATATATATATATATATGGGAGAGAGAGAGAGAGAGAATAAATTGAGGAAAAAACTTTATATTTGCTTCATTGTAATAATTTATTTCAACTGCATAATCACAGCATCTTCAGACAAAAGCAAAACATGATTATTACTGACGGAATTGCCCAGAATACAAGAATTTGAATTTCTAGAACTTATTAGTGGTGGTGGTGGTGAGGGTGGGGGTCTTAGTATGGGAGGGTAGTAGGTGTGGGGCTAGTAGATTTGGCTGAGGGGAGGTCAGAGAGGGATAGAATATATGTTAGTTACATGGAGGCAACTCACCATATAACTAACATATATCCTATCCATCTCCCCCTTCACCTCATCCAAATTTAATATACAACCCTCTATCTTAAATCTACGAACATGTTGACTGTTCCTTCTACTCGCTATCTACAACCTTTTCTGATTGTATCCCGTTTAAGGACACAACAATAACTATATTGTGGAAAATGTGAAATAACTGAAATACTACTACGGATATTGATACTACTACTACAACTACTACTACTATCAATACAAATATTTGTCTGGTATATATATATATATATATATATATATATTTGTTTCTTTACTTTAAGGTTCCGTCTGATTCATCCAACTTTGCCTCTTGCTATTGTGAAGTGAGCACCTCTACGTACTACCCCTTTGTAAAATTTAATAGTTCTGCATTCCGCACTGAAAATTGTCACAAGAAGTGCAATGAATTAATTTCCATGACTCCGAGCACTCCGACCTCCCTGCCCAAAGTCTCTCTAAAAAGGGACGTAGTCATGACCCCGAACGCTGTTTATTATGTAGCTAAGAGTAACGTCACAGATTTGAACAGTTCCAATTTGAGTTACAAAGACGAAATATCAGCTACTGCTACGATTCCTTCGACACCAGAACAATACACAACAGCGAGTTCGACACCAAAATCGTCCGCAACTGCACCTGGACATTCGACATCGGTAGAATACACAACAGCGAGTTCGACACCAAAATCGTCTGCACACATTCGACATCGGTAGAATACACAACAGCAAATGTGAGTTCGACACCAAATCATCTGCACATGAACTTTCTACATTGATATTAGATACAACTGCAAATACACTGACACCAGAACGATCTGTCACTGAAGATGAAGATTCGACACCGGTAATATATGCAACTGGAAGTTCGACTTCAGTACCACTCTCAACTGCAGATGAACAGACAACGTCAGTACTGTCTTCAACTGTAAATGGAAGTTCGACAACACAACCATCTACAACTGCACATTCGACATCAGTAATATATACAACTTCAAATGGAAGTTCGGCACCGGTATCCCGATCAATTGCACATGAATATTCAACGTCGGTACTTTCTTCAACTGTAAATGGAAGTTCGACACCACAAGCATCTGCAACTGCCCGCGGACATTCAACACCGGTACCTTATACAACTGTAAATGGAAGTTCGACAACGGTACCATCTTCGACTTCTAAATTGGCCACATCTAGCCGTAGCACATCAACAAATCTCTACACTGTATTTATATATCAATGAGATGGGATTATATGACAATTTAGATCATTGGATTGAATTAAAAGGTAAGTTATGCTGCAATTTATATCATAATTTTATCGCCTTCTTATAACTAGCCAATATATGCACCTTCCGGGTGCAAGTATTTAAGTTTTAATGTAATAAAATATTAGAATAAATTAGAAAGGCTAATGAAACTAAATAAGAATGCAGATAAAAAGATTTGAAACAGAGAGGTACAATCGAAAAATAGAAACTTACTCTTCTATCACTCTGATCTTTCATTGCTGAATTTTCCTAGCTTAATCATTTAGTTAAAATAGAAAGTAAAGAATAAAATGACACTTATTTCTTCTGGTTAAAGAATTCCTTTTAAGATTTATCCCTGTTTTGTTTTTTTGTTTTTTGTTTTTTGTTTTGTTTGATTCTGGCCGTTGTCAATTCAGTACATTAGTAGCACAGCTTGGATCTGTGTGGTAAAGTGGAGAGCTGATGGTAGGTATGGCACTCCACCTTCGATGTAATAATAATCTCCCTGGTCTAGAGCTAGTATGTATGTGTTTCCAAGCTCTCCACATGAGCAGGATGTGAGAAAAAAATCAACTTTTTAAACATCTATAATAAAACTGTCACCATCAACTTTCCAATTCCCTTAGTTATTTACATTACATTATCAATGATAATTAAATAATCGTTATTCAATCTCCATTAGCATCTTTTGTAAATATGAAAGTACAATTAATGCATTTTCCTAAACTCTAGGTATAAAATAAGCCTAATGGGTTGATATGCCATTAATATTAATCCTATTGCCCCAGGAAAAAATCATGATGCACTTACATTTGTAATATGAGCAATTTCTACGAAAAAGGAATAAACCACTTAATGATGTTTACTAACTCATAGATCCTCACAAAAATATTGTTGAAATTTAACCGTTCCATGTTATTGACAACTTCCTAATAAATTATGATTTATCAAATGTATAATTTAAATCCATGATCTTTTATTAGGGCCAAAGGTTTAAACTGCTGCATATAGCGAAGGTTTTCGGCTAGTAATAATAATAATTTCTCATTGGTAAATATAAATACTCTTATTAAGATCAGTGATTTAAATATTATGGATTTAATATCCTGTGACTGCAGTTTCGTTCGTACTTGCAATCGTCAAAATGTTATAACTAGCTTATTATATAGCTAAGAGTAACATGAAATCTGTGATGTTACTCTTAAATTAAAATCCATCATCTCTTATTAGTGACAAACGCTTAAAATGCTGCGTATAGGGAAGGTTTTCAGCTAGTAATAATAATGATGATTTTTTTTTTTTTTTTTTTCTTTGTGCAGGGAATGAATCAATTGGATTCGTCGGTTCTTATGTTTTGGTTCACAATGTTAATGGGCGAACGAATTCAACAAGCTTTTCCTTAAGCAATCTGAAAACTCCAAAGACGGAAGAATTTTTGTATATCAACTTTAATACTCCTGGTGCAGGTCTCTTATTAAAGGTCAGTTGAATTCTTTCTCATTATAAATCATCCATTTCTCCAATTAGGGAGAGAGAGAGAGAGAGAGAGAGAGAGAGAGAGAGAGAGAGTAAGTACACAGAAGCGATGACGCTAATCTGTTTCAATCGAACATAATGAAAAGAATGAAAGAAAAATAGTGAGAGAGATTATTATGCTTTTTACATATTGAACTATTCAGCAATAGCTCTTAAGTAAACATATCAAACGTTGTAATAATTAAATTATCATAATGTGGTATATCCACAGGTCCTGTTAGTGTAATGTATAAATGCATGTATGGATATACAGGGATGTGTTTTTAACCTAAAAGAGGGTCAGACAAAAATTGCCTTGGTAGACACGTTCGAAATGACGGCACCACGCAATGACTAAGAGTACACAGCAAAATTGTTTTTTCTTTGTAAAAATAATCTTATTATAATGGAGATTGTGTGTTTTCCTGCCTGTAACCGAAATTATATTACCATTCCAGTCACAATTCCCTTAATTATTTACATCACATTCTCTATGATTTTATCTTTATTTAAACCTGAATTATTAATAAAATTATTTTACATAATTCATACTGTTGGCCTTATCTACATACCAGTAATGTGCAATTGTATTTATATACAACAAAATAGCAATTTACAGTGTGAACAGCAAGGCTAATTTGCATATTGATATTAAAAAAATTCTTTTAATAAACATGTGCTTAGTATTATTGATTTCTAGTTGTTTGATTTTATCTTATTGAATAGAGAAAAAATTTGGGGGGATATCTTAAAAAATATATATATATTAACAAGAAGAAATAACTGTAATTTTATTCTATACTTCTTATTAAATTAGGAAAATTGGCAATGAAAGACAGGGGTGATGGAAGAGTAAGTTTCAGTTGTTCTATTTCTCGATTATACCCCCACCTCCCCGATTCAAATCTTTTTATCTGCATTCTTATTAGTTTGATTAGCCTTTCTAATTTAATACATTTTATTACATTAAAACTTACACGGGGGGGGATATATTTGCTAGTTAACATAAAATCTTTGAAAATTGATAAAAATAAACAAAAGCTTTAAAACAAATAATTTTTATAGACAAACGACATAGATTTTATTTTAAATACAGTATTTGAATGGAAATGCTTGACTTTCATTTTTACATTTTCTTGCATTTCGGTTCGGAATTGAGCCATCTAACATCGCAAATTAAGGCTCACAAACTTTTTGCTTATTTCGACACAATCCTTTCGTATGAATCAATATTATTATATTAACCTGTTTAATGGTTTTTTATTAAAACTGCAAACCTTATGCGTCGGCTTTTAAGTCATCGTTGACTTCATTTTGTTGTTTTTTTTTAACTATAAATTTATAGTAAAAAAAACAACAAAATGAAGTCAACGATATAAATTAGCCGACGCTACAGCGTTTGCAGTTTAATAAAAAACCATTAACAGGGCTTAATATAATAATATTGATTCATACGAAGGATAAATAAGCAAAAAGTTTGTGAGCTTAATTTGCGATGTTAGATGGCTAATCCGACCGAAATGCAAGAAATGTAAAAATGAAACGTCACGCGGTGGGAGCATTTCATTCAAATACTGTATTTAAATAAAATCTATGCGTTTGTCTATAAAAATTATTTGATTTTAAAGCTTTTGTTTATTTTATCAATTTTCAAGATTTTATGTTAACTAGCAAATATACCCCCCCCCGTGTAAGTTTTAATGTAATAAAATGTATTAATTAGAAAGCTAATCAAGAAATGCAGATAAAAAGATTGAATCGGGAGGTGGGGGTATAATCGAGAAATAGAACAACTGAAACTTACTCTTCCATCACCCTGTCTTTCATTGCAATTTTCCTAATTTAAGAAGTATAGAATAAATTACAGTTATTTTTTTGTTAATATATATATATTTTTTAAATATCCCCCAAATTTTTTCTCTTATCAATAAGATAAAATCAAAAACTAGAAATAATAATACTAAGCACATGTTTATTAAAAGAATTTTTTTAATATCAATATGCAAATTAGCCTTGCTGTTCACACTGTAAATTGCTATTTTTGTATATATAAATACAATTGCACATTACGGTATGTAGATAAGGCCAACAGTATGAATTATGTAAATAATTTTATTAATAATTCAGGTTTAAATAAAGATAAAATCATAGAGATGTGATGTAAATAATTAAGGGAATTGTGACTGGAATGTATATAATTCGGTTACAGGCAGGAAAACACACAATCTCCATTATAATAAGATTACTTTTTACAAAGAAAAAACAATTTTGCTGTGTACTCTTAGTCATTGCGTGGTGCCGTCATTTCGAACGTGTCTACCAAGGCAATTTTTGTCTGACCTCTTTTAGGTTAAAACACATCCCTGTATATCCATACATGCATTTATACATTACACTAACAGACCTGTGGATATACCACATTATGATAATTTAATTATTACAACGTTGATATGTTTACTTAAGAGCTATTGCTGAATAGTTCAATATGTAAAAAGCATAATAATCTCTCTCACTATTTTTCTTTCATTCTTTTCATTATGTTCGATTGAAACAGATTAGCGTCATCGCTTCTGTGTACTTACTCTCTCTCTCTCTCTCTCTCTCTCTCTCTCTCTCTCTCCTAATTGGAGAAATGGATGATTTATAATGAGAAAGAATTCAACTGACCTTTAATAAGAGACCTGCACAGGAGTATTAAAGTTGATATACAAAATTCTTCCGTCTTTGGAGTTTTCAGATTGCTTAAGGAAAAGCTTGTTGAATTCGTTCGCCCATTAAATTGTGAACCAAAACATAAGAACCGACGAATCCAATTGATTCATTCCCTGCACAAAGAAAAAAAAAAAAAAAATCATCATTATTTTACTAGCTGAAAACTTCCCTATACGCAGCATTTTAAGCGTTTGTCACTAATAAGAGATGATGGATTTTAATTTAAGAGTAACATCACAGATTTCATGTTACTCTTAGCTATATAATAAGCTAGTTATAACATTTTGACGATTGCAAGTACGAACGAAACTGCAGTCACAGGATATTAAATCCATAATATTTAAATCACTGATCTTATAAGAGTTATTTATATTTACCAATGAGAAATTATTATTATTACTAGCCGAAAACCTTCGCTATATGCAGCAGTTTAAACCTTTGGCCCTATAAAAATCATGGATTTAAATTATACATTTGATAAATCATAATTTATTAGGAAGTTGTCAATAACTGGAACGGTTAAATTTCAACAATATTTGTGAGGATCTATGAGTTAGTAAACATCATTAAGTGGTTTATTCCTTTTTCGTAGAAATTGCTCATATTACAAATGTAAGTGCATCATGATTTTTTTCCTGGGGCAATAGGATTAATATTAATGGCATATCACCCATTAGGCTTATTTTCCTAGAGTTTAGGAAAATGCATTAATTGTACTTTCATATTTACAAAAGATGCTAATGGAGATTGAATAACGATTATTTAATTATCATTGATAATGTAATGTAATAACTAAGGAATTGGAAAGTTGATGGTGACAGTTTATTATAGATGTTTAAAAGTTGATTTTTCTCACATCCGCTCATGTGGAGAGCTTGGAAACACCATACATACTAGTCTCTAGACCAGGGAGATTATTATTACATCGAAGGTGGAGTGCCATACCTACCATCAGCTCTCCACTTTACCACACAGATCCAAGCTGTGCTACTAATGTACTGAATTGACAACGGCCAGAATCAAACAAAACAAAAAACAAAAAACAAAAAAACAAAACAGGGATAAATCTTAAAGGAATTCTTTAACCAGAAGAATAAGTGTCATTTTATTCTTTACTTTCTATTTTAACTAAATGATTAAGCTAGGAAAATTCAGCAATGAAAGATCAGAGTATAGAAGAGTAAGTTTCATTTTTCGATTGTACCTCTCTCGTTTCAAATCTTTTTATCTGCATTCTTATTTAGTTTCATTAGCCTTTCTATTTATTCTAATATTTTATTACATTAAAACTTAAATACTTGCACCGGAAGGTGCATATATGGCTAGTTATAAAGAAGGCGATAAAATTATGATATAAAATTGCAGCATAACTTACCTTTTAATTCAATCCAATGATCTAAATTGTCATATAATCCCATCTCATTGATATATAAATACAGTGTAGAGATTTGTGTTGATGTGCTACGGCTAGATGTGGCCAATTTAGAAGTCGAAGATGTAAGTTGTCGAACTTCCATTTACAGTTGTATAAGGTACGGGTTGAATGTCGCGGGCAGTTGCAGATGCTTGTGGTGTCGAACTTCCATTACAGTTGAAGAAAGTACCGACGTTGAATATTCATGTGCAATTGATCGGGATACGGTGCGAACTTCCATTTGAAGTTGTATATATTACTGATGTCGAATGTGCAGTTGTAGATGGTTGTGTTGTCGAACTTCCATTTACAGTTGAAGACAGTACTGACGTTGTCTGTTCATCTGCAGTTAGAGTGGTACTGAAGTCGAACTTCCAGTTGCATATATTCCGGTGTCGAATCTTCATCTTCAGTGACAGATCGTTCTGGTGTCAGTGTATTTGCAGTTGTATCTAATATCAATGTAGAAAGTTCATGTGCAACTGCAGATGATTTGGTGTCGAACTCGCATTTGCTGTTGTGTATTCTACCGATGTCGAATGTCCAGACGATTTGGTGTCGAACTCACATTTGCTGTTGTGTATTCTACCGATGTCGAATGTCCAGGTGCAGAGACGATGGTTGTCGAACTCGCATTGCTTGTGTATTCTACCGATGTCGATGTCAGGTGCAGTTGAGACGATTGGTGTCGAACTCGATTTGCTGTTGTGTATTGTTCTGGTGTCGAAGGAATCGTAGCAGTAGCTGATATTTCGTCTTTGTAACTCAAATTGGAACTGTTTAAATCTGTGACGTTATCTTAGCTACATAATAAACAGCGTTCGGGGTCATGACTACGTCCTTTTTAGAGAGACTTTGGGCAGGGAGGTCGGAGTGCTCGGAGTCATGGAAATTATTCATTGCACTTCTTGTGACATTTTCAGTGCGGAATGCAGAACTATTAAATTTTCAAAGGGTAGTACGTAGAGGTGCCACTTCACAATAGCAAGAGGCAAAGTTGGATGAATCAGACGGAACCTTAAAGTAAAGAAACAAATATAATATATATATATATATATATACCAGACAAATATTTGTATTGATAGTAGTAGTAGTTGTAGTAGTAGTATCAATATCCGTAGTAGTATTTCAGTTATTTCACATTTTCCACAATATAGTTATTGTTGTGTCCTTAAACGGATACAATCAGAAAAGGTTGTAGATAGCGAGTAGAAGGAACAGTCAACATGTTCGTAGATTTAAGATAGAGGTTTGTATATTAAATTTGGATGAGGTGAAGGGGAGATGGATAGGATATATGTTAGTTATATGGTGAGTTGCCTCATGTAACTAACATATATTCTATCCTTCTCTGACCTCCCCTCAGCCAAATCTACTAGCCCACACCTACTACCCTCCCATACTAAGACCCCCCCTCACCACCACACCACTAATAAGTTCTAGAAATTCAAATTCTTGTATTCTGGGCAATTCCGTCAGTAATAATCATGTTTTGCTTTGTCTGAAGATGCTGTGATTATGCAGTTGAAATAATTATTACAATGAAGCAAATATAAAGTTTTTTCCTCAATTTATTCTCTCTCTCTCTCTCTTCTCTCTCTCTCTCTCTATATATATATATATATATATATAATAATATATATATATGTGTGTGTGTGTGTGTGTGTGTGTGTGTGTTGTTGTTTTAGGGGTAAAGGTATTTTTTAACCCACTCACGGTCAAATATAGGACGTGGATTTTATTGAACTTAGTTTTTTGCTGGTCCCACCAATTTTTCATTTTATAAAGGGTGTGCACTTGGTCATTGTACAAACAAACATATATGCATACAGACAGACAGAATATGAAAATAGACTTACAAGTTGAAGATATTCAGGGTGACCATTTGAGCTGGATTTTTATCTGGTAAGTCTAAAAAAAAAGAAAAAGAAGAAAAAATTTCATTTAAAAAAAAAGGAGGCTAGGATAAAGCCCATTAAATGGGGGCATTCATTATTCAATTTATTTTTAAAATTAAGCTAGATTTTATTTATATTTAATTTTATTAAATTTATATAGAGTATATTGATAACTATAACTTTTATATTAAAACTTTACAAATGTATAATATTTATGTCATTATAATATTTATTATTTTATTGCCATATAATATTAAATACATAAATATATCATATAATAACTAACTAATAAATTAATCACATTAATAGATAAGTTATTTATTTAAATTATATTTAATTATTAAATTTTATTATTTTTTAAATATTCACTTATTAAAAGTCCAATAATGGGGAGCATTCATATTCATTATTAAAAAAAAAAGAAAAGAAAGAAAATCGCTAGATTTGAGAAATTCTATTCACTCACTTTTGATATTTTTAAATACGTATAATAAGAAGGTTTTACATATGTAATATTCTGTAGTTTCACAGTCGGTAGAGTATCTGTCTAGGACCACACGGTTCTTGGTTCGATATGGCCCTTGCCAACTTAGTTCAAAGTAGACAGGATCTGTGCAGTAAAGTGAGGAAGCTGATGGTAGTTGTGACGCTTCCACCTCAGATATCAAAACAATCTTGCTCTGGCGCTAATGAAAAGGGATAGACCCCCTCGCTGTCTAGCTATACCAACTTTAGCCACCCCGACGACAAAGTGGGGAGAGTCACTTAATTGAGAATAACCCACAGAAGGGTCTATAAGGCAGTACCCTCATGGATACGAGCCAAACGTGGGTAAACAAGCCCTTGCATTAGTAGACAGAGACACCATGCGTCTCTACTCGTCCGGCTAGTTAGTAAAAGAGAGAGAAAATTTGCTGGGTTGCCGGTTTAAATCTCAGCATCCTATTAGCGAAAACCCTCGCAGTAGAGGAAGATAACCCTTCTCTGGAAGCCAAGTCTAAACAGCAGGGAGACAATCGCTAAAAGACCTTGGAGCTTACCTTGAATGTTTGGTTTAAAGAATTCAGGAACAGTTTTGTGCCCCAAATACAAACTGTCGAAGAATAATAAACAGTGGGTGTGAGCTTCAATTCTAAATTAATACGTAAGTGAATTCTGTAATGAAAAGAAGAGAAAAATTGGAGATAAATAGCTTTAGGGTTAGGGATCATAATTATAATAAAAATCACTCCAATTCATTTTTATTGTAAAAATTTCTTATGCATTTTTATTGTAAAAAATCATTTCTATGCAAGTTATAGCCAACTCATTTTTATGAATTTTATAGCAAAACTCCATTTATTATGCATTTTTATAGCAAAAAAAAAAAAATTATACATTATTTTTTCTAATGCTTTTTATAGTAAAAATCATTTCCAATGCATTATTATAGTAAAAATCATTTCCAATGCATTTTTATAGTAAAAATCATTTCCAATACATTTCATATCTAAAATCATTTATTATTGAATTTTATAGTAGGGTAGGGCTGGTTTAGCTCAGTTAAGTAGAGCATCTGCATTGGAATCACAGGGTTCCGGCTTCAATACCAGTCCTTCCTCAGCACATGAATAGCACCACTTGGGTAATCTGATCTGTGCAGTGTAGCACAGTTTGGATCGCAATGGTAAAGTGTGGTCACAGTAGTGTGGATCTCCACCAGATGCAAAACTATCTCCTGGCTAGTGAAAAGTGGAAAGACACCCTCAGCATGACTACCTTAATTAAATGACTGAGATATTGCAAATGAAATGTTGACTTTTCCGTTCTGGTTGTGTAATTGGTGAGAGGAATGGACTCATTAGAACGTTATTCTCCAAAAGGCTGATTACGTATGTCCAAAGAGAAGTGGCAATGCCGTGCTGATGAGTTGGACAGTGAAATTAAAATGACTTGCACGTGAGGAGATCTATACGCACAGGAGATAAAGGGCAACCATTATCTTTGCCTTTTGTGCTTCATTGCCGACCAGCACGGAAGCATCAACTGTGAATCCTTTCGAAAACCAACTGATTAGATCACTCCATCCTGAAAATTAGAAAAAAATAAAGAAAAAAAAAAATCTAGTAATAATGGATATATCAGTCTCCATTGTCTGTAACGAAACTATGTCATACTACTTACAACAACATATATCAAAAATCGTCAACACACAAAATAAAGAACAACCTGGTAAAAACAGATTTTTCAAATTATTTTTACTCTCACTCTTTTTCAGTATCAAGGAGGTAACTAAAAAGTTTACAAATATAAATAAATAGCTACGATTTTGTGTGAAATTGATGTGTAAAATATTTAAAATAATCATTTAATAATAATTAATAGATACACGTAACATTTATCTACTCCTTTAATAAAGTCGATGATATTTATATACAAACCTTCTAACATTGAATTTTCAACTCCCAGTTTCTGTCAGACAAGATCTTTCAAAAATAATTATTACACCCCCCACCCCACCCACCAGAGGGCGTTTTTTCTTCTAGTTCTTATAATCCTTTTGGTTATTCAAGCTTAATCAAATCCTTTCGATAAAACTTTCAGTTTCAAGTTCTTAGTATCTCAATTGGTAGAAATAATTTTCACTAACTTCAGGTGTATTAATAAATTGGTAGAAATGTTTTCATGAACTTAATGTGTATCAATAAATAAGTATCGATAAACTGGTGGTTGACCCTCAGCCACCACTTTCTAGTGCCTAAATGATAAAAAGGGTTGGTTTTTGTCGTGTCTGATGATGCAGTTTGAAATAAAATTATTACAATGAAGTAAATCTAAAGTTTTTTCCTTCATTTATTCTACATATATATAGTAATAAAAATTAATTTACCCAGAATGCAATGTCAATTGCTATCTATTTCAAACAGGAAACTGTTTATGGCTTATAACCAATAAGTTATCCAATGATTTCCTTTGTAAGTTCATTATCATTTTTCAGAAATATAATAATTTGTGGAAAAGATTGTCTTAAATAAATTGTTAAAATAAACTCAGTTTTTAATTCATTTATTTGTTGCTGTTAGTCTTAGAATTAAATGCTATACTAACACAATACTTCCTTTTATAGTAATTAAAAGATTCATTTACCCAGAATGCAATTTTAATTATTATTCATTTCTCAACAGGAAGTTGTATGGCTTATACCCGAAGTTAATTAATCAAAAAAACTTACCTTTCTTCTTGTTAAAATATCATGATGATGGAATCATTTAACTGAAAAAAAGAACAACCAGAATGAATCTTCATGAATGAAAAACCAAAATAGACTTCATATAGAACTAGAACAAAAACGGACCTGTTGGGTCACCCATTCAGCTCTTGGTAGATAATTGAGATTAGGGAAAAAGGAGAGGTAAAGAAATGCCTCTATCTTGCAATTCACGGTTAGCCAAAACACCCCCCAGTAGAAAGCCGAAAAACGTGAGACCCCAGCGAAAAAAAAGAAAAAAAAAAGGTTCCTCAATTCTGTTTGTGGTCCTGCTGGGGAAAGGGGACATATCCATTCTGCTTTTCTGCAGAAAATTTGGAACTTCCATTTTTTAAAAATCCAGTTCAGTGTCATTGACCAGTCACTGGCTGACATACATTTTGGTGCTTACAATCTAAAAAAAAAAAAAAAACTTTCAGAAACAAGGAAAGATGAGAAATTTGTGAGTGCTACACCTTCCTTTTGGATCATAATGTACCCCCATATTCTGTCTTTTTGTTTCTCTTTTGTTATTTATTTTTCTTGTACCCGAAGGTGCAGTTTTAATCAAAGACACAACAGTGGAGTCCAGAATATGAAACAATCACAGCCTTAGACGAAGCCATGGTGAGAAGAGTTAGAATATGCACTAGAGGCGGGGGGGCATATTGTCACACTACTATTCCAGGTTGAGTGGGCTGAGAGTAATAGCAATGAAGGGGCACTCCATACTGCCAAAGATAAGCCTAAAAGCCTATTAAATATCACTAATAATTTCCTGCTAAAAACGTTCACAATAATTGTAAGTTAGTAGTAAATCAAGATGCATGCCTCCAATCAAAACTCCAATTGTATGGCTGCCAAGCTTTTACTTGGTAAGCCTTGCTCAAATCTCAAATGCTAAAATAGTTTGTCATACAGAGAGAAAGAAATCATTTGAAAAAACGATAAAAATTATATGTGTGGAACCAGATAAATTGTTTATCTCACCCTGTGTCATGGCAACTTTCCTCCGTGTTCCCAGAATGCACCATACCTGAACAGGTGGTTGTATGGCTGCTAACTTTTACCTTGTATAAGCCTTACACAAAATCTCAAATCTGTCATATCAGAAAAGAAAAAAAAATTGAAAAAATAATAAACTGTTACCTTTTGAGAAAATGGTCAATTCAGAATGACTGTCTCATTCTGAATATTCTTCAAGAACGTCTTTATTGATTCAACGGAGTCATCTAGGAAAGGACGAGGAATCCTTCTTGGTTTGTGGTCATATTGTCCAGAGAAACAATCAGAGACTGACTGGTTGAAAAAATTAAATTAAAAAAAATATAGAATTTAAAAAAACAAATTCATGTTGTAATTCAAAATTTCTATTTTATGGTTTGCAGAGATGCTGATAGGGACATAGACGCGTCCCTGACACACAAAAAATCTGAAAAGATGCAGTAAAATCTTATCCATGCATCCAGTGTTTTTCTTTTTTCTTCCCTCACCATTTCAAGCTAACTGTAAATACATTTCAATAGTTTCTTAGAAATTAATTACTCAGGATAGGTTACAAGGTAGGAGTTAGATGGCTTTAGTAGTTTCTTCCAGATCCTAAATAAAAACCCTTCAATTATTAAGAAACTTTAATTTAGAACCATACATTTTTTACGGGGACTCATTAGAGCAAATATGTGCATCCCATGACACACTAAATCAAAACGCTATCAGCATCACTGGGTTTGTATGGTAGTACCTGTTAGGGTCCCATCTATAGGTTATATAGAAAAAATGAGCTTAAAAAGAAATTGAGTCTTTTAAAAAATGTTGAATACCCATCAAGAATGAACAAAATCTTTTGGCATGAAATAATCCAACAAGGGTTGACATGCCATAAAATCAAACCAAATTTAGCACTTTCAAGCGTAGAGATAACTATACATATAGATTTCAAGTGATGACTAAAATGACAAATGACTAATACTCCTCCTCCCCCAACTCCTCCTCCCTCCACCAATTATAATTATTTAACTGCTTTACCTTCACCCCATCCAACCCATTTCCGAAAGCAAATTAAGATTGCATGACAAGAACTAAAAACTTTCTTCTTTTCTCAGATCCAAGCTGACATTCGACAAGGAACGTTTACCGCGCCACCATCAAAAATTTCCACAAAGACATCGGAAAAGTTGTAAAAACTGTTGTAGACTTCACTGATCCAGAACTGAAAAAAAAAATGTTAATCATTAAAAATGTATTTCAATATAGGGTAATTCCATGTATATGTATGTATACATATATATGTATATGGTAATCCATGTCAAATCATCCAGGCCATATCACCCACCCCATTTCAATTTTTCTGAAATTTTGTCCAAGTTTGACTATGATAAAGTTAGACAATCCCAAAAATTTGAGTATCCAATTCCAAAAATTGCAAAGTTAGGTCAATTTTTAGCTCTCCAAATTGAGGGGGTTCACAAAAAATGGCAAGATTTTGTAACCTATTTTTGCCTGTAAAATGAGTTCTAGAGTTTCCCTACTCCTAAAAATTGTTTTATAAAAACCGTTTTTGCCCAAGGAATCCAAAAATATGTTATCAAATAGTTTTAAAGTCAACCAAAAATAGATTACAAAAAGTTGCCATTTTTCCACCAACCCCATAAAATTTGGAGAGCTAAAAATCAACAAACTCAACCAATTTTGGAATTGGAAGCTCAAATTGGGATTGTCTAACTTTAACATAGTCCACACAAATTGAAGAGAGTGGGTGACAATTTTACTGGATTTTCTGGATGATTTGACATTGGAGATTACCCCATAGTAAAATAAAGAAGGAAAGATTGAAAGCCAATTGACTTACGTTTAGCTGGAAGAACGCTATTAAGATAGTTGCATATTAAACAACAAAAATATCTTTAGAAAGACAAAAAATTGGGTCTGAACTTTAACTTTTGCTCTTTTAGAAGCAGACAGTCTGTGAAAAAAACAACAAAGTTTTAGCATCAATTTAATTTCTTTTTTCTTAAGGTCTTCCGATGAATTAACAGGGACAATATTCTGAGAGAAGTTCTGCTCCCATAGCAAAAATAATATACCATGCTTGTTTTGCTTTTATCAAACAATTCAGTAATTTGGAATTTGGTAGGTAAGAGTTAAGTAATTTTGTTTCAATTTATTTTTTCTTTCTCTCTCTCTCTCTCTCTCTTTTTTGTATTTCACTATTCTTTTCTTTCTTTTAATAACATTGGGCATTCTATTGGTCAAGTCTATTTCCAGGATTTTAATTGGCTGTTGGTTTTAATGTCGATATTTTTACCCATATGTTGGCTCGGTAAAAATGTTTATTCTTGTGTGTGGGGTTAAGTGAGAGAGAGGCTGATTGGATATACCAATTACGTGATGAGCCCAGAAGCAAGTGGTGTTGAGAGTTTGCAATGATGTTAACAATGATTTACAGAATGTATTCTGTTACACTTTTTTTGGGGTTTTTTTTTCTGGTGACTGGATGTTAGTCACAGTCTTCCTGTGAAAGAGAGTATGATGTTCATTCTACAATACAACATTTGCAAAAATGTTTATATACAAGAATATTCCCAAAATAAGGTCTTCAATTTGCAGGGGATTCAGAGGAACTGATCATGCAGCTATTAGTACCACTGTTGTGTTTGTTTTGCATCTGCCTGCTCCTGCATGCACCTGGCTGCTATGCTCAGCCTTGATATGGCAGTGTGAAGTTTGTGCAATTATTTGATTTTTGAATACAAAAGTTATTAAACTGATTGAAATTCATCACTAGTTAATAGAAGTGTATGGTGAGTCATGCATGTATGTAAAAAACGTCCGCAAGTGGTGTTGAGAGTTTGCAATGTTGTCAAGGTTAAACACTTCCTCGACGACAAGGTAACAATGAGCTGGTATGATATGGTCATACGAAAATAGCCATAGTGCTTACAAAAATACATAGATCGAAATGGTGATTATGTAAAAAAATAGATACACGTTCAAACTTTAAAATGATGTCAACATCATTGACAATAAACAAACGTTTCTGTGATTTCTAAAGATTTGGGGAGACCTTACTTTTGGGATTACATTCATAAAAAGTAGAAAAAAAGTGTAAATGAATAAAAAAAATATATACTCACAGGTGGTTGAATACTCACTTAGGTCAGAGGGCGGGCCGGAGAGGACCCTCAACACCGTCACTCCACTTGGGACACTCGCTGAGTGTAGACAACAGGTCGGAGTGGCCCTTCAGTACCAGCAGCGATCAACTTGAAACGTCTATTACGTCTTGAGGGCCGGTCAGAGAGGACTATTAACACCAACACTACACTCGGGACACTTCATTTAAGTCTGGAGGACCGGTCGGAGAGGACCATCTGCAGCACAGACACTTATCGAGTGGGACACCTTCAAGAGACAAATGACCAGGACGCAAAGGCCGGCGGACCCCTCGATTGCGTCCCAGCATGTCTTGCGAACACGTACCATCAGAAGGGTGGCTAGCCCTTCGCTAATAGACTGACATACGGACCGGGACACCTTCAAGAGACAAATGACCAGGACGCAAAGGCCGGGTGACCCCTCGATTGCGTCCCAGCATTGTCTTGTGAACACGTACCATCAGAAGGTGGCTAGACCTTCGCTGATAGACTGACACAAGGAGCGAGCGGCGTCGGGACACCTTCAAGAGACAAACGACTAGGAACGGCGGCCAACAACGATGGGACCCGTTTGTTGTTGAGGAGGTGATTTTAATAAGAAGATGAATTAAAATCATCATCAGCGAACAAATTAAGGATTACATTTAACGATAACAAATAAAAATGTGCAATTCTAATGATACATTCTTAAACAATAAAATGGCCAAAAAGTTGAAGAAAAAGAACAAGAAAAAAAAAAACACTTAGCTTTCAAAATCCAATGGTCTCCAGGACTGTCGCTGAGTATTCTCTCGTCGTCGCTGTTGTGTGTGTAATTGTGTTGATTTAATGTGGTTGTGTTAGGTTATTTGTATCTACTAATCAAGAGAAACACACAGTTCTAATTCGACGTCTTCCTTCGACAAATGTTTCTTCCTAAATGAATAACTCAATTGACTCTCTCTCTCTCTCTCTCTCTCTCTCTCTCTCTCTCTCTCTCTCTCTCTCTCTCTCTCTCTCTAGAAAGCTTTGCTCTCCCTCCTCTACCTATCTTAGACTTGTGTTCATCCAACCCACCCCCTTAGCAAGCAGTCATCATAGCTCGTCTCCAATTATCTGCGCACTTTTAAAATTCTGCATTTCCAAGTTTAAATTCCATATAATCTAAAATCTAAAATTCCAACTTTTTGTTCATGGAAAAATAAATAGATAAAATAAAGAAATAAAGAAATAAAGAAAGAAAGAAAGAAGCAAACCGTCTGCTATAGTGGTTTCTCTTATTCTACGTCACCATAGTAACCAGCCAGCGACAGTCGACGACGTACGATGAAATAGAACACTGTTGTCGAATTCTAAAACAGAATGTTTGCAAAGGTCAGATGTACTTAAAATAAAAGGAATTTAACTTGAAAGTTAATCTAACTTTAAACTTTTTAGAAGATTTAAATATTATTATTATTATTATTATTATTATTATTATTATTTTATTATGATAGATTCCGATGCGTCGTCAAGGCAACAGTCAGTAAGAAGCGAAGCAGCAGGCATGTGGTCATCTCGCTCGCTAACCTCTCCTTTCTCTTTTCATCTCTGTCTCGTCGTCGTCGTCAAGGCAACATACAATAAGAAGCGAAGCAACAGGCAAGAGTGTTGCGACGCTGGATTACACCCCTCTCTATAATTCTTTGGTGTTGCTCCCTCATTCCCCCGTCTCTCTGCATAAGTGTTGCTTGAGCGAGTAGAAGGGGGAGGAGCTACTGGTGTCTCCGCCTCGCTCGTTAAATGAAGCGAGAAATGCGTGTGTGCACTTCGTTGTAAAGCAGAGAATAAGATTTTTTTAAAACTTTCAATGTAATTAAAGTCGTTGGGGTGGCCTAAAGTCGGCATCAATCAGACAACGAGGGAGTCTATACCCTTTTAGATAGCACTAGACCAAGGAGATTGTTTAGGCATCTGAGGTGGGGTGCCACACCTACCATCAGCTCCTCACTTTACCGCACAGATCCTTGTGCTACTCATACGGTGAGTTGGCTAGGGCCGATATCGAACCAGGAACCTTGTAGTTTCTAGTCAAACGCTCTACCGACTGGGCTAAGCCAGCCTTTAACAACAACAACAACAATAATAATAATAATAATAATAATAATAATAATAATAATTTAGAATATTTACATAATAAAATAATAATAATAATAATAATAATAATAATAATAATAATAATAATAATGTTTTCTCAAGAAATAAATCACTTCCAAAAAAATGCGTGTGTGCAGCCAAAATTCAAAATCACAACAGCGAAGTTTTTAATCAAGATCTCCCCACGAGTAAGACTCACACATGAGAATTGCGTGTGTGCAATTATTCAACCAAGCCCAGAATAAGGCTTCTTTTTTTTAACTTTCAATGTTAACTTTTTAGAATATTTACAACATAATAATAATAATAATAATAAATAATAATAATAATAATAATAATAATAATGTCTTCTCAAGAAATAAATCACTTGCAAGAGAAATGCGTGTGTGCAGCCAAAATTCTAAATCACAACGTTTCTATCTATCTATCTATCTATCTAGTCTCTATCTATCTATCTATCTATCTATCTATCTATCTGTCTATCTATCTATCTCAGTATGTCTGTTAGTCTATCTATCTCAGTTTGTTCATATCTATCTATCTATCTATCTATCTATCTATCTCAGTCTGTTCATATCTATCTATCTATCTATCTATCGATCGATAAGAAAGAAAGAAAGAAAGAAAGAAAGAAAGAAAGCAGTGTTGGGTTAGGGCAAGGTTTAATTTGTACGGCAATAAATGATGCTGATGCTGATGATGATGGTTCGAGAAAAAAAAGGGAAAATACACAATAATTATCATCGAGAAATTGTGCATTTTCCAAGTTCAAATGCGATTGAATTAACTAAAATTCAAACTTCGTAAAAGTGAGAAATAAAGAATAAATAAATCACAGAAAGAAAGAAAGAAAGAAAGAAAGAAAGAAAGAAAGAAAGAAAAAAGCGAGCAGTGTGCCGACCCTCTTAGTCCTTTACCCTCTTCTTCTCTTGCGTTACCATGACGACCAGCCTGTTCACTTGGCTTCGTCATTCGACCTAAAAGGAAATGGATTACTTGTTGTCGACTCAATTTTTGGCTACTTTTTTTTAAAGTTTCAATGTACATTCCTTGTTCTTGTTCTTTTAACAAGTTCTAAATAATGAGAAGAATAAATTATTATTATTATTATTATTATTATTATTATTATTATTATTATTATTGCAGTTTTGTAGTCTTCACATCAGCATTAGCTTATGGTCTTTCACTGGAGTCTGAGTGACAGCAAGTCTCCTCAGGACTCCAGGACTCTTCTGGGTATTCTGGCAGATTGAAGCAGTGCAGTGTTCTGAATGGTTTCAATCCTTCCTCTGATTTCCAGACTTTCCAGACCCTTTTCCAATCCTTTTCGGACTGTTCCAAGTGCACCAACCACAATTGGTATCACTTTCACATTCATGTTCCACAACTTTTTCAGTTCTCTGGCAAGGTCCAGATATTTATCTATTTTTTCATTTTCCTTTAGCTTCACCCTGTGATCTGCTGGCACTGCAAAATCCACCAGTTGACAAGTTCTTTCTTTTTTGTTTATCAACACTAGGTCTGGTCTTCTTGCTGGGATAAGGTGATCCGTTTTTATTTCAAAGTCCCAGAGAATTTATGCGTTTCGTTCTCAAGAACAGATTCTGTTTATGCATATACCATTTTGTTGTGTGGTCAAAATTTACTTTCTTGCATAATTCCCAGTGGATCACCTTCCCAACCCAGTCGTGTCTAGTTTTGTATTCTCGTTGTGCTAGTTTGCTACATTCGCAGAGTATATGGTTTACAGTCTCATCTCTATTCCCGCAAAGTCTACATTTACTATTTTGTTGGGTCCTATCAATTTTCGCTTTGATGTAGTTTATTATTATTATTATTATTATTATTATTATTATTATTGATGTTAGCTCAAGAAATAAATCACATGAGATTTGTTTTAAGATTAAAATGAATCTAAATTTAAGAAAGCTTTTTAAGAGATTTACTACTTAATGATAACAATAACATTTGCAATGGTTATATATTTAGAATTACTGATGCTCAAATATATTAATTAGAGGAAACTTGTTTTCCTACTACGATCTCGTAACCTGAGATCACATCTACAAATTAACCAACTCAACTACTTGGGTTATGGGTTAGGGTTATGGGTTAGGGTTAGGGGATAGGGTAAAGGTTAGGATTAGTGGCAGCATCACTAGTCGATTGTAATTAGTGGATTTAATCGGACGGTTGTCCTCGTCTTTATCTATCTATCTCAGTCTGTTTCTATCTATCTATCTATCTATCTATCTATCTTCCCCTTTACGAGAGCTCCTCGTTGCAAACGTGATTACCCGCAATGGGACAGTGCTCACGGGGCGGAGAGCACGTAAAGGGAAGTACTCGTTGCAAACCAACAACTTGTACCTATGACCCACCGAAACAAGCCGCTCGCTATCGCTTCGCACATTATCAATGTCTTACATCAAATTCAGTTGTTCTCTTTTGTAGTCCTACCCACGGCATATAGTGTCTAGATCTCTTGGTATTTCTACTCTATTTTCTCGGTAGGGGGGTTAGGGTAGGGTTAGGGGTTAGGGTTAGGGTTAGGTTAGCGGTAGCCAACTTCAACACGAATTTTTACGAGTTTGAATAAATATCTATCTATCTTCCCCTTTACGAGAGCTCCTCGTTGCAAACGTGAGTACCCGCGAAGGGGCGACAGCGGACGTAAAGAGGAAGTACTCGTTGCAAACGGGAGTACACGGAAAGGGGGAGTGCCGACGGGCTAGGAAACTTCGTCTACAAATTAACCAAGTCAACTACTTGTACCTATGACCCACCAAAACAAACCGCTCGCTCTCGCTTCGCACATTTTCAATGTTTGACATCAAATTTAGTTGTTCTTTTTTGTAGTCCTACCCACGCATAGAGTGTCTAGATCTCTTGGTATTTCTAGTCTATTTTATACGTACTGAAACTCGTAAAACCTCTATGCATTTTCAAGTTGAAATCCCATCTAATGTTTAACCCCAGCGACACACACACACACACACACACACACACACACACAACACGCCCGTAACCTCTGGCTGCTCGAGGTCAAGTGTCCTCCTGAAACCGATTATGGTTGTCGAAGCGAACAATGCGTATTTTAGGTCTTCTGAACGTTTAAAAAAAAGCGATTCTAACACTTACAGTAGAAGAGTTTTTTGTTAATTTTTAAGCAATAATAATAATAGTAATTATAATAATAATATCTGATTAATCCAAATGATACTAATTAAAAAGCTTCATCTCAACCTTTCAGATAGATAGTGTAGAAAACAATAAAGATGTGAACAATAGACGAATAATACAAATTAATAGTATTTATCAAGCGTCATCTAAAAGAATTCAGAGAAGACTGTTTATAACAATAACGATGAGGACAATAGTCCGAATAATCAAAATAATGCAAATTATCGAGGCTAATTTATATTGGCACTTTTGAAAATTGGGCATTCAACTTGATATTATAATTGAGATTGTCGAAGAAAGAAAGAAAGGAATAAGGAAATTTGTGTAACCCCCCCCCTCTCTCTCTCTCTCTCTCTCTCTCTCTCTCTCTCTCTCTCTCTCTCTCTCATCACCATGGAAACCTGTTAGGTTAGTAGTTGACCCCAATAAAAATCAAGATATGAAATAAATAAAGAATAAGGTTTTTTTTTAAGTTACAATCTCACCGTCTCTGGCCTTTAACCTTGGCCGACTAAGAGATAGACAGAGAGGGGAGAGAGAGACAGAAAGAGAGAGAGACAGAGAGAGAGACAGAGAGAGAGAGAGAGACAGAGAAGAGACAGAGAGAGAGAGAGAGAGAGAGAGAGAGAGAGAGAGAGACGTGCACGTAGCTTAACGAGCGTCGTCCATAGGAATAGATTAGTATTGTCTTATCAAAGTTTGCTAATTCTTCTTTAAGAACCTTGTATGTAATTAAGAATAAAACGAACAAACTTTAAGTTAGACTT
>CM042178.1:22714104-22736614 GCA_023376005.1 Doryteuthis pealeii | reverse complement strand
TGCGATGTTTTCATAATGTGACAGGAGATGAAAATCTTTTTAGTTATGTTAACTGTATTTCATGAACGTTTTATTTTTTGAAAGGCAAGTCGCGATCTACTCACGCGAAGGTGTTATGACGCGTGACGCAACTTGAAGAAATGCAAAAGACGAGAAAAAGTATTAATGGACTGATTATTTTTAAGAGAACATAGGGAAAAAAAGTGGGAATGATAACCAAATAAATAATTAAATGAAGCCTGGTATTTAGTAATTATTTAACACTATTTAACTAGAAACGGAGATATAATAAATAATACATGTCGGTTAAATATATATATATATATATATATATATATATATATACATATGAGGAAAAATGAGTAAAGAAAAGAAATGTAGATGGATAAAATGAATTTAATTGATATCACATTAATCGATAGCACTTACACATGTGTTTCGGTCAGTTTATGTGTGTGAAAATATTTCGCACACATAGAAGAATCGACCTTCATCAGAGTGAACATTTATTTTGAATGAAAAAATTCGTTGGGAAAAAACAACAACAGAATTTTGGAAATATGCGAAAATCGAATTTTTAAAAAAAATTTGGAACGCTGAAAATAGAACGTTAGAGAAAGACCGTTATGATTTAATATTTTGTTTTTTTCTAGGGGTTATGGTACAAATAGTTTTTTATTACAAAAAAAAAAAAAAAAAAAAAAAAAAAAAGTGTTTATTATTTATCATTAACAGTGAACATTTTCTCGGAGCTTAGTTTATGTTTTGAAAAAAAATCGGTGAAATGTTAAAACAGTGGTCGATTAAAAAAGGGACCACATATTGATGGTAGATAATTTTGTATAAGTTGTTTAATTTATTAAGATGTTATCGTAAGATGGTTCAGTTTAAGTGGTGTATATATTTTTATTTACAGATTATGTAAAGTATATATATATATATGTGTGTGTGTGTGTGTGTCTGTGTAAGTTAGAAAATGGAAATGAATCAGACAATATGTTGAAAAGATAAATGAATAAAGGAAAGAAAATGTGGAAAGAATAAAGATGGTTTAATGAAATGCCAACACGTATTTCGGCCCAAGAGTTTTTCCCTGTACACATTGTATTCTATTATTATTTATTTTGAATATGAAAATAAAATTAATAACAACACAAACAATATCATAATTTAAGTATACAAAATAAAACGGTCTTCCTCAGGGCAAGATGTTTGATATTTGATTTTACAGTTTTTTCTTATGCTCTGGGTATTTAAATTTTAAATTATTTAGAATAACCCTTGGGTAATTCCATGTCAAATCATCCACGCCATGTCACCCACCCACTTCAATGGGTAATTCCATGTCAAATCATCCACGCCATGTCACCCACCCCTTCAATGGGTAATTCCATGTCAAATCATCCACGCCATGTCACCCACCCCCTTCAATGGTAATTCCATGTCAAATCATCCACGCCATGTCACCCACCCCCTTCATGGGTAATTCCATGTCAAATCATCCACGCCATGTCACCCACCCCTTCAATGGGTAATTCCATGTCAAATCATCCACCCCATGTCACCCACCCCTTCAATGGGTAATTCCATGTCAAATCATCCACGCCATGTCACCCACCCCTTCAATGGGTAATTCCATGTCAAATCATCCACGCCATGTCACCCACCCCCTTCAATGGGTTTCCATGTCAAATCATCCCACGCCATGTCACCCACCCCCTTCAATGGGTAATTCCATGTCAATCATCCACGCCATGTCACCCACCCCCTTCAATGGGTAAATTCCATGTCAAATCATCCACGCCATGTCACCCACCCCTTCAATGGGTAATTCCATGTCAAATCATCACGCCATGTCACCCACCCCTTCAATGGGTAATTCCATTCAAATCATCCACCATGTCACCCACCCCTCAATGGTAATTCCATGTCAAATCATCCACGCCATGTCACCCACCCCCTTCAATGGGTAATTCCATGTCAAATCATCCACGCCATGTCACCACCCCTTCAATGGGTAATTCCATGTCAAATCATCCACGCCATGTCACCCACCCCCTTCAATGGGTAATTCCATGTCAAATCATCCAGGCCATGTCACCCACCCCCTTCAATGGGTAATTCCATGTCAAATCATCCACGCCATGTCACCCACCCCCTTTCAATGGGTAATTCCATGTCAAATCATCCACGCCATGTCACCCACCCCCTTCAATGGGTAATTCATGTCAAATCATCCACGCCATGTCACCCCACCCCCTTCAATGGTAATTCCATGTCAAATCATCCACGCCATGTCACCCACCCCTTCAATGGGTAATTCCATGTCAAATCATCCAGGCCATGTCACCCACCCCCTTCAATGGGTAATTCCATGTCAAATCATCCACGCCATGTCACCACCCCCTTCAATGGGTAATTCCATGTCAAATCATCCACGCCATGTCACCCCCCCCTTCAATGGGTAATTCCATGTCAAATCATCCAGGCCATGTCACCCACCCCCTTCAATGGGAATTCCATGTCAAATCAATCCAGGCCATGTCACCACCCCCTTCAATGGGTAATTCCATGTCAAAATCATCCACGCCATGTCACCCACCCCTTCAATGGGTAATTCCATGTCAAATCATCCACGCCATGTCACCCACCCCCTTCAATGGGTAATTCCATGTCAAATCATCCACGCCATGTCACCCACCACTTCAAGGTAATTCATGTCAAATCATCCACGCCATGTCACCCACCCCCTTCAATGGGTAATTCCATGTCAAATCATCCAGGCCATGTCCACCACCCCCTTCAATGGTAATTCCATGTCAAATCATCCACGCCATGTCACCCACCCACTTCAATTTTTCCAAGTGTGGATTATGTTAAAGTTAGCCAATCCCCAAAATTTGTGTTTCCAATTCCAAACATTTGCAGAGTTATGTCGATTATTAGCTCTCTAAATTTGATGGGGTTTGTGAAAATGGCAACTTTTAGTAATCCATTTTTGCCTGAAAAATGAGTCCTAGAGCTTCCCTACTCCTAAAAATTGGTTTATAATAGCATTTTGCCCAAGGAATCCAAAAATTCTATTGAAAAAGTCTGAAAGTCAACCAATTTTAAGTTATTGATGATTTCTGATTTTTTTATAGCAAGATCAATATCACGATGTGGCACTGCATCTATGACACTTATTTTTATTATTATTTCACATATATTGAATATTATTTTTACCTAAAAGATAGTTTGGTTTTGGCTCAGTTAATCAGTACAGTTTCCCATATTAACCCACTCCTCCCCTCCCTGTGTTGCATGGTGGAGGTCAGGAAATTACATGGCTACAGCATGTGCATGAGCTTTGAATAATTATTTTAATAGATCCTTTATTTTTGCCCCTGTATGCACATTGACATGTATATGTGATCATTTGAACACTGTCGCCCCTCACACTGCCCCTAGATCTTTCCACCACCCTGAGGAGGCTGGTACCACACTCCGTGGGTTGGTTGATTGGTTAGTTGATTTGTTTTATGGCACATCAACACTCTTTTGGGTCATCTAATGCCAAATCAAGTCCTTTTGATGAACAAAGGACTCAGGTTACTTACAGTAGCTG
Source organism: Doryteuthis pealeii (assembly GCA_023376005.1). Classification (NCBI taxonomy): domain Eukaryota; kingdom Metazoa; phylum Mollusca; class Cephalopoda; order Myopsida; family Loliginidae; genus Doryteuthis; species Doryteuthis pealeii. The sequence goes on along the minus strand of CM042178.1, from coordinate 22,733,007 downwards.
CTGTTGCTTAAGTGGTCTCCCAATTAAGTATTGAACAGGCTCATCGCTGTTTAAATTTGGGGATCTATCATTTTGATGAACAAAGTACTCAGGTTGCTTACAGTAGCTGCTGTTGCTTAAGTGGTCACCCAATTAAGTATTGAACAGGCTCATTGCTACTTAACTTCGGTGATCTAGCGGGAACCCTCTGTGGGAACCACAGGTATAAAGTATTGTTGTTTTCTATGATTGTTTTTATACTTGATTCTATAATTTCAGCTCAGTCGGTAGAGCACTGGGCTTGGAATCACAAGATTTTTGGTTCGATACTGGCCCTCACCAACTCAGATTTTTAAGTAGCACAGGGATCTGTGCAGTAAAGTTAGGAGCTGTTGATAGGTGTGGCGCTCCACCTCGGATGCAAAAACAATCTCCTTTGTCTAGCACTGGTGAAAAGGGAATAGACTCCCTTGCTTTAATAGAGCAAATTACGAGCAGCCCCATTCTTTTATATCTTGTTATAATGGAGATTGAGAGCCTTTCTGTCTGTAACCAAAACCATGTCACTACTGATGTCACAATATCCCTAGGAAATGCGTAGGTTTATCAATGAGTATTTAATTTGTAGTTAAAATCATTAACACAAAGAATAGAATAAATCTTATTTATTAACGATTTGCCTCAAAACAGCCCATATTGTTAGTGTGTTTAAAATTCTAGAATGTGTCTTATCTATCTATTAGAAATAAAGGTTTACATAATATATGGTGTGATTAAATTGCACACTGGGTTCAGTAAATAATTACCTGGTGTTATGGATCTTTAATATCATTGTTTTATTCTCCAACGTATTAAAAATCAATCCTATCAATGATTTTATATAGAAACCAATTAAAATAAGTGTCATCTTTTTATATGCGTTCTTATTTAATTTCTTTAGTCATTCTAATTTGATATATTTCATTACATTAAAACTTAAATTCTTACGCCCGGGAGGCACATATTCTTGCTAGTTATTGTAAGGGAATCCCGACACTACTACGAATTTTGACGTTTAACTACAAAAAGAGGGGGGGTCATACAGATAAATAAATACCTACTTCTGAGCATACTATCAACCTGAGGGAAAAAAAGACATCTTCCCACAACCCGGGCAATACCATGACGCTCGCTATCCTTGTCATCGGCCCCTGACGGTTAACCTGCTTTTTATTAAATGTTGTTATATATTCAAAGGGTTAGCTCAGTCGGTAGAGCGTTCGGCTAGAAACCACTAGGTTGCTAGTTCGATACCAGTCCCCGCCAACTCAGCATATGAGTAGCACAGGGATCTGTGCGGTAAAGTAAGGAGCTGATGGTAGGTGTGGCGCTCCACCTCAGATGTTAAAAAAACAATCTCCTTGGTCTAGCGCTATTGAAAAGGGGATATACTCCTTCGCTGACTGGCTGATACCGACTTTAGGCCGCCCCGTCGACTTTTATTTACTTATATATTCAATATAAATTGTACTCCTCCCCTCATTATTCAGTCTTTTTTTTTTTTTTTTTTTTTTTTATTGATGGACAGACTGAACCCCACCCAGACTTTGTTTTTAAGGGTGAAAATTACTTCTTTCGAAAATACAATTGTAAGAGAATCCCGACACTACTACGAATTTTGACATTTAACTACAAAGGGGGGGGGGGTCATACAGGTAAATAAATACCTACTTCTGAATATACTATCAAACAAAATGTAAGCTTAGAAATAATAAATGACAACCTCCCACAACCTGGGCAGCAACCGTGACGGCCGCTATCTTTCTCGTCAGCCCCTGATGGTTAACCTGCTTTTAATTAAATGTTATATATTCAATATAAATTGTACTCCTCCCCTCATTATGCAGTCCTTTTTTTTTATTATTTATTGATGGACAGACCGAACCCCACCCAGACTTTGTTTTTAAGGGCAAAAATTACTTCTTTCGAAAATACAATCATAATACAGGTCGATTGACAAAAAATGTTTATGGGAGCAGCTTTATGACATAATTTCAAACATGATGAACATGGGTAATGTACACCATCCTTGTCAAAACATGTTTGGAATCTCTCACAGGTGATTAAAAATGAAGGTTAATACTTCAATGGGACAAATTATCAGGTAACACATCACTCAATAACGCCCGGGCCTAACTAATAAAACAACTTTTAGGCAAAGTTTGTCTTTGGTTTCAGTTTTTTACATTCTTTTATTGTTGGCCAGACTGATCTCTGCTGGGACTTTGTTTTTAAGCTTGAAAATTACTTCTTTCGAAAATACAATCATAAAACACCCTTATGGGAGCACCTTTGTGACATAATTTCAAACATGAGGAATGTTCACCATCCCTTAATTAAAACATTCTTGGAATATCTCACAAGCATAAAGTGAAACTGTCAGATTGAACACCCTAGAAAAAAACTATATGTGTAAATTTTTACCATAACTACTTGAACACAATTTGACTTACAGTAACAATATTCTTTGGATGAACAAGATGAAACATTGTAAAAACATTATAATTAGGCAATTTTTAAAAATTATTTGATATTGAATTTTTAAAAAAAATTCTATAAAATAAGTTCAAATTTAGTATTATCTGCATTATTCGGACTATTGTCCTCATCTTGATTGTTATCTGTACAACGTTTCAGCCAATATGCCCTCCGGCCTTCTTCAGGTATTTCTCTTCGGATTCAGGAACCTTCTCGAACTCGGGAACCTTCTTGTCGTAGTTGGGAGCCTTCTTGTCGTAATCGGAAGCCATCACGGAACTTTAAACCTAACCCTTTATTTAGTCCACAGGGATATTCTGTTCTCATTCCGCTAACCATAGCTGGGGTAGGAGCTGTGTTAATTATTTTTCTATGTAACTGCCTCCTGTCCAGATTGAACCTGGAATCCAGGGATAACTGTCACTTAGAACGGTCTAAAATTAACTACCTTATCCACTAGGCCATGTGTCCAATTAGACACATGGCCTAGTGGATAAGGTTCAAATTTGTTACATGCGGTACTTTAATGGTTTTTGAGTCCAAGCGAGGGTATCTTGTTACTTAAAAAAATGATGTAAAAACTAGGGTAATTTTTGAATTCAGGGTTCAAAGGTTAGTCAGATCTAACTCAACAAAATTTGTGATGCCCCATGTAAAGAAGGTATATTCAGAGAACACAATGGAAGATGATAAAAAAAAAAAATAAAAAAATAAAAAAAATAAAATATTCTAAAATTTTCAAACAATCACCAAAAATCAGGGAATTGCCTGAATTTAATGAAATTTTCATTAATTTATTCCTTAATGACTTAATTTTATAATGAATATCTTATCTATTGATATTTGTCTGTAACAAAAATTATGTCACTGCTTACGTCACATTACCCAAAACCGTCATAACATAGAATAAATACACTCAAAATTTGAACATGCAACATTAGACAGTCCTCATTGGGTTTTTTTAAACAAGTTTTAATAAATACATGACTGGTATTATATATCTATATATAGTTTGTTTTATTTTAATACATATTTAAAGTTTACATTTCAAATTGTTTTATTTTTTAATCCTTTAATGAATTTGATAATTTTTCTTACTTAGGGTACAAACTCGCTGACATTGAATTTTTTACTCCCACCCCTCAGGCAATATGTTTCAAAAATCTGTTTCTGGAGGGCGTTTTTTATTTTGTACTAGTTTTATTAAAAAATAAACATGGAAAAATGTTTTTTTATCAATTCAGATTGTAGAGGGTATAAGATTTATAGGTGGTTTTAGCTACAGATATTTATTAGAAAAGCAGAACTGATATTACAAAGAACACCAAGGGAAGATTAAAACATGCAGTTGTATTGATTCGAACAAATTCGTATTTTCAGTGTAGATTTATGGTGAAATGAAAATGGCCGACCAAAACATAACATCTTCCTCAAAGTGAAACAAACAAAGGAAGTTTAATCTCATTTATGTAGCTAATGTTCAGATTACCACATTCCAATAATATAGGTATGGCCAAAATTTTACGTATTTTTAAAAAATCTCCAATGAATCAAAATTCAACTAAACTGAAAAAAAAAAAATTAAACTTAACGTAATTTTTGCTGTATCATGAAGAGAAAGGGAAAAAAACTCTTAAGGATAATCCATGGCAACACAGGCCCTCAGGGTTCACTAGACAACAATAGTGTTGCCCAAGCAATCCTCCAATACCGCAATACCCCCATTCAAGGCATCGGCCTATCCCCAGCACAGTTGCTGCTCCACCGCCGACTCCGGGATTCAATCCCATTGAGACCTGTCCTGCTGTCGGAAAGATACAATAGGTACACACACAGTCTTGACCCACTACAGAATGGTGACAAAGTAGCCATCCAAAACCCATCAAACCGCCGGTGGACCACTACAGGCACCGTCATTGAAGTTCTCCCACATCGGCAATACTGGCTCCGAGTGGACGGATCAGGTAGGATCACACTCAGAAACCGACGCTTCCTGAAAAATCTGATCACAAAACCCAAACCTACGCCATTGCCTAGTGCTATGCTTGATCCCATTGGCTCCAACTCTAACACCCCACACCTCAACACTAGGGACCTGGCCTCACCCAATGTCACTCCGCCCCCAAAACCAAGGCCGACGAAAATACCCCGGGCATTGTCAAGATTGCTCCCCTGTAATCAGCCTGGCCGAAAGGAACTAATTTCTCCTCAAAGGCCAATACGCTTGCGCAATGGGAGTGGGGGGGAGGAAGGGGGAGATATAGAATACTAAGTCCAATTACCTGATATTAATCATTAACCCTCATCTCAAACATTATTATTACTTCTCTTTATCTCCCATCTGGCAAACATATGCCAAAAATGAAGAGCGGTTGGCGGACGACCTTCTTTTTTGCAACAAGGCTGCTTTTATTCGTTTCAGTCATTTGTACGATTTTGTTGCTTTGGATTTTACAAGACCTTTAGTGACCAACGATATAAAGTCTTTTTTACATTATCAGTACACACACACACACATACACACACACACCTACTCACACACACATATATATATATATATATATATGACAAAGGATATAAAATCATTGTTACTCCACAAGTATATATATATATATATATATATATGTATATATTAATAAGTCATCCACAGACACGTGTTTCGGCGTTTCATGAAAAAGATAGTCCGCAAAATGGATTAAGTCTTTTTTTTTTTTATTATTATTTTACATTTGCGACACATGTATCAGATCTTCTGATATCTTCTTCAGGCATTAATTAACCATATTCTCTCAGAATATATATATATATATATATATATATATATATATATATATATATATATATACACACACACACACACAAGTATTTAACCCCTCCATTCCTGTTTGGTGGGAGTGTATAAAAATTCTATTTTTCACATCTGTGTTTTAGCAGGTATTTTTGTTCTTGGGTTGTGGATCATAATTTTCATTTTAAGGTCTTCAGATTTTATGGTTGTCTATTTGTTTATATTAATAGCCAAACCTGTTCCTCTGATATTGTTTGTTAAATCTCTGATATTTGATAGGTTGTGTGTGTGTGTTTGTAATTTACTTTTAGTTCTAAAGAATTTGCCTATGTGTTTGTGGTTTACTTTGCGTGTGTGTTTGTGCTTTGTTTTGTGTGTGCTTATGTATATATGTTCATGGTTTTTATGGGTGTATGTGTATATATATATATATATATATATATATATACATATATACAAAATTGATGTGTATCTTTTACATTACATAGTTTGCATATTCATAGGGCTAGGGTCAAACTCAAGACTTTTGCATTCATCCTGTAACAGAGTTGAATACGTGACACAAAATCCAACAACCCCCCCCCCACATTAATTTTTGTTTCTTTCTGACTGCGACCCGAAAATTTGTCAAGGTGTGTCTTAAGTGAGTCAGCAATAGCCACCACGAAACAAGCTTGACGTGTTCATCGCCCCCACATTTCGTCAGGTCGAACAATTAAATAAATTTATCAGAAATGACCCAGATTTTCTTTTTTGTCAAAACAAAAAAAACTTATACACCCGTTACTTTCTTTATCTTAAAGCGGACATTTTTTGTCTGTGTGTTTTTTTAATAATTTGTCATGGACATGACGATACAGGAATTTTTTTTCTTTTAATTTTCTCAGATCTATCTATCTATTATTATACTAAATCTGAGATAATCACCTTTCCTTTCCTAAAGGTTTTTTTCCTGTTAAGTTTAATGACTAAAATTAAATACTAAGATATTCCTTATTTGTGGGATTAATTTATGTTTGAAAAAATAATTAATTTTCATAGTTTTAATTAGCAGTAATTTGCAATTAACTCACAAAGCAACCCATCTCTGTCTTATCTTCTAATCTATCAATTTCCATTCCTCTCTCTATTAAACTCTTATTGTATCTATTGAGAGGAATAGCGAGAATAAGCCACTCCCTGTGCCCACTACCCAAAAGCAGCAGTCAGTAAAAATTTATTTTTAATACACTCTCTTTAGCCAATAGCAACCCCCAACTCCTCTGCGTCTCTTTCACTTGTATATATATACATATGTAAAATGAAAATGGAAGTGAAACCGATGGTATGTTGAAAAATGGGGTTAAAAGAAAAACTGCAAACACACACCAGAAATAATGAACGACCATAAACCAACATAAAATCATTAAAACCCCATAAATTGCATCTGGTGGTGAGGCTCAAGTTCAGGAGATCTAGGGAGTATGAAGTACCACCTTCATTGACATTACTCCCAGGTCCACTTTGACCCGGAATTATAGAACCTGTTAAGGTCCCATCTATTGGTTAAATATATATTTACCAACCTTCCGCTAGAGCAGGATGCGACACAAGGTCAATTTCTTAAGCGAAGTTTAACAGAGTTTTCCTTCTTCTAGACTGGTTACCTAACTAAGGTTAAACAAGGTCTGCCTAAGCAGAGTTTAACAGGTTTGAATTCAGAGTTTTCCTTCTTCTAGACTGGTTGCCTAACTAAGGCTAAACAAGGTCTGCCTAAGCAGAGTTTAACAGGTTTGAATTCAGAGTTTTCCTTCTTCTAGACTGGTTAGCTAGCCATAGTTAAAGAGCCCAGTCTGCCCTGCTAATTATCCATAGCTGGAGGGAGAATTGGATTCATACCTTGCCCAAGGGTATTAGCGCTGTGTGAAGTGCAAACAGCTTTGTCCAGGATTTGAACTCGAATTGACGTGTCCATTTCCTACAACTTTAACCATTACACCACATACCTCCAATGGGTTAAATTGACCTAGCACTGGACTTGCTTACATAATTGTGTATGTTTATCAATGAGTATTTAATAAAGTCAAAATAATTGAAAATTGGCTCGTCATATCAAACCCTATACGATAGTCCTGACCGTATTCTTCCAGTTACTCTAATGGCAAACACCCAACCCTTTTTACCATATGGGTACTAGAAGGCAGTGGCTGAGGAACAACCACCAGTGTATTAATTCTACCAATTTATTAATACAAATGAAATCAATAAAAATTATTTCAACCTGTTTATAATATATATAAGTAAAAGAAGTAATGCTGTTGGGGTAGTCTAAAGTCGGTATCAATCAGTCAGTGAAAATATGAGTTCGATTTGCCTCAAAACAATCACATAAATACATGTTAAATAATGGTGATCGTTGGATATTATCATTCCACTGATTAGGGATTCTAATTCAAAATAAAATTTTTTAGGACAAAAGAAATACTCCTTACTTTTTTACTTCTATTCTTCTTCTTCTGTTCTTCTAGCGTCTTTTATAACTTAAGTTCTTGTGGCTTCTCTTCTAGTGTCTGGACTTCTCTTGGGGACTTCGTGTCTGGTTTTCCATTGGGGATTTTTCTATTTATCAGAAGCCCTGTGTCATTGGTAGTTTTTAGATAATAACACAAGACTTCGATTCACTTAGATCACATTTTATTTCGAAACACCCACCAGACTACCTGCGCAGATTGAGTCGGAGCATGTATAACACGACTCACCACCGTCGTGGTTTCTCGCCAACTGACTAAAATCTATTTCTAATTTAAACCGGAAGAGGGTCTCCTCCACCGATTCTCACGGTATCCACCGGAAAGGATCAGGATGAGGTCAAGCCTTGTCACTCATCCTTCAAGGCCGTGGGCTGCACTTATAACAGCAATTTTGATTTCTACACTACTGTACATAATATTAGGAATCTAATAATTATGTAACATACACATAAGACAACAACACTGGAATAACAACATCCACAATAAACTCGTCCTAATCAAACCCACTTTGGGAGGCTGGAGAACAACTTTAAGGAAGTCTAGAAAGGAACAAGTCATTGTATCTCAATTACGCATTGGTCATACAAGACTAACGATGATATTACTAGGATAGTTACCTCACATCCCACGTATGCAGATATGACACAAGGTCATTTAATGTAGGACCACCTACGAACTGAAGCTCATGTGATGATGGGTGCAAAAATACGTCGATTCGGTCAGTGTTCCGCCACAAGGGGGTGCCTCAGACACTGGGCAATCAGCCTGACCCTTTAAATCAAGGGGACAGGAATGATCCCCTTGATGAGGCCATTAATTAACAACACCGGTGATGTGATCAAAACCACCAGCCCCCGGCCCGATGAGCGGGTTATTAGTGCGTGTATTTACCACGTACCCCACGTACTCTAGGGTGGCAGGTGCAAAAAATGTGTTGATCTCATCAGCATTCCCCTTCAAGGAGGCGCCTCGGGCACTGGGCAATAAACCCAATCCTACCCTTCTAAATCAAGAGGGCATGCATTGCCAGAGGGCAGCCTCCTGGGATCACACTGTTAATTTAACACTAATAGTCCAGTGGCCAAAGCCACGGGCCCCCATCGCGCTAAGTATGTGTGTGAGAGAGAGAGAGAGAAATTCTAATTCCCTTTTAAGCAGACAATGCGACTGACTGACTGACTACTGGCTCTCTATATATGATGTACACACACACACACACACACACAGATATCTTATTATAATGGAGATTGTGTGTTTGTCTGTCTGTAACCGAAACTATATTACTACTCAATTCACAGTTCCCTTAGTTATTTACATCACATTCTCCATGATTTTATTTTTATTTAAACCTCAATTATTAATAAAATTGTTTTACATCATTAAGACTGTTGACCATATCTACATACTAATAACATGCAATTGTATTTATATATACAAGAAAATATCGGTTTACAGTGTGAACGGGAAGGCTAATTTGCATATTGATCTTAAAAATTTGATTTTAATAAATAATAATATTATTGATTTCTAATTGTTTGGTTTTATATTAATGAATATGAGCAAAAATCTCAGGGATAAATCTTAAAAGAAATCCATTAACAAGAAGAAATAAATGTAATATTATTCTTTACTTCCTATTTTAACTAGATTGTTAAATTAGCAAAATTTACCAATGAAAGACGGGAGTAAGGGAAAATGATGGAAGAGTTAGTTTCAAAGTTGTTCTATTTTTCAATCATACCCCCTCTGTTCCAAATATTTTTATCCGAATTCTTATTCAGTTTCATTAGCCATTCTAATTTAACATGATATTTTATTATATTAAAACTTAAATACTTGCACCCGGAGGGTGCATATATTTACTAGTATATATATATATATATATATAGCTTACATGATACACAATATATAAACTCTTAGTATATAACATACATATATGGAGGCACGTGGTCTATTGTATTTCACGTGGCGCTAATACTCTTGGGAAAGGTGGGAATCCAAAAATTCAAGATAATATCAACCTTTATGCAAGTTTCATTGTGTTAGATATAGAATATATGTAAGAAATTATTTTACTTATCAAATAGGACTAAAAATGTAAACAGTGTTTTTGTAGTATTATTTGTCTGAATTGGAGGCTTGATAACTTGTATTATTCACATTTTTCAGACTGTTGTCCTCATCTTTATTGTTATATACACAACATTTCAGCCAATATGCCCTCCTTCCTTCTTCAAGTGAATGAGAATAATCTACCCCAATGGATTAAATAAAGGGTTCGGTTTGAAGTTCCATAAAGGCTACTGATTACAACAAGAAACAGCTCAAGAAGGCAGCCAAAATGTTGTGTATATAACATAAAGATGAGGACAACAGTCTGAAAAATCTAAGTAATACGAATGTTTTTGTAGCATTTTTGCAAATTTCTTTCAACCCTCAAAACTTGACTAAATTTTTATAAAAATCTAATTTCATACATGTCAGGTATCCAGATAATTCTATTTTAAAATATTAAAAAAATTATTTACATTTCTTCCTTGAATATGTCCAAAACTGATCATGTGACGTATTTTGGTGGTACCTGTCATGATATTCTGAGAAATTCTCAGAATATCATATAATAATAAGGGTTGAGTATTTGTTAAAGGAAAAAAAAAGGATAAAAATTTAAATGAATAAATGTAAAGGTAAGAGTTATTGCCCTTGGCCAGGAAAAAAGGGGTTAATTCCCTTAGATTTGTTTTGATTTTGAAAAAAATCACCCGCGAAAAAAATTGATTGAAAACAGACGAGAGGGGGATACGAAATGAACAGGACAAGGGGATAGACGGTTAGAGAGAATTGGAGTTGAAATCGATAACAAAAACAGACGACAGGAGATTGAAGTGATGACTGATAGTTGGAATAATTAAGAGTGGAATTTTGATTAGAAAAGAGAAAAGAATTATTGAGTAAGTAATTATCATTTATTTAGAGACAAAAGTTGAAGAAAAACTGAAAAAAAAAAAAAAAGAAGACAAACCGAATTGAATTGATTTGATTTGACTGGAAAAAGAGATTATTATTTGAAGAAAACCGAATTGTTTTGAAAAGTGAAGAAAGAGATTTGTGAAGAAAAACTGAATTAATTTGAAAGAAAAAACAAAAAGAGGAATAATTTTACGAAAAAAGAAGAAGGTATTTATTGGACTGTTCATAATAAACTGCCTGCGTCTGTTGTAGGCTGCCGGAGCACTGAAACTTTCAAAGCCTCCATGCTTCCTGTAGTCCGCCAACACTATACCTGATGCCACTCTCCACATACACATGCACACACATACATCCATATTACTACTGTGAACTGTTCATGTTCCTGGCACAACATTATTCTGTGTACCTGACATGAGACTTTGATGAGTTGTGGTGCACCTGAGCACTGTACACAATAAATTACATTATTACATTATTAAACTTTTTTTTTTTTTAAATTTTGCAACCGTTTGTTTCATAAAAAAAAAAAAAAAAAGGGTAAATAATAATTATTTTATAAAAATAAAATAATTATTTATCATTTATAAATTGTCTTGTTGACTCATTTCTTTCTTTTTTTTTTTTTGCTTGAAAGAAAACATTCCGTATTTTCCCATGGAATATTTCTTTTTACTTGGAGAGTCAATTGCCTGGCCACTCAGGATCCACGCGACTAGCGAGTGTCTTGAAAATATCTACAGACACTTCGTGACATGTGCAATCAAGAAATTTATTTGTTTTTATGACAATGTGTACTACTTGCTATACCAAAGTGGGAGACCATTTGTCTCTATTCTGTTCTATAAACAGAGCTGAGAAATGTCCTTTTTGCTCAATGAGCGAGGACCAACAACCAATAACAATAAGTAATTCTTTATTAAACACAGTTTTGTTAAAACCAGTATGCAAATTAACCATACCATATATCATGTAAACCTTTATTTCTTAGTGATATATAAAACACTGTAGGATTTTAAACGCACTAATAACATGGGCTGTTTTGAGGCAAATCTAACTCACATTTTCATTAAGACATCATTAATAAATAAGATTTATTCTATGTATCTATGTCAATAATATTAAAGATCAATAATACTAAGTAATTCTTTATTAAACCCAGTTTTGTTAAAACCAGTATGCAAATTAACCATACCATATACCATTAAAAAAAAGTATGCAAATTAACCATACCATATACCATTAAAAAAAAAGGGTAAATAATAATTATTTTATAAAAATAAAATAATTATTTATCATTTATAAATTGACTTGTTGACTCATTTCTTTTTTTTTTTTTTTGCTTGAAAGAAAACATTCCGTATTTTCCCATGGAATATTTCTTTTTACTTGGAGAGTCAATTGCCTGGCCACTCAGGATCCACGCGACTAGCGAGTGTCTTGAAAATATCTACAGACACTTCGTGACAGTACCTATTAAAGAGCATAAAATAATAGTCGAGGACCAGATGAGTGTCAAAGTAAAAAAAATATACGAATCGTTAAAACATTAAATAGCTATGCAGGTTGGTTGGATTTTACGGCATAGCAACTATTGTTGGGTTATTTTATGTCAAAAGTGTTTGCTTTTTCATTCTTGTTGGGTATTCAATAAAAAAATTTAAAAAATTTTTTTAAACTCATCTTTTAATCTATTTAATCCATAGATGTGACCCTAACAATCTGGGCTGGAGTGGACCTGGGAGTAATGGTGATGAAGGGGTAAAAACCCTAAAACCCTAAGCCACCATCTTCATATATTATAAAAAGGGTTGAGGGTTGCTATAAGAGCAATATGGTTTGGTTGGTTTATTAATTTTAACGGCATATCAACCCGTCCAGGGTTATATCATGCCTAGCAGTTGAGTTGTTATACATATTGTGTATTCATATATATACATTTAGTAATTGGTTTTAACAATGTGTTAGCATTATTGGGAATCATACTGTATGCCATTGATTTGTTTCATGTCTATATTCTATGGTATAATTTTATTTCCCTCAAAAAGGAGAAAATATCCTCTATGTTAACATTTTCAAATAGGTCCTTCATATTGTTTGCTTTAAGATAATGTTTTCTGATGTGAGCAAAAAATCTGCATTCCATCAATAAGTGTTTGACTGTCAGGGGTGTTTGACATGTTTCACATTGTGGTTGTTGTTCTTGTTTGAGTATATAAGAGTGTGTTAGTTTTGTATGACCAATGCATAAACGGGACATAATGACTTGTTCCTTTCTAGACTTCCTTAAAGTTGGTCTGCAGCCTCCCAAAGTCGGTTTGATTAGGAAGAGTTTGACAATCATGGTTTGGTTTGTTTTGTGGCATATCAACCTCGGTGGGTCATTTAATGCCGACAAAGTTTTGAAATAAATTAATTCTTAAATGCATAATACAGTTTTGTTTATCAACTCATGTTTTTCTATTTAACCGTTAGATGGGACCTTAACAAGTACTACCACCCCGGGTCAGAGTGGACCCGGGAGCAATGGTGATGAAGGGGTGCTCCACATTCCCCAAACCTCCAAAACTGGAACCTCACCATCAGATAGAGTTTAACGTCATTCCCAGGACATGTAGACCCGCAGCCACCGCCTTCTAGCACCCAGGTGATAAAAAGGGGTTGGGGCTTGCCATAAGGGCAATAGGGTTGGGAAAATCATATAGGTATAGGCTTGACGTGACCAGCCGATTGATCGGAGGGGGCCTCTCCGACCGCCCGTCTAGCCCAAGATAGGGCCAAAGTGGAGTATTGCAAGTCATGAACTGCTCATCAACCTGGGTTCTATCCTTAAGCATCACGGGTCGCCACCCACGGCCAACAGATTGCCCCATTGGGGGAGTCTTACCCCTCTGTAGAGGTGCAATCGGTGAATTCTAACACCCCAGCCGACAGGGCGGTTGGGACAATCATATAGGTGATAGGGTTGGGAAGAATGATGATGAAGGAGTACTCCATACAGCTCCAGATTTGGAACCTTACCACTAGATGCAGTTTAGTGTCATATCTAGGATACACAAATTGTTGTGGGGGTCCACCAGAGTCAAATAGAAATCTAAGGGGGTCCCAAGTTAAACATAAAAGGGTAGACTGTGAATTCAGAAGCGGAATTTTTTACCAAAATCTACCGGACAGATTTTTGTTTTTGCCTCAAAACTGCAAAAGTAGACCGTTTTAAATGTCTTTTCATTGTCACTCTGAAATAGAAATATCGTTAAATACACGGCAAAATTAACAGAAAATTTTCAGTTTCTTTCAGTATAGGACTTGATAAGTTTATAATCTCAATTCCCTTAAGATAACAACGCTGAGGTAAAAAAAAAAAAGAAAAAAAAAAGTGTATAACTGAATCACTATGCAACAACTTTAAATCTATAGAACATCAATTAATACTGTCCTTTAATTCTTTCGGTAAACTTATAGATGAATTAACGTATTATGTTTTCCTTAGAGTTTCATTTTTATTAAAAGTATTAATTCTATATCAGAAATAAAAAAATATATATACATTGAACTTTATTTCATATTACACTAACATCTATGTCCCATCTATGGGTTAAATAGAAAAATGTATTTATAAAAAAATTGTATTATTCATTAAGAATTGATTTATTTCAAAACTTTATTGGCATTAAATGACCCACTGAGGTTGATATGCCGTAAAACAAACCAAACCAAACCAACATCTATCCAGCAGACTATGGTAAAAAAAATTATGGGTACCATTATAGTATGTGGCCTACATTTTGAATGTGGCCTACGAAATCATGTCACTCTTAGAGTATGTGGCCTACCATAAGAAGTATATTATAAGGTTATAATAATAACTGCTAACCCTAACCCCTAACCCCTAACCCTATTTCAATATTTTAGAATATTTTAGAATTAAATAGATCTCTGATTCATGTAAATTATGGATAAATTCTTTATTAATTATTCTTAATTACTATATACAGTTTATGACTGATTTGCATTTCTTGAATTTGAATATATGTGAAAAATAATTAGTTTCAATAAATCGCCTACAATTTATATCTATAAATATATTCTTACTGAGGTACGAAACATTTAAACCGGGTAGGCCACATACTATAAATTCAAAAAGGTAGGCCACATATAATAACAGAATCAAAAGGGGTAGGCCACATATAATAACAGAATCAAAAGGGGTAGGCCACATATAATAACAGAATCAAAAGGGGTAGGCCACATACTATAACAGAATCAAAAGGGGTAGGCCACATGCTATAACAGAATCAAAAGGGGTAGGCCACATACTATAACGGCACCAAATTACGCTCCTGAATTCACAGTCTATAAAAAGGTTTTACACAATAAAATTTAGTGGGAATATTCCTGAACGGATAGACCAATTCTAAACTCGGCAAACGTCTACAAATTGTTGCAAATTATCTTCACATTATGGAATTCAATGACACCCTTTCTTTTCTGTCAGACCCTCATTTTTGCTAGAGACTGCTACAATTAAAATATGTATGGCTTATTAGTGCGAAGGTTCAACCTCTAATGCCATCCTACCAACAACTTCCTTCGACATTGTTCCGCCCTGTCTCCCGAGACTATAGAATACGCTGACTGCACCTATGCAGAGGGATGAGACCCCCTCTTAATAGGGTCATCAGTTGGTCATAGGTGGCGGCCCGTGATGCTTAAGGACGGAATCAAGGCAGCTGAGCAATCCATGACATGCAACACTCCACTTTAACCCTTACTTGAGCTAGACAGGCGGCCAAAGACACACCCTTCGATAAATCGGTTGGTCACGTCAAGCCCTAGCACCTATATGATTGTCTCGACTGTATTGCTCTTATGGCTAAACCTAAACCCTTTTTAAAATGTATGTGCTGGAGGGCGGTGGCTGAGGGTCTTAGTATTCTGGGTACAACGTTAAACTGTATCTAATGGTGAGATTCCATTTTTGAAGCTCTGAGGAGTGTGGAGTACCCCTTCATCGCCATTACTCCCAGGTCCACTCTGACTTGGCGTGGTAGTACCTGTTAGGGTCCTATCTCTGCGTTAAATAGAAACAAAAAATGAATCTTTAAAAAATTGTATTTTAAAAAAAAAAAAAGAAAAGAAATAATTTGAACACACAAGAACGAATAAAATAAAACATTTTTCGGCATAAAATAACCCAACAAGGTTTGGTTTATTTTACGGCATATCAACCTCGGTGGGTCATTTAATGCCGACAAAGTTTTAAAATAAATTCATTCCTAATGGATAATACAATTTTGTTTATAAACTCATGTTTTTCTATTTAACCCATAGATGGGACCCTAACAGGTACTACCACTCCGAGTCAGAGTGGACCAGTGAGCAATGGTGATGAAGGGGTGCTCCACATTCCTCAAACCTCCAGAACTGGAACCTCACCATCAGATAGAGTTTAACGTCATTCCCAGGACATGTAGACCCTCAGCCACCGCCTTCTAGCACCCATAAGGGTAATAGGGTTGGGGTAATCATATAGTTGCTAGGGCTTGATGTGACCAGCCGATTGATCGGGGGTGGGGGTGGGGGTGGGCCCTACGACCGCCCGTCTAGCCCAAGAACGGGCCAAAGTGGAATATTGCAAGTCATGGACTGCTCAAGTTCCAGCCTTAACCATTACGGGTGGCCCTATTTGGCGGAGTCTTACCCCTCTGCGTAGGTGCAGTTGGTGCATTTTAATGCTTCAGCCGACAGAGCAGCCCAACAAGGGTTGACGTACCGTAAAATTCAACCAACGAACAAAAACCGACGTTGTTAGATAAAATAGAAAACATTGCTAAACTTGCAAATTTGTCGGAACATTAAAACGGAATTTTTTTTGGTGGTCCCCCATGACAGTTTAACTACAGTATATGAATGAACCTTTTGCGAATTGGGTTACGGTTTAGGGGATAAAGGTTGTTTTTAATTACGTATTGCTAAAAAAAAAAAAATTAAAAAAAAATTACTATACATTTAATGTTGAAAAATTTTTTAAACCAAGTTTAATTGAAATTATACATTGCAATACTCACACAAACAACTGAGACTAATGTGTCTACCGTTGGGTTCAATAATTAAATTCAATGGTTAATTAAATGTATAGTAATTTTGGGTTGTTTTTTAAAGCAATATGCAATTAAAAACAACCTTAATCCCCAAACCGTAACCCAATTCGCAAAAAATTAATTCATAGACTGTAGTTATTTAGTCGAGAACATTACTTTCGTTACAATCCCTCACAAACGGGTGTGGCCTGTGGGTTTGATTTCATAACCACTAATAATGGCGATGACCATGTAAGGGGAAAAAAATCATTAAAATTTCACTATTTCGTGGCTGAAAAGGAAAAGAAAAAAAAAAAAAAAAAAAAAAAAAAAAAATCAGCTCTGTTCAAACACCGTGTGTTTTCTGTATTTGTTTTTGTTTTATGTGGGAATAAATAGGAGGCATTACTTTCGGTACATCACTGGCTGGAAGGTACACGAGTCATGATTTTTTTTTTTGGGGGGGGGTCAGCACGAGGAGAAAGAAATGTTTCTGTGGTCATAGAATTGTTAAATAAAAAGGGTAATCAAGGACTATTTGCTCGTAAATTCCTACCATAAAATAAATTGAACCCCCATTTTATGTCCGTGTTCTTGCAATAAATGTTTTATTTTTCTTGCACCCGTTATGTTACAATACTAAATATTTTTCCTTTATTTATTTTGATATTCACTTCAATGTGGTTTTTATTTTGTGAGAATGGTTAGTTTTAAAGTGAGGGTTCGTTTTTACACTTCAACTTTTTACTCGTAAATTCCTACGATAAAATGCCCAAGCCAAATTTTATGGCAGGAATTTACGAGTAAAAAGTTGAATATTACTTTTTGTTGTTATTTCTTTTCTTTTTGGCTTTAGTACTCTAAAATAAAAACGTCAGATTTTAATCATCGTCGACGAAAAAACAAAATTACGGTCATAAAAGGAGGATCCAATTTATGCCTAAATTGTAAAACGAGCCCCCACTTTAAAACTAACCATTCTCACAAAATAACAAACTTTTAGAATATGCACATTGAAATAAATATTAAAATAAATAAAGAAAATATATTTAGTATTGTAAAATAACGGGTGCAAGAAAAATAAAACATTTAATACAAAAACAGGGACATAAAATAGGGGTTCAGTTTATTTTATGGTAGGAATTTACGAGCAAATAGTCCTTGATTACTATAAAAAGAATATATAAAAATAATTTGAAATTAGGAAATCGATTTTTTTTCATCTCTCTAAGACACTCCACCACGATTGTTTTTTTTTTGTTTGTTGTTTTTTTTGTTTGTTTTTTTTGGGGGGTGGTGGGTTTACATCTTTTTTCAAACAATTTCAAAGTAAATATATAATATATATATATATATATATTATATATATATATATAGGTGTGGCGCTCCACCCTTTATGCAGAAACAATCACCCTGGTCTAGCGCTAGTGAAAAGGAGATAGACTCCCTCGCTTTCCGGATGATATCGACAATAAACCACTCCGCTTACTTTACTCACACACACACACACATTATATATAATATAGTGGGTAAAAAGAACAATTAACCATTGA
The DNA here is from genome assembly GCA_023376005.1 of Doryteuthis pealeii. Lineage (NCBI taxonomy): Eukaryota > Metazoa > Mollusca > Cephalopoda > Myopsida > Loliginidae > Doryteuthis > Doryteuthis pealeii. The sequence goes on along the minus strand of CM042178.1, from coordinate 22,714,613 downwards.
AATTAATTATTGAAACCAACGGTAGACACATTAGTCTCAGTTGTTTGTGTTAGTATTGCAATGTGTAATTTCAATTAAACTTGGTTTTAAAAAATTTTTTTCAAAATTAAATGTATAGTAATGTGAGGGTTTTAATACGTAATTAAAAACAACCTTAATCCCCAAACCCCTAAACCGTAACCCAATTCACAAAAAGTTCATTCATAGACTGTAGTTAAAGTGTCATGGGGGATCACCAACAAATTTCCGTTTTAATTTTCCGACAAATTTGGAAGTTTAGCCGATTATTGTAAGTTTAGTTGGCTGAACTTGCACAAAAGTGTCAAAATTAGGGTGACCCAGAAAAAAACAGAACCCACAAATTTTGTAATAAAACGGTTAATTTTAACTAGGGGGGGGGGGCTAGGGTTAGGGGTTAGGGTTGGGGTTTAGGGTTAGTTTAATGGGAAAATAAATAAATAATTTGGGTTCTGTTTTTTCTGGGTCACTCTGTATTATCATGTTACTCA
>CM042178.1:22684104-22709104 GCA_023376005.1 Doryteuthis pealeii | reverse complement strand
CTTTCTTTCTTTCTTTCTTTCTTTCTTTATTGATGAAAAAGAAACAGAAATAATTTGAAGCCAACAGAAACTGTTAGTTTTCATGGAGGTCAAGTGACAAGCCATCCCACTCATCTTAATATTGTATATCATACATATATCATTTTCTTTATCACTAAATATCAGGGCTACCCGGATTTAAAAAGTTAAAAATGATCTTATCTATATTTGTATATAGATTAATAAAACTTCTTTTTCTATATATTCTATCTATATTTCTATTTATTATCTTTTATTATTTATATTAGTACAAAATAAAAAACACCCTCCGGGCGACGTAAAAATAGATTTTTTGAAAGACATTGCCTGAGAGGGTGAGAGTTAAAAAATTCAATGTTAGAGGGTTTGTATCATAAGTAAGACAAATCCTCTTATTTATTAAAGGAGTAAAAAAAACAAATAAAACAATTTGAAATGAAAACTGAGCTCAGTCCTTCTCAAATAAAATGTTGCGTGCATGTAATAATCAAACAATTATTTTGAATATTTTCCACATCAATTTTACACAAAATCGTAGGTATTTATTTATTTGTAAACTTTTTTAGTTAACTTCTTGTTACTGTAAAAAAAAAGGACGAGAGTAAAAAAACAATTTTAAAAATTGCTTACTCAAATTTTGGGTGTATATAGCATAAGAATATAGTGACGTTAAGATGTGACGTAAATCTATGACGTAGTTTTTGGTACAGACAGAAATACAGACAATTAATAAGATATTCTCATTTTTAGTGTTTTTCTTTTTTAAATTTTATTCATTTTTTAATAAGTTTTTAAATACATGTTTTTTTAATAAATTTTTATTCTTTATTAATTTGTTTTATTTTTTTAATAAGTTTTATATACATATTTTTAAATACATGTTTTTTTTAATAAATTTTTATTCTTTATTAATGTTTTATTTTTAATAAGTTTTATATACAATTTTAAATACATGTTTTTTTTTAATAAATTTTTATTCTTTATTAATTTGTTTTATTTTTAATAAGTTCATAGATACATTTTTAAATACATGTTTTTTTTAATAAATTTTTATTCTTTATTAATTTGTTTTATTTTTTAATTTAAATACATGTTTTTTTAATAAATTTTTATTCTTTATTAATTTTTTTATTTTTAATAAGTTTTTATATAATATTTTTAAATACATGTTTTTTAATAAATTTTATTCTTTATTAATTTGTTTTATTTTTAATAAGTTTTTATATACATATTTTTAAATACATGTTTTTTTAATAAATTTTTATTCTTTATTAATTTGTTTTATTTTTAATAAGTTCATAGATACGTGTTTTTAAATACATGTTTTTTTTAATAAATTTTTATTCTTTATTAATTTGTTTTATTTTTTAATAAGTTTTTATATACATATTTTTAAATACATGTTTTTTTTAATAAATTTTTATTCTTTATTAATTTGTTTTATTTTTAATAAGTTCATAGATACGTGTTTTTAAATACATGTTTTTTTTTTAATAAATTTTTATTCTTTATTAATTTGTTTTATTTTTAATAAGTTTTTATATACATATTTTTAAATACATGTTTTTTTTAATAAATTTTTATTCCTTATTAATTTGTTTTATTTTTTAATAAGTTTTTATATACATATTTTTAAATACATGTTTTTTTAATAAATTTTTATTCTTTATTAATTTGTTTTATTTTTTAATAAGTTCATAGATATGTTTTTAAATACATGTTTTTTTTTTAATAAATTTTTATTCTTTATTAATTTGTTTATTTTTTAATAAGTTTATATACATATTTTTAAATACATGTTTTTTTAATAAATTTTTATTCTTTATTAATTTGTTTTATTTTTTAATAAGTTTTTTATATACATATTTTTTAAATACATGTTTTTTTTTAATAAATTTTTATTCTTTATTAATTTGTTTTATTTTTTAATAAGTTCATAGATACGTGTTTTTAAATACATGTTTTTTTTAATAAATTTTTATTCTTATTAATTTGTTTTATTTTTTAATAAGTTTTTATATACATATTTTAAATACATGTTTTTTTTTAATAAATTTTATTCTTTATTAATTTGTTTTATTTTTAATAAGTTTTTATATACATATTTTTAAATACATGTTTTTTTAATAAATTTTTATTCTTTATTAATTTGTTTTATTTTTTAATAAGTTTTATATACATATTTTTAAATACATGTTTTTTTAATAAATTTTTATTCTTTATTAATTTGTTTTATTTTTTAATAAGTTTTTATATACATATTTTTAAATACATGTTTTATTTAATAAATTTTTATTCTTTATTAATTTGTTTTATTTTTTAATAAGTTTTTATATACATATTTTTAAATACATGTTTTTTTTAATAAATTTTTATTCTTTATTAATTTGTTTTATTTTTTAATAAGTTTTTATATACATATTTTTAAATACATGTTTTTTTTAATAAATTTTTATTCTTTATTAATTTGTTTTATTTTTTAATAAGTTCATAGATACATATTTTTAAATACATTTTTTTTAATAAATTTTTTATTCTTTATTAATTTGTTTTATTTTTTAATAAGTTCATAGATACGTGTTTTTAAATACATGTTTTTTTTTAATAAATTTTTATTCTTAATTAATTTGTTTTATTTTTTAATAAGTTCATAGATACGTGTTTTTAAATACATGTTTTTTTTAATAAATTTTTATTCTTAATTAATTTGTTTTATTTTTTAATAAGTTCATAGATACGTGTTTTTAAATACATGTTTTTTTAATAAATTTTTATTCTTAATTAATTTGTTTTATTTTTTAATAAGTCCATAGATACGTGTTTTTAAATACATGTTTTTTTAATAAATTTTTATTCTTTATTAATTTGTTTTATTTTTTAATAAGTTCATAGATACATGTTTTTAAATACTTTTTTTTTAATAAATTTTTATTCCTTATTAATTTGTTTTATTTTTTAATAAGTTTTTAGATACATGTTTTTAAATACACATTGGATTCAAAACACATTGGAAGTTGAAATTAAATTAAGCGATGAAGAAATCAAAAGAGAAAATGAGGTGTTGTCATTAATAAAAATAAAATTAAACCAAATATAAGTAAATAAAACAAGAAATTAAATCTATCTATCTATACATATATAAAGGGAAGTTGTGTGTATGTCTATGTCCGGAGGAAACTTAAAAAATAATACAATTAATAACAAAGTAAATATATATACACATTAAATAACACCAGTTCTTGGTTTTTGTGCAAAAATAATGAAGGTTTGATTTATATTAGAGAAGATACTCAAAAAAATAAAATTTAAGGTAATTTTCACCTTTAGTTGTTAAAATTCCTAGCAAATAATGCAATTAGAGTAACCTCCCTTGACTTTCACTTTGAACCAAGCCAGTAGCCATTTTGAAAGTCTCCGTGCCAAATAAACAAATCTTAGAAACTTTTTCGAAAACAATACAACTGCATGCTTTAACACAAAAATATCATAAAATGTGTTCTTAATAACAATTAGGTTCATTTCAGATAATTTTATGCTAGGAATTTAGCCAACTGGCTTTCACTTTGAAACAAGCTGGTAGCCATTTTGAAAGTCTCCGTGCGAAATACACAAATCTTAGAATCGTTTCGAAAACAATAAAACTTCATACTTTAACACAAAAATATCATGAAATGTGTTCTTAATTACAATTAAGTTCAGATGAAATGTGTTCTTAATAACAATTAAGTTTCAGATAATCTGTTCACACAATTTTATGCTAGGAATTTTGACAACAAAAGGTGAAAATTACCAAATTTAAATGATAATAGCATAGACTCTTTTTTGCATTTAATATTTTAAATAGTAGACATTAATTTTTATTTCCAGAGTGGCTGGATCAACACAACGTCATTTGTTTTTACATAGGGATTTTAATGGGACACCCTATGGGGCTACAACTCTCGATTTAATAATAATGGATTTGTGGGACTAATTTTTTTTACCTCCCCCACTAGCCAGTCAACGCCAGGTAGCTGCTTCTAGATAATATGAGAATAAATAAAAAGACAGACAAAAAAAAAATAATAAACTCCCAGAAAGCCTGTGACTGGAAGAGCCCTTGGGGCATGAGAAGAAAATTTCAAAATTCTCCACTCTAAAAACAGTCTCATTACTTTTGAGACACACCTCATATATATTTCAAGCAGGTTAGCTTCCATGATTTGAAAAGTTTGCTATTTGGATTTGAAGTGAATTCTTTTTAACAACAGTCTCATTACTTTTGAGACACACCTCATATATATTTCAAGTAGGTTAGCTTCCATGATTTAAAAAGTTTGCTATTTGGATTTGAAGTGAATTGTTTTTAACAACAGTCTCATTACTTTTGAGACACAAATCATATATATTTCAAGTAGGTTAGCTTCCATGATTTAAAAAGTTTGCTATTTGGATTTGAAGTGAATTCTTTTTAACATCAGTCTCATTACTTTTGAGACACACCTCATATATATTTCAAGTAGGTTAGCTTCCATGATTTGAAAAGTTTGCTATTTGGATTTGAAGTGAATTCTTTTTAACAACAGTCTCATTACTTTTGAGACACACCTCATATATATTTCAAGTATGTTAGCTTCCATGATTTGAAAAGTTTGCTATTTGGATTTGAAGTGAATTCTTTTTAACAACAGTCTCATTACTTTTGAGACACACCTCATATATATTTCAGGCAGGTTATGTCACATGATTTTCAAAGTGTGCTTTTTCGATTTTGGACTATAGTTTCTTTAGGCACACCTTTTTTATTTTCTTCCAGAAGAACATTTTTTTTTATTTATACCATTAACATCCTTTTTTTTAACAGATGATTTGTCAATGCAATTTTTAATGCAAATACTTATTTTCTTTTTATTTATTTAATGTTGTTGTCCGATTTTCTGTTAAAAGACCATTTATAGAGTTTTTATTTAAATTATAAAACTATCCCCTAACAAAATATTATTTCAAATAAATACATTTTAATTAAACTATGAACGAGAGACATCTTTTATATTTGAATAGTTTTTATTTAATCAGAAGATATGTTTATTTTAATAGTATTTTTTTAAAATAAAAATAATTTCTTATTTACTGTAGGTACCACCAATTTACCCTGTGAAATTTACCCCGCCCCTATATTTAACAATGAATCTTGCAGAAAAATCAATATTATCTTGACATTTTTTTGGAATTCAATAGAAGAAACATTAAACAAAATCTTGATCATTAAAAAAAAAATTTTTCAGCTTACGAAAATAAAGAAAATTATGATTGAAAAACAATGTTTTCCTTTTTTTTCACTGTTAAATCAACTGAAATTTAACGTAGGTAAAAACAAGTTAGGATAAGAATTTTTAAAAAATTCTATGAAAAATCAATTAATGGTCCAATTTTCACGAAAATTTCCATAACTATTTACCTTTGAATGTAAATATATCTGAAATAGTTTTTTTCTAAAATATATTAGGGGAAATATTTTTTTACGATGTCTATCACCCCCCCCCCCATTTTATTTTATGAGATAGAAAAAATGACACGTTAGTAAACAATTTTACTTTTTTCTATAAAGATATACCTAATTTTAGGGATATTCAGATCCCTAAAATTAGGCACGTGCAAAACACGCACTTTCGAAATGCCGGCATACTTGTTAAAATATTCTAAAACGTCAATAAAAAATGGAGAATTAACTCTTTAATATTTTTTAGATGCGTTATGCATAATGGTAGAGATGTGCAAACCGCGGACTTTCAAAATGTCCGTTTAATTGTTTAAAATATTTTAAAACGTCAATAAAAAATGGAAAATTAACTTTGTAATGTTTTATTTTACGTTTGATATAAAGAACAATTCCAAGTTTATGTGTTAAAAAAAAGAAAAAAACAAATTTCTCTTACATAAAACCTAAATTTTGCAATTAAAACTAAATTTCCGTAAATTACCGTAAATTCTTAATCTTTGTTGACATAGTTATCGAATCTTGACGTGTGCACTATTTATTTGTATAGAGGATCATACGTATAATAATTTATTTTCTGAAGCAAAAACAAATTACTAATTTAGCATTTCCTTTAACTTATGTACCTCAACAACCCAGCACTGCAACGAGAGTTTTTCTCAAGAACCAAAGTGGATATTATTTCCGTTAGATCCATCCATTAATAAGAATGATGACAATTTGTAATTCAAACATTATTTTCAAAATTCTAAAAAATAAAAACCGAAATATGTTATGTCATCATTTTTAGCTAGATATTTTTAATACAATATTTTCTTTGATTAAATAAATACGATTTTGATATCCGCTAAACAGAAGTATTTATTTTACATTTTATAATTTTTTTAAAATCCCTGAAAAAAAATGGAGACAATAGGAACTTTTAATATAAAATTCTTTAAAAAATTATCTAACGATTTAGAAAAAAAAAAGAAAAAGATACATATTTTTTTCTTATTTACGAGATTTAAGTTTCAATGTTTAAGATGCCCTATTACCAAAACCGAATTAGTAGCGAATTAGTTTTTTTTTACATATGGTCCGTCGTTAAATTATCTTTCCGAAAATTTAAAAATTATTTATATCCCCCCCCCCAAAAAAAAAGAAAAAAAAAGATCTTTGTACGGGGGATCAATGCACGAAACAAAAACTAACGAAACAAATTATTAGCCTTTTCAATTTAGTAAACATTTATTTACAATAAAAGTTCGTCTTTTATTACTTCAAATACCGAAATTTTTATTAAAATCGGATAGTTAGTTTATTTTATATGATTTTTAGAAGAATTTCCTGTGATAAGCCTTTTTAGCGTTAGCGAGAAAATGCACATGCCTACCTAAAATTGTATAACATACAACGCAGTAGTTTTTTTAGGAAAAATTAATGAAATCGGAAAATAAAGAATGCAAAAAAAAAAAAAATGTCACAATATTATTATTTGAAAACTTTTTTTTGCCTTTTTAATTGGTATGTATTATATTCTATTAAATTGACAAGAAAAAGTAATTTAAAAAAGATAATAATGTTTAAGAGATTTTCAATCAATAATTTGATTTTTTAAAATGTTTAATACTGTTTAAAAAATCTTTTTTGCGTGAAAAAAATCGAATTTTTCAGGGATATTTAAATATATGAATTTTAGAATTCAGGTGAACTAAAAAAATTTCCGATCCACGATATATTAATATTTTTAAAAGAATTTGTAATTTTTATTATTGAATGTATGGTTCTTAGAATATACGGAAGAGCAAAACTGACATATTTGTTTTGTTTTTATAAAAAGAGACGAGACGCTTCTCAGTAACTATTGTTTTTGTTTTTTTTTTTTTTTTTCTTAGCGTAAAAAATTATTTTTCAACTTTTTCGACCTATTAGAATAAAAAGTAATTATATATGGATTAAAAAAGAAATCATTGTTTTTCGTTTATAATTTTCATTATTTTCCTAAGCTGAAAATTATTTTAACAAATCATGAGGATTTTTCAAAATGTTTCTTCTTTCGAATGCACAAAAAAATTTCAAGATAATATTTCAAGATAAAAAAAAGAATATTTTAAAAATTGTTGCAAACCATTATTGAATATTCAATAATATAGGTGTGTGTGTGTGTGTGTAATATAGGTATATGGGTGTGTGTGTGTGTGTGTAATATAGGTGTGTGTGTGTATGTGTGTAATATAGGTGTGTGTGTGTGTGTGTGTGTAATATAGGTGTGTGTATGTGTGTAATATATGTAGGTGTGTGTGTGTGTAATATATGTAGGTTATTGAATATGCACACAAAAAAAAATTATGTCCAATATAGCCAGCTATACATTTAGATGTATATTCGTCAAAGGGAAAGAAAATGTAATTTTTCTGTCCAGATTTGGACCTGAAAATTACCCTTTCGCATGTAATACGGATAGGTTTTTTTTTTTTTTTTTTTTTTAAGATAACGATGTAATTTTTCCCAATCGGATAATGTGATCTTTGAATTAACTGTTTTTCTTTGTAACAACCCTGTATGATCGTTAATTTTTTTTACGAGATTTTTGAAAAAACAAAGTTCGGAAATATTTATTTCCGTTTTATTCAAGATGGCCTAAACTGATCACGTGACCGTTTTTGGTTATACCTAATTTACAAAAATTATTAATTTAAACAAAAAACAAGTTTACACGGGAATAGTTGTTGTTGTTGTTGTTAGCCTATGTGAAAAAATTAATTTTGCACTAAAGATAAACTAATATTGTTATTTAAAAAAAATAAAACTTAAAACGAAAGACATGTTTATTTATTTTCCATGTGCCTCTACGCATAGTTAATATTAAAAAGTATTTATTCAAAAAAGTATTTTGTTGGGGTTAGGGATTAGGGTTAGGGTTAGGGGTTAGTTTTATTAATAGCAATTCAATAGTTAACTATTTCCGTGTAAAGTTGTAAAAATGCGTCCAAAAATCGTCTGTTAAAAAACCCCGGATGTTGACAGTGTAAATGAAAAAATGTCCGTATGAAACGAGATCAAAAAAGGGGTGCCTAAAGTTCATATTGTGTTAGTATAGCATTTAATTCTAAGGCTAACAACAAGTAAATTAATTAATACTTCGTTTGATTCTAACAATTTATTAACCAGCACAATGAAACAATGAACCACAATATAAAGTCCTTCCTGTATATAAAGTTGAGTTTAAGGGACTTACTGGCGCGTTGGAGAAGATATCTGGTATCTTAGGGTGATTTCTTGGAGCCCTTCTAATTGCTGCCTCGTGGAACCGCTGGTGGAATCAGTCTGCCTGGATTTGGGATTTTGTGCCAAAACTTCTGGCCTCATCACATGATTGGTATATCCAATCAATGAGCCTCTCCCTCACTCACTCTATATGCAGAATCACCATTTTACTGGCCCAACAGTCATATGGTCCGACAGTTTGATTGCAGTTTATGACTATCATTTATATTCTTTTATAAAAAAAACATATGCGCAAACAAAAACATATGTATATTAATGAAGCGTTTGCGTTGAATTAGTTAAACACAAGCTGCAGTTTCCGTATATGGGACAGGCGATATTTACAATCTAATTCGTTTTCTACAAATTGGTTTATGTGACTATATGAATGCCACCACCACCACCACTAGCAGACTACAAGGAACATCTAGTACGAACGACTAAAATCAACAAACTTCAAAGAAACCTATTAACCACCCGTCGTCATAGTACACCCGCACACGAGGAGGAAAGCAGCGCTATCACAAGCAGCAGCCACCCCTACACCACAAGCCCACTATAAGGAACAGCCAGATACCAGCGTCATTTTCTCTCACCAGTCGGAGGAAGGGAGTATTATAATCCTGAAAATTTACTAAATAAACGAAACTCTTCTCTAAAACAACCGAGTTTCTTATATTTTTAATTTCTTTAATGCCCAAACTTGATATGTGTACCTCCCACAAACGGATACTTATACTGAAATAAATAAACACACACACACACACACACACACACACACACACACACACACTTGCATATATATATATACATATTCAAAATCTGTTGAATTCAAAATCTGTGGGGTTAGGTGATTGATGCTCTGTGACCTCAAGCTGACCCAACCCTTTCTGGTTACGAAGACTGTGAGAATGGAAGTTCAGTTAGCTAAGAGTCAGTTATGTTGGAGACGTCGTATTGTAAACACGTATCGGTACCACTCCCCGCATGGGATTGAGGAACCTAGCTTAAGAGTCCTGATTCTGACTTAATAAAAAATGTGATCACAAAGAAATACAGGGTGAACCATGATGATGGAACACTTTTTAAATGCTATTTTCTCAGACTACAAAATCGACACAGAGTACTAAGTATATTTATTACATAACTGATACACAGGAGTTTTACATGTGATCTAAGATTTGAATATTATATCCTTGAGATGGTCACCATCATGATGAAAATATTCGAGAGCTCGATTTCTCATATCACGTAAAGTGTGGTTTAGCATATCAACTGGAATAGCTGTTATCTCTCTACGGATGCTTTCTTTCAGTTTAGCTGTCGTGTGGGGTCTGCCTGCGTATAACCGATCTTTCAGATAACAATAAAATCTGCTCCTTCAGTCTTCAGAGATGTTAAAACTTCTTTTCTTCTTTTATTTTTACAAAGACTCTACGGATTTAATCACCAAGGCATAAGACTTTAGCATATATTATTCGTATTATGTGTTGGGTTATGAAAATGCTAATTCTGGGTGGACATAAGTCCAAAAAGGGTTATCTTCTCTTGTGGCAGTTGTTCGCCGATAGGTGGCGTTAGTATTTGGCCAGAAGCCGGGAATTCTGAATTCTTTCTCTTTTCTCTCGGGTCAGCAACGAGTTCACATGGTTTAGGCACCTGACGCCTCTAACCCTTAGGTGTGTGTGTGGAGCATTGCCTACCCCAACCAGCTACCAGTAAGTGACATTCCTTACGATACACCCATTTCCTCCATAAAACGTTTATGTATCTGTTTTGTTTATATATTTGCCTTGAATGCATTTCCTCCGTTGCTCACGGAATAAAAGTCTGTTATTATTTTATAACTTTGTCGGATTATTTTATGTACACACATGTACTCACATTGGGAACTTACTCAAAGCTTTCCAACTTTAATAAAAGAACTTTATATCCTATAGATGTTTTTTTTACCGACAGTCTCTTCTTTATAGTAAGATAGATTGTCAGATAAGATTCAATCAGAATGAAAAAATCATTGTATCTACTAATAATGGAGATTGTATTTCGGTCTGTAACAAAAACTATGTCACATCTCTACGTCACAGCTTACGTCACAATATTCTTACGCTATATACACCCAAAATTTGAGTAAGCAATTTTAAAAATTGTTTTTTACTCTCGTCCTTTTTTTTAACAGTAACAAGAAGTTAACTAAAAAGTTTACAAATAAATAAATACCTACGATTTTGTGTAAAATTGATGTGGAAAATATTCAAAATAATTGTTTGATTATTACATGCATGCAACATTTTATTTGAGAGGGACGGGGCTCAGTTTTCATTTCAAATTGTTTTAATTTTTTTTTTTTTTTTACTCGTTTAATAAATATGAGTATTTTGCTTACTTATGATACAAACCCTCTGACATTGAATTTTTAACTCCCACCCTCTCGGGCAATATCTTTCAAAAATTAATTTTTACATCGCCCGGAGGGTGTTTTCTGTTGCTAGTAAAAATAATTGAATTAAAATCCGAATTATAATTTGTTTAAAATAGGGTAAATTATTATTTCTTCTCAGAAAAATTTAAATGATCTATGAATTAATACTGGTGTTCCTAAATCTTCCGCCCGTTATCATCCTGCAACTCCCTCTGGTCAAAAATGAGATCATCAAAATCGTCCAGATTATCTGGTGTCGCTTAATCGAAGATTTCTTATTTGTCCCATTTTATTTCACCCAATTTCAAAAAATGAAACATTCCAAATGATCTTGCGTCACTTAAATGCCAAACGTAAAATTAAAATGAATTGAAAAAAAAAATGTTTGCTTTATTTGTAATATTAAAATTGTGAATTACGGAATATATTTTGGTAATTTTGATATGTTGTTTCGGACTCCTACCTTAATTTACGCTATGTTTTAGCGAGCCAGCGTCAGGCGAATTTCCGGCCCAACTTAGATATTTTACAAGTCGTGTTTTTCTCACTTTTTGTCGGCAAATTAATGTAGATATTTTAAACGCATCCCTCCCCCAGATTTTTTATCGGCAAATTAATGTAACTATTTTACAACTCCCTTATAAGAAAGAGTGAAAAAGGGTTAAATCAAGATTATAAAACTTTTTACATATTGAACTGTTTGTACATCGAACGTTGTAATAATAAAATTATCATACTGTGGTATATCCACAGGTCCTGCTAGTAGAGAGAGTTAAAGCAAGATTATTATACTTTTTACATATTGAACTATTTGGCAATAGCTCATAAGTAAACATATCAAACGTTGTATTAATAAAATTATCATACTGTGGTATATCCGCAGGTCCTGCTAGTATTATCTAAAGCTAAAATAAAATACAATAAAATAAAATAAAATGAATGTAGATGACATGTTTATCGGTACAAAATTTTATTTGGTTTACACCGGCATACAATTTCGTGAGAGATATTTTTTGTTAACACCGGTGTACAATTTCTCAAGGCATTTCTTTTGGTACATCGAAATTCCTAGCTCTGTTACACCCTTCATACATTACATTAAACAAAAAAAAAAAAAAAACATACGATGTCAAAAATAATCTTTTTTCAAAGTCTATCATAGAAGCGAAAAACATATCTGTAGACTTCGGAAATGTTTTATATACTTCCGAAGAATTAATATTTCTTTCCTTATCCACGGTTTCCGTAAATACCTCCACCATTTTGACCGCCATTTCCTCCATTCTGTCCTCCATTGTTCCAGCCTCCATTGTTTCCTCCATTCTGTCCTCCATTGCCTCCATTCTGTCCACCGTTACCCCAGCTTCCATTATTTCCTCCATTCTGGCCGCCATTGCCCCAGCCTCCATTATTTCCTCCATTATTTCCTCCATCGCCCCAGCCTCCATTATTTCCTCCATTATTTCCTCCATTCTGTCCGCCATTTCCTCCATTCTGTCCTCCATTGTCCCAGCCTCCATTATTTCCTCCATTCTGTCCGCCATTTCCTCCATTCTGTCCGCCATTTCCTCCATTCTGTCCGCCATTTCCTCCATTATTTCCTCCATTGCCCCAGCCTCCATTATTACCTCCGTTCTGTCCTCCATTTCCCCAGCCTCCATTATTTCCTCCATTTCCGCCCCAGTTTCCTCCACCGTTCCCATCATCCACTTTCGTTCCACATGGAGGGTAGACATTTTCTGGCCAATTACACAGCTGGTTTACTTCGTCAAAGACAGTTCCTGCAAAAAACATGAAAAATGAAAATGTTTAACAGTATTGTTCAGTTGTGTGATAGGGCTGTTTAGAGTGGTATGTTGCTTGTGCTATGCAAAGCACATTCTCTCCATCAATACAACATAGTGGGTTTTGGTGTAGTGAATTTTCCGTTTCAGATTGTTCATAAATATATGTATTTCTCTACAGCCGCTTTTTGTGAGTTCTGCTACTAGTATTTGCCCGGTAGAGCACGCAGTATTCCTTTTTTGTTTGTTAAAACCAGTATGCAAATTAACCACACCATATATTATGTAAACCTTTATTTCTTAGGGATATATAAGACACATTGCAGTATTTTGAACGCACTAATAACGTGAGCTGTTTTGAGGCAAATCTAACTCAGATTTTCATAGAGACATCGTTAATATATACAATTTTATTACAATTTTTATATTAATGATTTTGATTATAAATTAAATACTCATTGATAAACTGTGAGTCGTGTGGCAATGTTAAAAAAAAAAACAATAAACAAAAATATACAAGCAAACGAACAAACAAACAAAACCAATAAAAAACAAAAATAAAAACAAACAAACAAACCTTCAATGCATTGTTGATGACCCAAGAATTCTCCATCAAGGCACGTGTAGAAAAAAGAACAAGGGCTTGGTCCGTTGTCCGTGTCTGGGAAACGATGGGCCCCAGATTTACCACTCGGACATTGAAGTTCAAGTCCACAGGGGGGCGGAACATTGAAAATCCTACCAAATTAAAAAAAAAAATAATGATATAAAAGATATTTCGGGACTCTTATAAATCCCCAAGTAATTTTGTATTAAAGAAGACATGAACAACAATTGAAGATAAAGAAACATATTTTCAAAGGGTACAAACAGGGTTGCAAATTTGTGGCATTTGCTAGCCAGACTTATCTTGCCGAGGGTGAAGACAAGATAACGCTGGATGACACCACTCGCTGGTTGAAGGGAACGTTTGAAAATCGCTTTTTCATTGGTTGACTGACCCACTCAAGAAGTGACTTTCGTTAAGGGGTTAATTTAGGCGCCAATATCGTATATTGGCGATTGACCCTCTGGTGCCAGGGGGAGATGATTTATCTATAATTTTTCTGATATAATAATAATAATGGAAAAATATTGCAATGGCCTGGATTGATTACAGAAAAGCCTATGACATGGTCCCACATACCTGGATTTTAGAATGCCTACAAATGTATAAAATTTCCAACAACATTATAAACTTCATTAAAAAAGCCATGGAAAACTGGCGAGTTCAATTAAAAGCTGGAAAACAATCCCTGGCAGAAGTAAAAATCCAAAGAGGTATCTTCCAAGGAGACTCATTATCACCACTACTCTTTATTATTGCAATAATGCCGCTAAACCATATACTGAAAAAATGTACCGGGGATACAAATTTAGTAATTCACAAGAAAAGATCAACCACCTTATGTACATGGATGACATTAAAATTTTTGCAAAAAATGAAAAAGAATTGGAGAGCCTAGTACAAACTATTAGAATATATAGCCAGGATATAGGGATGGAATTTGGAATCGAAAAATGTGCTATGCTTGTAATAAAAAGGGGTGAAAGAAAACTATTAAATGGAATACAACTACCAAATCAGGAAACTATAAAATCTCTTGATGAAAATGAAAGCTACAAATACTTAGGAATTTTAGAAGCGGACAATATCATGCAAGCAGAAATGAAAGGAAAAGTTAAAAAAGAATATCTCAGGAGAACTAGAAAACTTCTAGAAACGAAACTTAACAGCAGAAATCTGATCAAAGGAATTAATACCTGGGCTGTCCCCATTATAAGATACTCAGGACCATTCTTAAAATGGACAAAAGAAGAACTCAGACAGATAGACCAAAGGACAAGAAAATTAATGACCATGCTCAAGGCTCTCCACCCTAGAGATGATAGAGATAGATTGTATGTGTCAAGAAAGGAAGGGGGAAGAGGTCTTGCCAACATAGAGGAATGCGTAGAAACCACAATCCAACAACTTGAAGATTACACAAGGAAGAGCAAAGACAAATTACTTATGGCGACCAACAGTAGTAGAAACGGCAGATGGACCAACAGACAAACGACAAAGACTAGAAAACAAAAATGGGAAGAAAAACAATTATATGGACGCTTCAAACGACAAATAGATGAGGTTGCACATGGAATGACTTGGACATGGTTAAGAAAGAGAAACCTCAAAAGAGAAACAGAATCACTTATAATTGCTGCACAAAATAATGCCATAAGGACAAACTACATCAAAGCGAAAATTGATAAGACCCAACAAAATAGTAAATGTAGACTTTGCGGTAATAGAGATGAGACTGTTAACCATATACTCTGCGAATGTAGCAAACTAGCACAACGAGAATACAAAACTAGACACGACTGGGTTGGGAAGGTGATCCACTGGGAATTATGCAAGAAATTAAATTTTGACCACACAACAAAATGGTATATGCATAAACCAGAATCTGTTCTTGAGAACGAAACGCACAAAATTCTCTGGGACTTTGAAATTAAAACGGATCACCTTATCCCAGCAAGAAGACCAGACCTAGTGTTGATTAACAAAAAAGAAAGAACTTGTCAACTGGTGGATTTTGCAGTGCCAGCGGATCACAGGGTGAAGTTAAAGGAAAATGAAAAAATTGACAAATATCTGGACCTTGCCAGAGAACTGAAAAAGCTATGGAATATGAAAGTGAAAGTTATACCAATTGTAGTGGGTGCACTTGGAACAGTCCCAAAAGGATTAGAAAAGGGTTTGGAAAGTTTGGATATCTGAGGAAGGATTGAAACTATTCAGAACACTGCACTGCTGCAATCTGCCAGAATACTCAGAAGAGTCCTGGAGACCTGAGGAGACTTGCTGTCACTCAGACTCCAGTGAAAGACCATCAGCTAACACTGATGTGAAAACTCAAAAGGAGCAAATAATAATAATAATGTGATACAAACTGTGCACTTGGAAGGGTCCCGAAAGGATTGGAAAAGGGATTGGAAAATCTGGACATCAGAGGAAAGATTGAGACCATCCAGAATACTGCACTGCTGTAATCTGCGAGAATACTCAGAACAGTCCGGGAGATCTGAGGAGACTTGCTGTCACTCAGACTCCAGTGAAAGGCCATCAGCTAATGCTGATGTGAAAAACTCAAAAGGAGTAAATAATAATAATAATAATAATAATAATAATAATAATAATAATAATCTATCCATATATAAAGGACAGTTGTATGTATGTATGGATGGATGAATGGATGTATGGATGCCCGGAGAAAACAAAAAAATAAAAAAATTAATAACGTTCCCTGCAGACATACATACACATAAATTGTCCTTTATATATGAACTGATAGATGACCGATTTTTAATTTTGGGACATAACTCTAACATATCATCTGCATTATTTGGACTATTGTCCTCATCTACATTGTTATCTGTACAACGTTTCGGCCGATGTACCATCCGGTCTTTTTCAAGTATTTCTTGTCGGACTCGGGAACCATCTTTTCGGACTCGGGAACCTTCTTGTCGTAAACGGGAGCCATCACGGAACTTTGAACCTAACCCTTTATTCAGTCTTTGAGGGTATCCTGTTCTCATTCCGCTAACCATAGCTGGGGTAGGAGTTGTGTTAATTATTTTTCTATGTAACTGTCGCCTGTCATGATTGAAACCGGAATCCTGAGATAACTGTCACCTAGAACTATTTTAACCTAACTACCTTATCCACTAGGCCACGTGTCCAATTGGACATAAGAAATACCTGAAGAAGACCGGAGGGCATATCGACCGAAACGTCGTACGGATAACAATAAACATTCAGAGAAATAATAACTCTAACGGCTCAATAAAAATTTGATCGATTGATTTTAACGGCACGTCAACCCTTCTAGGGGCGATTACAATATCAGATGGATGACTTGTACATAGTGAATAGGTTGCGCGTGTCGGTACTACTGTATGGTTGCATTTGGACTCGTACGAAAAACAATGGATTTTTTTCTTAACTTGTTAGGTAGTGTGATTCTATTTATCTAACGAGTTGAAAAAAAAAAGATAACTTCCAGCCAAAATTTTAAAGACCATATTTTATTATCTTTAACGTAATAAAAATGTCATTATTTTGTAAACAAATAAACTAGGTACTGGCATTTTAGTCGTCTGCTACGAATTTTAAAAGCGAATTAAAAATAATTAAATTTATCATTTAAGGTCAAACTTTGCCTAAATCGATAAGTAGTAACATAATAACCATCATTAAAAAAAAGAAAAATATCATTATATATGCAGTTTATTTTTAATAGATTTAAAACTATTTGTTTTGGTCAATTTCGACGCAATCTGCCATTCTGTCTCTTTTTCAATGGTTTTACGCGCTTGTTTACAATTTTACTGTAACATTCGCGATTACAATGAAATTTTAAAAAAATCACGTAATTATGTGGAGATGCAAACACACATACACATACTCATCCATTTTGACCCATCCTTATCATCCAAACATTCTGACCAAACACCTGCATCTCCAAATAACTCTCCCCATTTAGAGGGAAGAAAATCCACTACCCACCCCCCCAGCCACCCCCGCCCCTACTGACAACCTACTGTTTTTCACCATTCTGAAAATGTCTTTCATAGAAGCAAGAACTGGGCTTTTGTCCCGATGATGGTCAAAATGGCCGAAACGTTGCATCGTCGACAATAAACATCCAGTTTCCATAACACCCCGTGTTTGTCTACTTTTCTCCATATATATATATATATATATATATATATATATATATATATATATATATATATATATATATATTTGAAAGGAATGAAAAACTCAACACCGTAATTATATAATACATTTATTTCGACCAAAATTGGGGCCTTTATAAATCTAAGTTGATTTAATAAATTAAGTATCCAATCAGACATCGTCAGCCACTCCTTAACACCACTCTGGTGTTATACTTCTATTGGGGGATATCAAGTATGAAAACTTTTTAAAACATTCTTAAAGCATTTTTTGTTTTTTACAAAATAATTTTCTCCTGGCAATAACCAAAAGTCGAAACTAGTTGATAACATCAATCAAAAAATAAATAATATAAAAGAAATGTTCTTATTTGTCTCATTACTTTTGTTCATATATATATATATATATATATATATATATATATATATATATATGTATATAGTTTTCTATATTCCGAAATAAAGAATGCTCAATATCAGTGATAAAGCATATATATCTAAAGAGGGTAGTATGGATATAGTCAGTGGTACTTGGTATTTGTCAGTTTCTTGCCTATTTGTTTGAAAATCACATTGGCAAGAAATTGACAGTTACAAATCACCCTAACTTTTATGTGTATGTGTGCGTGCGCATCCTGTCGGAGGGGAGTCGTTAGTATACATCGCTGAAGAGACTTAATAAAGTCGAAACAGTCTGTACGGTGTTCTGCATAGCGAGCCATCCTTTGCCGGGATTCACTTGTCAAGATTATTTTCTATAATTATCGAATTTTATGCGATACATGCATTTATAATTGCCTTCAAGCAAAATATAAATAATAATTTATTCAACAATGCTTCTATAAAAACAAACATCCAAAAATCTTATTCACTTCGCCGAAGAGCTTACGGTCGGGTTTGTTTACTAAATAAACGTCCACTTACCTACTATGGTAGGGGCGTGTAATAGTATCATTGACAAGGTTAATTTCGCAGGGATTGTTCGATATGTACCGGCGGCCGAACGGATATGGTCTCTGACTATGCCTGTGAAGTCCCGGTTTCGATTCCTGTCGGAGGGGAGTCGTTAGTATACATCGCTGAAGAGACTTAATAAAGTCGAAACAGTCTGTACGATGTTTTGCATAGCGAGCCATCCTTTGCCGGGATTCACTTGTCAAGATTATTTTCTATAATTATCGAATTTTATGCGATACATGCATTTATAATTGCCTTCAAGCAAAATATAAATAATATATATATATATATATATATATATATTATATATATATATATATATATATATATCAAAGTCTCATCAGGTGGAAAATCATCAGAAATTTGAATTGAATAACAGAAAAATTTTGCTCAATGTAGAATCTTCTTCTTCTCCCCCCCCCACACACAAAAATGTTTTTCTTTACAAAATGTATACATTAAAACACTGTCACCATGGCAACAGGAAGTCAAATGAGAAAAAAGAATATTTTTCAGGGCCAAGTTTTTTTTAGGGGATAGTAGTCAGTCAAATTAACAACTATGAAAATTAAATAAGTCAGAATAAGTATGAAGCAAAGAAATAAACAGAAAATAAAATAAAATATAATATATATATACTAGCAAATATATGCACCCTCCGGGTGCAAGTATTTAAGTTTTAATATAATAAAATATCATGTTAAATTAGAAAGGCTAATGAAACTGAATAAGAATTCAGATAAAAAATATTTGGAACAGAGGGGGTATAATCGGAAAATAGAACAACTTTGAAACTAACTGTTCCACCATTTTCCCTTACTCCCGTCTTTCAGTGGTAAATTTCCCTAATTCAACTATTCAGTTAAAATAGGAAGAAAAGAATAAAATTACAGTTATTTCTTTATGTTAATAGATTTCTGTTAAGATTTATCCCCGAGATTTTTGCTCATATTTATTAAGATAAAAACCAAACAATTAGAAATCAATAATACTAAGCATATATTTATTAAAATCAATTTTTTAAAGATCAATATGCAAATTAGCCTTCCCATTAACACTGTAAACCGCTATTTCGTTGAATATATAAATATAATTGCATGTTATTAGTATGTAGATATTGTTAACAGTCTTAATGTTGTAAAACAATTTTACTAATAATTGAGGTTTAAATAAAAAATAAAATCATGGAGAATGTGATGTAAATAACAAAGGGAATTGTGACTTGAATAGTAATATAGTTTCGGTTACAGACATACAATCTCCATTATAATAAGATATATATATATATATATATATATAATAAATTATTAAATATTATGATATATAAAAGATTATATTATTATTAAACAAATAAACATAGTAAAACCTTAAAGCATAATAGATAATACCATGTTATATAAAAATAATATTAATAAAAATATGCACATTTCCTACATAATAAATATATAAACACACACACACACACACACACACATATATATATATATATATATATATATATATATAGATAGATAGATAGATAGACATACACATATCTCTGTATATAATCTAAAAAGATCATTATACATTGAGCTCTCTGTAGTGATTTAAAGATTCACTGTATTTGTACATACCGGATCATACAATAATAAAACAGTGTGTCTTAGATATCACATATATAATCATCCCTTACTACCAAGCTTTGGATACATCACACACACACACACACACATTATATATATATATATATATATATATATATATGGTATTTGTGGAAAAGGTGACTTACCAGTGAAACAGGTCACAATGGTTACTTGATGCAAGATTCACAATGATAAGGCAGCGATATAACAAATATAAAGTGCTCAGTACGTTGGTAGAGCAAATTTATTTTGATAAAACCACATTTAATCACTACATACTCTATAATGATATAGACAATACTCATCATTGCCATAAACCATTAAAACAATAGCATAATAACATTTAATATAACTATTTAAAACTTCATATTTCGAATTTTCGGCTGTTTGAAGCAAAACACTATGAGAAATGATTCAATAGATAGAAGCACATACAAATTATATATTTAGAAAGATTATTTACTTTTCTTTCAAACCATATAAATATTTTTTTTTTCACAAGAAATTGCGAATTGAACTGATTAAGGTGCATATTTGTCAATGTCCACCAAAATCAGCTAGACTGTTGGGAATATCATAAGGGCAGTTGGAGTGTATGTATATATATATTGAAAATACAAAAATGAATTAATGACAAAGTAAATATATATACACATTAGATATAAATGCACATTAGATATCACCGGTTCTTGCTTTTTGTGCAAAAACTATTTAATAGTTAAAATATACACAGAAATAGCATTGAAATTCTATTTAAAAATGTTCAGCATTTGTAAATCTCAAAAGTAAATAAATCAATACATCAGGGTTTTCCCCCCTCTACCCAGGTGATGCTAGGTAGCCACTTCTAGTCTTATATATACAAGGTGTGTCAACAAAGTATCGAGATTTTTTGTACTTTTCGACACACCTTGTATTCTGAAAAAAAAATAACGTTCCATTCATTCTTCATTTCTATCTTGGTAAATACAACTTTAAAAACTACTTTTTTGACACCCTTGTATTCTGAAAAAAAATAACGTTCCATTCATTCTTCATTTCTATCTTGGTAAATACAACTTAAACTTGGTACTTTTTTGACACCCCTTGTATTCTGAAAAAAAATAACGTTCCATTCATTCTTCATTTCTATCTTGGTAAATACAACTGATCTTAAGAAAATACAACTTCCGCTTGTGTGAATTTTTTGAATTTTCGAATCTTGAATCTATGTTCTTTGACTGCGGTTCTGTAACCAATCGTTTATCGCAAAAAATACACCCGTCCAATCGACTGCAATCAAACAATATCTGGATTAATCCAGTGGATTTAACCCTGAAGATCCTTATGGTGAAACTCGAGTAGGTTATTACTGTGTACCTTTATCATAATATATATAGTTAAAAATTAATAGTAAAATGAATGAATGGATGAAATAAAAATGAATGAAATGAGGGGGATAAATGACCAAGGGACCCCTCTCAAAAGTATTAAAACACTTTTTGAGAGAGTGGGGTCCCTGATAGAAAATTTTTCTCATCTTTTATTAGATTCCTTTGAAGCATCAGGTTAATATAATTATTCTATAAGTTATTAGAGAAGATAAAACCCGTCTCTTACCTTTGTAATATCTGTTGAGAATGGGTTTGAATTTATATATATATATATATATATTATATATATATATATATATATATATATATATATATATATATATATATATATATAATCTTGTCTGGTTAACTTTCTGTGAATATTGCTACATTGTAACTATCTTGAATTCAAAATAAAAATACAAACGATCAAACAGAAGAATGTATTTACTTAGCTTTTTTTTTTTTCAGTTGTAAAATAAAATAAAATATATTAAATTAATTAGATAGATCAGTAAATAAATAGAAAGATGATCTTTAATTATATATTACAAAGATTGATGAATGATTTTAGAAAACTATATTTTATGAGTATTTTTAAAGTTCAAATAGATTAAATATAATAAATTAGATATTTAAATTATAAAAGACAAAATGTTGTTTTTCCTTATATCAACAGATCTAGACTGACCGTAATTTTAAGAGGATATTACGTTTTAAAGATATATAAAGATAAATATAATTATTATAGGTATATTACAATATTTAAACTTGTTACCATAAAAGTGTCCACCTTGAACTTATTCCTTTTGGAAACAAAGTAAAAAATATGAACATAGTTAATTAGTGAAGGGATTTGTTTGTGTGATATATATATATATATATATATATATATATATATATATATGTGTGTGGTTAAACTTGCAAATTGGTCGAAAAATAAAACGGAATTTTTTTTGGTGGTCCCCCATGACAGTTTAACTATAGTGTATGAATGAGCTTTTTACGAATTGGGTTACGGTTTGGGGTTTGGGGATTAAGGTTGTTTTTAATTACGTATTGCTTAAAAAAACAATTTACTATACATTTAATTAACCATTGAAATTAATTATTGAATCCAACGGTAGACACATTAGTCTAAGTTGTTTGTGTTAGTATTCAATTAAACTTGGTTTTAAAAATATATTTTTCAAGATTAAATGCATAGTAATTTGGTTTTTTAAAGCAATACGTAATTAAAAACAACCTTAATCCCCAAACCCCTAAACCCAATTCACTGTAGTTAAGCTGTCACCAAAAAAGTTTCCGTTTTAATTCTCCAACCAATTTGCAAGTAGAGCCACACACACACACACACACACACACACACACACACACACACACAAACAAACAAACACACACACACACACACACACACACACACACACACACACACACATATATATATATATATATATATATATATATATATATATATATATATATATATAACTAAACTGAACTTAAACAAACACACTTATACATACACACACAACAATAACAACAACTTTAATACACAAACATATAAACCACATAATGAAAGACGCAAACTATGTAATATAACATATATATGTATGTAGGTGTATGTAGATAATAGGTGTATTTGTATACATATATATATGCATGTATGTATATATAGTATCCAAATACCGCTTTAACTTTTCCATCGCGGTAGCATCAGTAAATAATCCAAAAGTGCTCAATAAACAGAATAGTAACTGCTTTTACTAAACATTGTTTATAACTATAATTAAATTGATAGCAATACTGAAGATAGAATTGAGGAATGAGTGCACGTGTGGAACGTTATATCATTTTTTTTTCTCAATTTTTGCACGCAAGTCGCACGCAAGTCACGCGCAAATCGCACGCAAGGATTGAAAAAAAATAACGTAGCGTTTAACCGTTATTACACAACCGTCATAATAAAGAAGTTACAAAAACACACACAACCTATCAAATATCGGACATATTCTGCCAAAATAATAATTCAATGCCTGAAGAAGACAACAGATCAGAAACACGTGTCGCATTCATATGTAAGTTAATAAATTTAAAAAAAAAACATAATCCTTTTTGCAAACCTTCTTTTTTATAGTATATATATATATATATATATATATATATATATATATATATATATATATATATATATATAATTTAATATACCAAGTGTGTTGGTAAACCCTTGTGGTGAGAAAAAAAACCAGCAAATAATTTGATTGTAAAAACATACTACCAAACATCAACCGGGAAGAAAACATTTTTTGAAAAAAAGAAAAGACCAAGATAGTGTTACCAACAAAAAAAATAATCTATTGGTACAGTATTTGGCCAAAAGAAAAAAACAATTTATATGCATATATATATGTATATAAGATATATATATATATATATATATATATATATATATATATATATATATATATATATATAACCGCTAGGAGAATAGCTAATAAGTAAAAGTGCTCAATACCTAGAGAGCAAATAATATAAAGATAAAAGGCCAGAGGGGCATATCGGCTGAAACATTGTACAGATACATTGAGATGAGGCCATAGTCCGAATATGCAGATAATAACTAATCATCAGGCCCTCATCTCAAAAATTCAGAGTAGTAGCATCTACAGATCTACTAAGAAATGCTTGTGTCACATTCCTACTCATGTGGAGGTTAGCGAATAAATGTACCACTATAAATATTCTCTTTGGTTAGGTATTTCGGTTATTCATTAACTCCAAACATAAACAAAGGGGAACCACTTTGACTGATAAATTATCTATTTATTTTCCCATTAAAGAGAACCCTAATTATAAATTATTATCATTCCCATTAAAACTAACCCTAAACCCGTCTTCTTTTTTTCCTGTAGATCAATAAATAAATAAATGATTTACAGTTCAAGAGTTGGTTCCCTTTGTTTGATTGTTAGACTTAATAGGAAATAACCCTATATCTGGTGGTGAGGACTACATTTCTGGTAATGTTGAGAGAACCCTTAATTGATAAATTATTATTCATTTTCCCATTAAACTAACCCTAAACCCTAACCTAAGCCCGCTTCTTTTTCCTAGTAGATCAATAATAAATAAATTAAATTTATTCAGGTCAGATGTGTTTCCCCTTTGTTGATGTTGGAATTATTTGGAAATAACCCTATATCTGGTTGTGAGACTAATTTTCTTGGGAATGTTGAAAGGAACCCTTAATTTGATAAATTATTTATCATTTCCATTTAAACAACCAAACCCCGTTCTCGTTTTCCTAGTAGATCAATAAATAAATAAATGATTTATCATCAAGAGTGTTC
>CM042178.1:22654104-22676604 GCA_023376005.1 Doryteuthis pealeii | reverse complement strand
GGGAAAAATCGAGTTAGCAAAGCGAATTTAAAAAATAATAAATACGACCGGATGAAACCTTTAAATCATTTTGTTAGCTTTCTAAGAAAGGAAATGTTTGACCTCATTTAAGCTACGGGTTGCTGGTTGCTGGTTGTGAAATTTATATATATATATATATATATATATATATATATATATATATTATTGGGTAAGTGGTTGCTCAAAATGTATAAGAATGTTTTTTTAATTGCTTGAGGCTCTTATTGAGTAATGCTGTCTTGAAATATATATATATATATATATATATATATATATATATATATATATATATAAGGTTGTTACAAAAATGATGGCCGATTGTAGTTGCTTGACAATCTTTTTCTTTTCTTTATAATTTATCAGCGAGGGAGTCTATCCCCTTTTCACTAGCGCTAGACCAAGGAGATTGTTTTTTTGCGTCTGAGGTGGAGCGCCACACCTTACGACCAGCTCCTTACTTTACCGCACAGATCCCTGTGCTACTCATACGCTGATTTGGTGAGCGCCGGTATCGAACTAGGAACCCTGTGGTTTCTAGCCGAACGCTCTAGCGACTGAGCTATCCCGGCCCTTAACATGATAGATAAAGAACATTGACGGAATAAATATACTTGGATGACACAATGTACACAATTCATAGTACCGCAGACAGTTAGAAGTAAAAAAGAAGACATAAGTCACATAATATTAGAAATTAACCCTGAATGCTTGAGCTGAGCCGGATAGCTGAATGTAATAATAACTTAACTAGTATCCTTAAAAATATCCTTAAAAGTTCCTATTTTGCGGTCACTCAGACTCCAGGGAAATACCATTAGCTAACACTGGTGAGAAAAACTCACAATAATAATAATAATAATAATAATAATAATAATAATAATAATGCATAAAATTTTCTGGGACTTTGAAATGAAGACAGATCACCTTATCCCAGTAAGGAGACCAGACCTAGTGTTGATTAACAAAAAAGCAAGAACTTGTCAACTGGTGGGACTTTGAAATGAAGACAGATCACCTTATCCCAGTAAGGAGACCAGACCTAGTGTTGATTAACAAAAAAGCAAGAACTTGTCAACTGGTGGGACTTTGAAATGAAGACAGATCACCTTATCCCAGTAAGGAGACCAGACCTAGTGTTGATTAACAAAAAAGCAAGAACTTGTCAACTGGTGGACTTTGTGGTTCCAGCAGATCACAGCATGAAGTTGGAGGAAAATGAAAAGATGAACCTTGCCAGAGAATTGAAAAAGCTATGAAATATGAAGATCAAAGTGATACCAATTGTAGTTGGTGCACTGGGAACGGTCCAAAAAAGCTTGGAAAAAAGACTGGAGAATCTGGAAATGAGAGGAAGAATTGAGAACCTCCAGACTACAGCATTGCTGCAATCGGCTAGAATACTCAGGAAAATTCTGGAGACCTGAGGAAACTTGTTGTTTTAAGTAAATAATAATAATAATAATAGAATAGTAAATGTAGACTTTGCGGTAATAGAGATGAGACTGTTAACCATATACTCTGCGAATGTAGCAAACTAGCACAACGAGAATACAAAACTAGACACGACTGGGTTGGGAAGGTGATCCACTGGGAATTATGCAAACAATTAAATTTTGACCACACAACAAAATGGTATATGCATAAACCAGAATCTGTTCTTGAGAACGAAACGCACAAAATTCTCTGGGACTTTGAGATAAAAACGGATCACCTTATCCCAGCAAGAAAGCCAGACCTAGTGTTGATAAACAAAAAGGAAAGAACTTGTCAACTGGTGGATTTTGCAGTGCCAGCAGATCACAGAGTGAAGTTAAAGGAAAATGAAAAAATAGACAAATATCTGGACCTTACTAGAGAACTGAAAAAGTTATGGAATATGAAAGTGAAAGTTATACCAATTGTAGTTGGTGCACTTGGAACAGTCCCAAAAGGATTAGAAAAGGGCTTGGAAAGTTTGGATATCAGAGTAAGGTTTGAAACCATTCAGAACACTGCACTGCTGCAATCTGCCAGAATACCCAGAAGAGTCCTGGAGACCTGAGGAGACTTGCTGTCTCTCAGACTCCAGTGAAAGACCATCAGCTAACACTGATGTGAAAACTCAAAAGGAGTAAATAATAATAATAATAATAATATATATATATATATTATATATATATATATATTATATATATAAATAATTTTTATATATATAAATAATAATAATAATATATATATAAATAATATATATATACATAAATAATTTATATATATATAAATAATAATAATATATATATATAAATGATATATAAATATATAAATGATAATAATAATATATATATATATAAATGATATCTTATTAAATTTTGACCACACAACAAAATGGTATATGCATAAACCAGAATCTGTTCTTGAGAACGAAACGCACAAAATTCTCTGGGACTTTGAAATTAAAACGGATCACCTTATCCCAGCAAGAAGACCAGACCTAGTGCTGATTAACAAAAAAGAAAGAACTTGTCAACTGGTGGATTTTGCAGTGCCAGCGGATCACAGGGTGAAGTTAAAGGAAAATGAAAAAATTGACAAATATCTGGACCTTGCCAGAGAACTGAAAAAGTTATGGAATATGAAAGTGAAAGTGATACCAATTGTAGTTGGTGCACTTGGAACAGTCCCAAAAGGATTAGAAAAAGGTTTGGAAAGTTTGGATATCAGAGGAAGGATTGAAACCATTCAGAACACTGCACTGCTGCAATCTGCCAGAATAATCAGAAGAGTCCTGGAGACCTGAGGAGACTTGCTGTCACTCAGACTCCAGTGAAAGACCATCAGCTAATGCTGATGTGAAAACTCAAAAGGAGTAAATAATAATAATAATAATAATATTTGTCAAAGCAATGATGCAATTATTGATCGTAAGAAAAGTAAAGCATCATTTCCTGCCCCCCAAATCAATGTCGCATTATCATAGGATATATTATCTCCTCAACCCACATATGCTACTGCTACACTTAAAAAATTAACCCTTTTTTTAATATCATCTGCGTTATTCGGACTATTGTCCCCATCTTATTCAGTCCACGGGGGTAATCCTGTTCTCATTCCGCTAACCATAGCTCGGGTAGGAGTTGTGTTAATTATTTTTCTATGTTACTGCCTCTACTCAGGATTCAACCTGGGGTCCAGAGATAACTGTCACTTAGAAATGCCTTAAACTAACTACCTTATCCACGAGGCCATGTCCAATTGAATAAGGGGTTGGGCTCAAAGTTCCGTGATGGCTCCCGATTACGACAAGAAAGTTCCCGAGTTCGAAAAGAAGGTTCCCGAGTCCGACAAGAAATACCTGAAGAAGGCCGGAGGGCATATCGGCTGAAACGTTGTACAAATAACAATAAAGATGGGGACAATAGTCCGAATAACGCAGATAATACTAATCATCAAGCCTCATCTCAAACATTCAGAGAAATAGTAACCCTTTTTACTTTTCTATATTCCTCATATGTCATCTTAGTATCCTAAGAATGACGTTAAACTCTATATAGTGGTGAGGATCCAATTCTGGAGCTCTAGGGTGCTTGGAGTACCCCTTAATTACTATTATTATCAGGTACCCTCTGATTTGGAGTGATATTACTTGTTATGGTTCCATCAATGGGTTAAAAATGAGTTTTAAAGAATTGTCTTAAAATTAATTTAAAAATGAAAATGGATACCCAACTAGAATGAATAAAAGAAAATGTATTCGGCATAAATAACCCAACAAGGTTTGACGTGCCTTAAAATCCAACCAACCAACCTAAATTATGGAATTATGGATACTGTATGTCCGTTATTTAAGCTTCATGTGTTTAACACAATCATCAGACGGTAGAATAGTAAAATGTAGGGTGGCCCCCCCCCAAAATCGTCTGCAACGTTTTTAAAAACGAATTAAAATTAATTAAATCTATTATCTAAGGTAAAACTTTTGTCTAAAACGATAAGTAGTAAAAGAATGACCATCATTAAAAAAAGAAAAATATCATTACATATGCAGTTTATTTTTAATACATTTAAAGGGATTTGTTTTGGTCAATTTCGATGCGATCCACCATTCTGTCTCTTTTTCAATGGTTTTAGGCGCTAGTTTACAATTTTAATGTAACATTCACGATTGAAAAAAAAAAAATCAGGTAATTATCCGATTTTAATGAAATTTTCAGTATTGATTTATCAATTAATGAATTTTATAATGCATCAGTTATTTTATTTCAAAAAATTAATTTTGCTATGAAAAATTAATATATAAAATTCCTTTAAAATAAAGATATTCTGATGTTAAGTTTAAAATTTTATATTTTTAGATTCTAGAAATAAATATCTACTTAATGCAAACCCTATTTTAGTCAAACAAAGTATACGTTTTGAAGAAAAAATTAGCCCCCCCCCCTTTTAAGCAGAAACAATATCGATGTATATTTTTTTCTTTTATAAGATAATAGCCAATTAAATAATTATCGAAATGAGTAAAAAAGAAATTTCCAAAAAATTATTATTTTTTTTTTACATTTTATTTTCCGATTTTCGGTACCCATTTGAAATGTGAAAAGTCTGATGTTAAGTTTAAAATGTTATATTTTTAGATTCTAGAAATAAATATCTATTTAATGCAAAACTTATTTCTTTCGACAAAAGTAATAAGTTTTGAAGAAAAACTCAATTGAAAATGTACCCCGCCTTTTTAAACGGAAAAAAATATCGATGTATATTTTTTTTTCTTTTATAAGATAATAGCCAATTAAATAATTATCGAAATGAGTAAAAAAGAAATCTCAAAAAATGTATTATTTTTTACATTTTATTTTTCGATTTTCGATACTTATTTTCTCATAGAAAATCCACCGTAATATTTTGTTGTTGTTTCTATTCATAACTTCGGTCTTTTATCTCTTTATTTATACTGTAATTAGAACAGAAAATGACCAACTCGCAGAAATGTTACGCCCCCAGATAAGGGGGGGGGGGCAAAATAAATGACCTGAAAAAAATGAGAAAGTTTTGAAATAAAATAAATAATGCATTATAAAGATCGTTCATTGATAAATAAACACTGAAAATTTCATTAAAATCCGATAATTCCCTGATTTTTGGTAAATTATTTTCTGTAGGGGGGTGGGGCTAAAGTCATTTTGTCAAAAACGCATTTTCGGCTAATTTTGGGACACCCGAGTAAAATGTACGCACATCCATTGGATCTTCTTACATACAAAAAATATATACATACTAGACAAAACAGCACCCGTTGGGTCACCCATTGAGCTCTGGGTAGATAATTGGGATTAGGGAAAAGTGAGTTTGTAAAACGAATTAATTTTTTTTTTTAAGAAGAAAATAAATACATCCGGAGAATAAAAAAAAAACAAAAAAAAACATTAAAATTATTTTGTAAGATTTCTAAGAAAGGAAACGATTGACATAATTTGAATTTATAATGAGCCAAAATGTTGGCCGGACTAGCTTAGGAAACTTAACATACAAATACGTTTCAAACTCTCGCATATCTCATTTTTAACCAGAGGGTGTTGCAGGATGATAACGGATGGGATATTTAGGAACAAGCGTATTAATGAGTAATTTGGATTAGAAAGATTAACGAAATTAAACAAGAACGCATAAAAAAGATTACACTTATTTTAATTATCTTTTAATTGGTTTCTATATAAAATCATTCATAAGATTGATATCGATACATTGGAGAATAAAACAATAATATCAGAGATCAATAACACCAAGTAATTATTTTTTTAACCCTGTGTTGTTAAAACCAGTATGTAAATTAACTACACTATATATTATGTAAACGTTTATTTCTTAGCGATATAGGAAACACATTGCAGTATTTTTAACGCACTAATGACATGGGCCTTTTGGGGCCCGTGGGTCCAGTGGCTTCGGTGAAGTTAACAGCGGGATCCTAGGGAGCTACCCACCAGGCAGCACCCACTTATTGATTTAAAGGGACTGGATTTATTGTCTAGTGCCCGAGGCACCCTCCTTGAGGGGGGAATATCGACGGGATCGGCGCATTTTTTACATCCACCATCCCATGAGCTTCGGCTCGTGGGTGACACCGTTATACCCGCATATGCGGTATACGTCAGGTTGCTGCATTGGAGGGGGGTGATTTCTCCCCTCTGCAGTTGTTCATTCGACATATATATTAAATACTTATTGATAAACTTACGCAATTTCTGAGGGAAATGTGCCGTAATAAGTGACGTAGTTTGCGTTACAGACAAAAGACACCGTATCTCCATTATATTTGCTTTGCCTAATATTGATATTTTAAAAACATTTACACATACGTACACAAAAGAATTGGACACATAGCATAGTGGATAAAGGCTTTGGTTTAAGACAGATCTAAGTGACAGTTATCTCTAGGCTGCAGGTTCAATCCTGGTCAGGGCAGCAGTAACATAGAATAATAATTAACACAGCATAACACCTTTACCCCAGCCATGGTTAGCGGAATGAGAACAGGATACCCCCGTGGATTGAATAAAGGGTTAAGTTCAAAGTTCCGTGATGGCTCCCGATTATGACGGTTCCCGAGTTCGAAAAGAAGGTTCCCGAGTCCGACTAGAAATACCTGAAGAAAACCGGGGGTACATCATCGGATACGTTGTACAAATAACAATAAAGATGAGGACAATAGTTCGAATAATCCAATAATACTAATTATCAAGCCTCATCTCAAAAATTGTCCTCGTCTTCATGTTATCTGTACAACGTTTCGGTCGATATGCCCTCCGGCCTTCTTCAGATATTTCTTGTCGGACTCGGGAACCTTCTAGGACTTGGGAACCTTCTTTTCGGACTCGGGAACCTTCTTTTCGAACTCGGGAACTTCCTTGTAGTCGGGAACCTTCTTGTCGTAATCGGGAGCCATCGCAGAACTTTGAACCTAACCCTTTATTCAGTCCACGGGGGTATCCTGTTCTCATTCCGCTAACTATAGCTGGGGTAGGAGTTGTGTTAATTATTTTTCTATTTAACTGCCGCCGGTCAGGATTGAACCTGGGGTCTAGAGATAACTGTTACTTAGAACTGTGTTAACGTAACTACTTTATCCACTAGGCCATGTGTCTAATTGGACTGAATAAAGGGTTTAGTTCGAAGTTCCGTGATGGCTCCCGATTACGACAAGAAAGTTCCCGAGTCCGAAAAGAAGGTTCCCGAGTTCGACAAGAAATACCTGAAGAAGGCCGGAGGGCATATCGGCCAAAACGTTTTACAGATAACAATAAAGATGAGGACAATTGTCCGAATAACGTAGATAATACTAATCATCCGGCCTCATCACAAACATTCAGAGAAATATTAAATGTTTGTTTTCATATAACCAATTTAAACAGAGAAGTAGCTGGCTTTAAAGAATTTACAAAGTCCAAGACAAATTTCCTTTTTAATCACAGATTAAAAAAAAGATATTTACGTTTCAAATCTATTAATAATGGAGATTCGCTTCTGGTTTTTGTCTGTAACAAAAACTACGTCACTGCTTATGTCACTATACCCAAGATCGTCATAATATAGAATAAATACACTCAAAATTTGAGCATGCAACATCAGACAGTTCTCATTGTTTTTTTTAAACAAGTTTTAATTGATACATCCCCAGTATCATATATTTATATATAGTTTGTTTTATCTTAATAGATATTCAAAGTTAATAGAACTTAGTTTCGATTTAAAATTGTTTTTTTTTTTTTTTTTTTACTCCTTTAATAAATTTGATGATTTCATGATTTATGGTTCAAACTCTCCGACATTTGATTTTTAACTTCCACCTCCTCAAGCAATATCTTTCAAAAATTTATTTTTACATCGCCCAGAGAGCGTTTTTTTAAAAAATTTTGCTTGTATCCAAAGATTCAGGTACTCTTACGATTTTGTTACAACGTTTGACAGCGAGGGAGTCTATCCCCTTTTCACTAGTGTTAGACTCAGTAGATTGTTTTTGCGTCTGAGTTGGAGTGCCAAACCTACCATCAGCTCCTTACTTTATCGCACAGACCCCCTTGCTACTTATACACTGAGTTGGCGAGGGCCAGTATCGAACTAAGAACCTCGTGGTTTCAAGCCGAACGCTCTACCGACTGAGCTAACTCGGCCCCATACTAATGTTAGAATTTCGAAAACAAAATATAACTTACCGATTACTGCTGAGATTAAGAACAATAAGGCCATGTTGAAAAACCAAAAGATGTTACAACGGTAGCGATTTTGTTTTTGGTATTGTCTGTTCTCTTCCGTTTTTCCTCCTGCGAATTCATCTCTTGCGTTCACCTTTTTATATGAGACGAGTTCGTCTGTCTGTCCGTTTGTCGTTTTTACAAATGTCTACAGTCTGGAAAAACCGCAACTGAACAGATGAATTTGGTTTCCTTTGAAGTAAGAAAAAAATGCCACCCAGCTCAAGTCAGAGCCAGGTACATACTCCCACCCGCGTCTTAACATTTCAAACCGTGTACCTGGCCGTGGGTAGCTGTCAACAGAAATGCCTACTTCCGTTTTGAAATATCAAGCTATGTTAATTTAGCAAGGGGTCTGTTTTCCCTTCAAAAAAATAAATAAAATAAAATTACATTCATTTAAATACGTCCTTGACCTATGGTGTTTGACCTTAGAAACACAAAATATAATTAACAGCTTTGTCCTCAGGATTGGGGGGGTCCCCCTCCCCCCAGACATCACCAGTCCTTTCACATAAGAGAGATAAAAGCCAGGTGCCTGAGGCGCTTCATATAGAGGAATGCGAATTTATTATGAAGCGCGTGGTGTAATGGATAGAGCCTTAGGAAATGGACACGTCGGACCGAGTTCAAATCCTGGACGAGGCTGTTTGCATTTCATATAGCGCTAATATCATTGGGAAAGGTATGCAACCAATCCTCTCTCTACCCAGCTATAGGTAAATAATTGGTCAGACTGGCATCTTTAATCTTGGGAAAACTCTGAATTCAAACATGTTAAACTCTGTTTTAGAAATTTACCTTGTGTCACATCCTGCTCGTTTGGAGGGTATATATATATATATATATATATATATATATATATATATATATATATATAGGCCGAAATGTACATACAGAGATTGATTTTTCTCGATTTGTTTAGCATTACATTTAATAGGTATGCCCGCCTAATTGATTAATTAATTAATTATTAATTAATTAACTTTCAAAATTAGGTACGACTTCAATTAAGCACATATTCTCCCAAAAATTGTCGGCTAAAAAAAGCCATATCACAAATACATCGCTTGTGTATCTACTTCTCATATATATATATATATATATATATATATATATATATATATATATTAGAAGAAAGGAAATGAATCCGACGGTATAAGTATCGATAAAAGGATATGAAAACAACACAATATGCTGTTAAAGTGAATATGTTATAAAAATGTTTTCACTTTAACAGCATATTGTGTTGTTTTCACATCCTTTTATCTATACTCATATATATATATATATAAATATATATATATATATATATATATATATATATATATATATATATTGATTCTGTTATAGTATGTGGCCTACCCGGTTTTAATGTGTCCTACGTCAGTAAGGGTATATCTATAGATATAAGTAGTAGGCGATTTATTGAAACTAATTATTTTTCACATATATTCAATTTCAAGAAATGCAATTCAGTTATAAGCTGTATATAGTAACTAAGAATAATTAAAAAAGAATTTATCCATAATTTACATGAATCAGAGATCTATTTGATTCTAAAATTCTGAAATATGGTTAGGGTTAGGATTAAGGTTAGCAGTTATTATCATAACCTAATAATATGCTTTTTATGGTAGTCTACATACTATAAGACAGACATAATTTCGTAGGCCACATTGAAAAGGTAGGCCACATACTATAAGACAGACATAATTTCGTAGGCCACATTGAAAAGTAGGCCACATACTATAAGACAGACATAATTTCGTAGGCCACATTGAAAAGGTAGGCCACATACTATAAACAGACATAATTTCGTAGGCCACATTGAAAAGGTAGGCCACATACTATAAGACAGACATAATTTCGTAGGCCACATTGACCACATACTATAAGACAGACATAATTTCGTAGGCCACATTGAAAAGGTAGGCCACATACTATAAGACAGACATAATTTCGTAGGCCACATTGAAAAGGTAGGCCACATACTATAAGACAGACATAATTTCGTAGGCCACATTGAAAAGGTAGGCCACATACTATAAGACAGACATAATTTCGTAGGCCACATTGAAAAGGTAGGCCACATACTATAAGACAGACATAATTTCGTAGGCCACATTGAAAAGGTAGGCCACATACTACAGTAGGCCACATTGAAAAGGTAGGCCACATACTATAAGACAGACATAATTTCGTAGGCCACATTGAAAGGTAGGCCACATACTATAAGACAGACATAATTTCGTAGGCCACATTGAAAAGGTAGGCCACATACTATAAGACAGACATAATTTCGTAGGCCACATTGAAAAGGTAGGCCAGACAGACATAATTTCGTAGGCCACATTGATAGGCCACATATTGAAAAGGGCCACATACTATAAGATAATTCGTAGGCCACATTGAAAAGTAGGCCACATACTATAAGACAGACATAATTTCGTAGGCCACATTGAAAAGCTAGGCCACATACTATAAGACAGGCAACCAGCCAACCAACCAACCAGCCAAAGCATTTTCTCTTCTCGTCGGGGTGGCCTAAAGTCGGTATCAGCCTGACAGCGAGGGAGTCCATCCCTTTTTCACTAGCGCCAGACCAAGGAGATTGTTTTTAGCGTCTGAGACGGGGCGCCACACCTACCATCAGCTCGTCACTTTACCGCACAGATCCCTATGCTACTCTTACGTTGAGTTGGCGTGGGTCGGTATCGAACCAAGAACCTTGAGGTTCCCAGCCGGACACTCTACCGACTCGTTGCAACATTTCGGCACGTACTCCCTCCCCCGAAAAAAAACAAACATTTTAAATTCTAATTTAGTCTCTCTTTGATGGTTCAAGAAAAAGTACCAGGTACGTAGAGCAATTTGTTTGAGACGGGACTTTTTTTCTTTCTTAAATAGATGAAAGTTAAAATAGATAGACGTGAAGATATTAACCCTATTACTGCTCACTTGAATTTCAGTTGCGGTGGTGTTCGATAGATGGCAGCACTTACTAGACCGATGTTCAGCCGTCATTATATATATATATATATATATATATATATATATATATATATATATATATATCAAACTTGTTGGTAAACCCTTGCGGTAAGAAAAAACCCGGCAAATAGTTTGATAGTAAAAATACTACCAAACTTCACCTGGGGAAAAATGAAAAAAAAAAGAAAAAAAAGAGAGACCATGAAAAAAAAAGACCAACCAAAATAATCGATTAATACTATATAACTTGGCCAAAAGAATATATATATATATATATATATATATATATATATATATAATCGCTAGGGTTATCTAAAGCTAAAATGTAAAAAGTGCTCAATACCTAAGTAGAGCAAATGATAAACCTAATGAGTCTGATATACCTACTAATAGTTTCGCTTAGTAGCTCATCAGGGCAACAATCTGACTCTCTCGTGGTATGTGTGGCGCTCCACCTCAGATACTAAAAATAATCTCCTTGGTCTGGCGCTAGTGAAAAGGGGATAGACTCCCTCGCTGTTTGGCTGACACCGACATTAGGCCGCCCCGACGACTTTTTTTTAATTTATTTATCAATCAATGATCTTTATAATGCATTATTTATTTTATTTCAAAACTTTCTCATTTTTTTCAGGTCACTTAATTTTTACCCCCGCCCCCTTATTTTGGGGGTGTTAAATCTCGGCGAGTTGTTCCTTGTTTGATACTAATTACAATAGAAATAAAAAAGATAAAAAGACCGAAGTTGCTAATAGAAAAAAAATTTAAGTGGAATATTTCATAAGAAAATAAGTACCGAAAATCGGAAAATAAAATGTAAAAAAAAAAAAATAAATAAATAATTTTTTGGATATTTCTTTTTTACTCATTTCGATGATTATTTAATTGACTATTATCTTATAAAAGAAAAAAATTATACATCGATATTTTTTCTGCTTAAAATATTCTACATTTTCAATGGAGTTTTTTCTTCAAAACGTATACTTTGCTTGACTAAAATAAGTTTTGCATTAAATAGATATTCATTTCTAGAATCTAAAAATATAACATTTTAAACTTAATATAAGAATATTTTTTTAAAAATTAATTTTATATATTAATTTTTCATAGCAAAAATATTTAATTAAAGTTTTGAACTCAAATAACTGATGCATTATAAAATTCATTAATTGATAAACTAAATTTTGTTGATGCTTAAGGATGGAATCCTGGTTGCTGAGCACTCCAGGACATGCAACACTCCACTTAGGCTAGACGGGCAGTCGTAGAGGCCTACTTTGATCAATCAGCTGGTCACGTTAAGCCCTAGCACCTATATGATTGTTCAACCCTATTGCCCTTATAGCAAGCCCCATACTTACAACCTTGGTTGGAGGAACCTTGGTTGGAGGATCAAAGTGTAGTATCTGTTCCAGATTCTATGCTTTGACCCTTACCTTCTATACCCGGCCTCGGCTGCGAGGTCCAGTGTGCTTCGGCCTCTGGACCGGTAAAGTACAATTAATAGCATCGATCCAAGGGGGCCATCCCCCCCCAGATCGATGCAATTTTTATGTGCCCACGTAAAAACGAGACCTTGTGTCCAGCCCTCATAAGTGGGATGAGCAGGCAAATACCCTTACCTTCTATACCCGGCCTCGGCTGGGGGTCCAGTGTGCTTCGGCCTCTGGACCGGTAAAGTACAATTAATAGCATCGATCCAAGGGGGCCATCCCCCCCCCCAGATCGATGCAATTTTTATGTGCCCACGTAAAAACGAGACCTTGTATCCAGCCCTCATAAGTGGGATGAGCAGGCAAATACCCTTATAGCAAGCCCCAATTATTTTTATCATATATGTGCTAGAGGGTGGTGGCTGAAGAAATTTATTGTCCTCTGTATGAACTTAAACTTTATCTGATGGCGAAGTTCCAGTTTTGGGGCATTGAGGAATGTGGAGTACCCCTTCATCATCATTACTCCACTGTCCCCTGTTTACCAGTGTGGTAGTACATGTTAGGGTCTCATCTATGGGTCAAATAGAAAAAAATGAGTTTTAAAAAAATTCAGTACTCATCAAAAAATAATTTATTTCAAAACTTTGTTGGTATTAAATGACCCACCGAGGTTGATATGCCATAAAACAAAACAAAATAACAAACTAATTCCAAATTAAGATTGTCTTTCTGAAAAGAGGAGATATTGTACTTTTCGAAGCATATTTTTATATCTTAATAAATTACATGCTATTTTAAACAGTGTTTAATGTTGTATATAGTATGTTGAAGAGTTCTCAGCCCAACCAAATTATTTTGAATTTTAAATTTCATTAAAATCGGATAATTCCCTGATTTTTGGTAATTCTTTTTTGCAATCACGAATGTTACATTAAATTTGTAAACAAGACCTTTATACCATTTAAAAAGAGCCAAAATGGCGAAAGCGAAGGAAATTGACCAAAAACAAATCGTTTTAAAAGTATTAAAAATAAACTGCATATGTAATAATATTTTTCTTTTTTAATGATGGTCATTATGTTACTACTTATCGTTTTAGACAAAAGTTTGATACGGTCAAATAGATTTGATTAATTTTAATTCGTTTTTAAAATTTTTACCAGATGAAAAATTGGCTATACCTAATATATATTTGTAAGGTCATGGGGGTAAATCCGCTTTCCGCAGTTAATAACAATAATAAAAATTTGAGCGGATATATCCGCTTTAAGCAACGAAAAGGTATTTAAAAAAAGCACAAAACTTATTTTGTGTTAAATAAGTAAAGGTGCGGAAAATTCAGCCACCCCCTCCCCCCACATCTCACCTTTCAGGCAATGGTAGACAGGATCCAACGAGAAATATCACGAGAACGAGACTTGTTAGGAATGTTAATTAAACACGTGACATTTCGGAAAGGTCAACTTTTCGGCGGACCAATCAGAAAAAAAGTCTTTAACAGCTTATTAACAAAAAACAAAAAAGACCCCCCCCCAAAAAACGGATAGGGGGGTTACTGGACACGTATACCGAAACGGGGGGGGGTCCCTTAATGAAAAACTGTAACAAGTACCTGGTACCTATTACTTGGGCATTACATTTATTATATAGACTAGCAAAATAAAAAAAACACCATCCGGGCGATGTAAAAATAAATTTTTGAAAGATATTGCTTGAGGAGGTGGAAGTTAAAAATTAAATGTCGGAGAGTTTGAACCATAAATCATGAAATCATCAAATTTATGAAAGGAGTAAAAAAAAAAGAATAAAACAATTTGAAATCGAAACTAAGTTCTATTAACTTTGAATATCTATTAAAATAAAACAAACTATATATAAATATATGATACTGGGGATATATCAATTAAAACTTGTTTAAAAAAAAACAATGAGGACTGTCTAATGTTGCATGTTTAAATTTTTAGTGTATTTATTCTATGTTATGACGATTCGGGTATAGTGACATAAGCAGTGACGTAGTTTTTGTTACAGACAAAAACCGGAAGCGAATCTCCATTATCAATAGATGTAGATATAATATGAATAATTCCTTAGTATTATCTGCGTTATTCGGACTTTTGTCCCGATCTTCATTGTTATTTGTATAACGTTTCGGCCGATATACCCTCCGGCCTTCTTCAGGTATTTCTTGTCGGACGAGGGAACCTTCTCGAACTCGGGAACCTTCTTTTCGAACTCGGGAACTTTCTTGTAATCGGGAGCCATCACGGAACTTCGAACCTAACCTTTTATTCAGTCCTCGGGGGTATCTTGTTCTCATTCCGCCAACCATAGCTGGGGTAGAAGGTGTGTTAATTAATTTTCTATGTTACTGCCTCTACTTAGGATTGAACCCGCAATCCAGAGATAACTGTCACTTAGAACTGTCTTAAACTAACTACCTTATCCACTAGGCCATGTGTCCAATTGGACACATGGCCTAGTGGATAAGGTAGTTCGAGAAGGTTCTCGGGTCCGACAAGTAATACCCGAAGAAGGCCGGAGGGAATATTGGCCGAAACGTTGTACAGATAACAATGAAGATGAGGACAATAGTCCGAATAACGCAGAAAATACTAATCATCAAGCCTCATCTCAAACATTCAGAGAAATAGTAAATAATTCCTTTATCTTATTATAATGGAGACTGTAACCGAAACTATATCACTACTCGTCACAACTCCTTTAGTTATTTATATCCCATTCTCCATGATTTTATTTTTATTTAAACCTCAATCATTAATAAAATTGTGTTTCATTATTAATACTGTTAGCCTTATCTACATGCTAATAACATGCAATTGTATTTATATATACAACAAAATAACGGTTTACAGTGTGAGCGGAAATGCTAATTTGCATATTGATCTTAAAAAATTGATTTTGATAAATATGTGCTTAATATTAATGATTTCTAATTGTTTGGTTTTATCTTAATGAATATGAGCAAACATCTCGGGGATAAATCTTAAAAGAAATCCATTAACAAGACTAAATAACTAATTTTATTCTTTACTTTCTATTTTAACTAAATAGTTAAATTAAGAAAATTTAGCAATGAAAGACGGGAGTGATTGAAGAGTAATTTTTTTCTTTTGTATTATATCCCACTTTGTTTCAAATCTTTTTATCTGCATTCTCATTTAGTTTCATTAGCCTTTCTAATCTAATACAATATTTTATTACATTAAAATTTAAATGTTTGCACCTGGAGGAGGGTGTATATATTTGCTAGTCTAAATAATAAAATGATTCCTGATAACTAATACCTGATCGTAATTTCAATCGGCTGGTCACGTCAAGCCCTAGCACCTATATGATTTTTCCCAACCCTATTGCCCTTATGGCAAGCCCCAGCCACATGAAGACAAAATTGGTGATGTGAATATACCATAAAAACAATGTAGTCTAGACCTTAATGTAGCTTACCGTGATTATTTGGATATTGTTTCAAACAAAATTGACCAACCTTATCAGGATATAAAACAAGAGTTGAACACTGCTTAAAATTTAATTTTTAATTTAAACAATTTAAAAAAAAATTCTTATTCAATGATATGAAGACAAAATTGGTGATGTGTATATACCATAAAAACAATGTAGTCTAGACCTTAATGTAGCTTACCGTGATTATTTGGATATTGTTTCAAACAAAGAAAACACAGCCAACCTTATTAGGATATAAATCAATAGGACACTGCTTAGAATATAATTTTCAATTTAAACAATTCTTTTCATTTTTCTAATTCAATGATATGAAGAAAAAATTGGTGAAGTGTATATACCATAAAACAATGTAGTCTAGACCTTAATTTAGCTTACCGTGATTATTTGGATATTATTTTAAAATAAGAAACCACAGCCAACCTTATTAATATATAAAGCCTAATAGAAGCTACACAAAGATATAAAACAAATGAACGCTGCTTAGAATATATTTTTTGATTTAAACAATTATTTTCATTTTTCTTATTCAATGATATGAAGAAAAATTGGTGATGCATATATATCATAAAAACAATGTAGTCTAGACCTTGATGAAGCTTACCGTGATTATTTGGATATTGTTTCAAACAAAGAAACCACGGCCAACTTTATCGGGATATAAAACAAGAGTTGAACACTGCTTAAAAATTTTTGATTTAAACAATTTTTTTCCATTTTTTTTTATTCAATCATATGAAGGAAAAATTGATGATGTGTATATTCAATAAGAAGTTTGTGTCCGGGACAAATTCCCTCTTGGACCATATAGATACCCGGAAAATCACAGCGGGCTTTTACCAAATCACACCTGCAAAGAAAGAAATGATAAACTTTTAAATGTGTTGCCTGTAGATTAAAAAAAAAGAAGAATTCCATTACATCAGAGGTCCCCAACCTTTTTTGCGCCACGGACTAGTTTCATCTTAGACAATATTTTCACGGACCGGCCTTCATATGCTCCGAATGAAAATCTTTTCTAATAAAACGTTCTGTGCGGCCCGGTACCAATATATATATATATATATATATATATATGTATATATATATTATAAGATTGCAAACCCCGATCACAACAGTATAACATGACACGTCTGTGCATGCATGCATGCATTTTGCATATTTATGTATGTGTACGTATGTATATGCGTATGTATATGTATGTATATGTATGCGTGTATGTATATATATGTATGTGTATGCGTATGTATGTGTATATATATATATATATATATATATATATATATATATATAGGTCTATGTATGATTATATGTGGATATGCGTATATATGGAATATATGTATTTATATATTGTTTTAATGTTCTTATTTATCTAACATTAATATTCCATATGATATACAACATATCTTTATTAACTTTTCGTTCTCCGCTTATTCACGTTAAAGCATGCGCCATTATATGTTCTTCGCCTTCCATTTTTGCACATGCATTGATCACGTCATTTGCTTTTCGTAAACAAACGCGCATATGAAAATTAACGGTTAATAGCATCAGATTCACACAACCACTATACACTTAACATCTTTCATTTTGTTCCTCACCTAACAGTGTCCTGAAGATGGTATAAAATACCGAAATACTTAAGTATTGACACTAAAAATTGTTTCCTGATCGTAACATCCTGTGTTTGTTATATTTTAAAAATATTTTCTTTTCATGTATATATATGTATATATATATATATATATATATATATATATATATATATATATATATATATATTATCTTAGAATCAGAGAAAGTTTATTAATAGCTAAATTAGGTCATCGTATAAACAATAGGTTAGAATTAAACACCGAATATATAATTAATTAAAATACACATTCCATATATATACATATACACATACATAAAACAAATAGATAAAAATAAATGAATACATAAATAAATAGATAAAAAGAATGAAATTGAAATTGATTGAACAACGGCTATCACGACCCTTCCGCGTGGCGTTATAAAAAAATTTAAAAAAACATGAGACGCGTGTTTATAACGTCCAAAACAAAAACCACACAAGACCGCGTCCATTTCAGAAAAAAATGTCTCTGATGAGGAAATTTCTTTGAAATCGATAAGACTGAACATTATTTTATTTTTATACGCATTATAACACTATTAAAGTGTTATGGGTTGATTGGCGATCTGTTAATTAATTACTAATTAATTAAAACTACCCTAATTATTAATTATGATAGTTTGTTAAAAGTTAAAAGTTACTGTAAGAAAAGAAAATTGAGGGGACTTGCTGTCACTCAGACTCTAGTGAAATACCATCAGCTAACACTGGTGTGAAAACTCAAAAGGAGTGAATAATAATAATAATAATAATAATAATAATAATAATAATAATAATAATAATAATAATTAAAAATATACATTTATCTAAACAAAGAATTCTCACGTAGGCATAAATTCCTTGAATTATGGAATTTGACCAATATGATCGGAATTTTAAATTTTGATAAAATAAAGCAATATTTAACAAATAAGATTCCAGGTTTTGAAAGTTGGTCAACAATTTCAAAAACTTAAATAAATGAAACAATGGTTGGCCTTGAG
This sequence comes from Doryteuthis pealeii, assembly GCA_023376005.1. NCBI lineage: Eukaryota > Metazoa > Mollusca > Cephalopoda > Myopsida > Loliginidae > Doryteuthis > Doryteuthis pealeii. Next base: position 22,657,829 of record CM042178.1, on the reverse strand, counting down.
TTGTGGCAGCTGGAAAAAACCCAATGGAAAACTACAACTAAGTCTGACACAAGGCCATTTAGACAGGTAGGCAATGTTATCGAGTGGCTGGCCAATCAGAGACATATGTTAGGGGTGGGAAGGTCTGGATCCAATAAATAACAGACCGCCATCGGAGTAATAGAGACCGAGAAGAAGGAAAAGAAGAGAGAGAAGTGGAGAACGTCCGCTGGAGCCAGACACTCCGAAACCAGAGAGCTCGCCATAGCTCGGTGCCCTTGCCACAACTTTACCGATACACTCTGATGTCTTGCCACTCGGTACAACATTGATAATTTAGCCAAAAAAACAGCTGTAGATCGCCAATCAACTGACAAAGAAATCACCTCGCTCCTTTGTAAAATAAATGTATATATTTTGTACATAACCATCAAGAAGCGTTCTGTTTAATTGTTTTGTTGATCCGTTGACAGCTTTTGGTTATTTGATCCTATTTCAGCCGAGTTGGCAAAAGGAACGAAACCAGCTCTCCTTCAGGACACTATAATACTATAATCTGTGCTACGACCAGCATTAGAAGAAATCTCTCACTATAGTATTATATTTGGTATCATCCCATCCAACGACTGTAATACTGAGCCGGAGCATCGTTCCCATACATTGAGACCGTGCCCAGCACATGTTATTATACATTGTAATTGCTTTCTTATCATAAATAAATAATAATATACTTAACAATGCTTCAAGCAAATTATCAAATACTATTATATATATATATATATATATATATATATATATATGAGGAAAAATGAGTAAGGAAAAGAAATGTAGATGGATAAAAATGAATTTTATCGATTGATGTCGATTAAAAGTGATATCGATAAAATTCATTTTTATCCATCTACATTTCTTTTCTTTACTCATTTTTTCCTCATATTGTCGGATTCATTTCCCATTCTCTCTCTCACACACACACACACACACACACACACACACATATATATATATATATATATATATATATATATATATATATATATATATCGGGTTTATATACGCCCTGGATTTCGTTTTGCCCCCTTAAACGCAAAATTAATCTGATCAAAACACTAGTTCACCGTGCCTTAATGATCAGTTCCAAAGTTAAACTCACGGACCAGCTAGACAACATTAGAACCACTATTAAAAAACGGATATCCGGAGGACTTAATATCTACCACAATAAGAAGTAAATGCTTGCAGTTTGCCATTTGGACCTGAAAAGTGTCCTGTATATCTGAAGTTGCCGTGGATTGGCAACACATCACGGCAATTGCTTGAGCGCATCGAGCAGTCTGTCCACCATTGTTTTAATTCTGTCAAGTTGCGAATTGTTCGAAAATCTGACACGCTCTCCCCCCCCCCCACCAATCTTAAAGATAGAGTGACCCCTGACAAAAAGTTACCTAATCTACAAATTTGAATGCAAATGCGATGTTTGCTACATTAGGCGCACTACCCAAAGTCAGAATAAACCAACACATTCCATCTTATATTCATAACAATAACTTTGACCGCTCTTCTCCATCAAGCAATTCATATTCACCTTCCACCATTGGGTGACAGCTGTTGGACACTCCTGATTGTGCTGCAGCACACACACACACACACACATATATATATATATATATAAAGATAATCTAATGAGTCAGACGAACCTACTATTAGTTTCGCATAAAGCTCTTCAGGGCTAAAATCTGAGTCAGATTTTAGCCCGGAAGCGCTTTATGCGAAACTAATAGTAGGTTCGTCTGACTCATTAGATTATCTTTATTATTGGCTCTACTTAGGTATCGAGCACTTTTTACTTATTAGCTTTCTCCTAGCGGTTATATGAATATATATATATATCTTATATACATATATATACATATAAATTGTTTTTTTCTTTTGGCCAAATACTGTACCAATAGATTATTTTTTGTTGGTAGGAATATTTTGGTCCTTTCTTTTTTTCAAAAAATTTTTTCTTCCTGGTTGATGTTTGGTAGTATATTTTTACAATCAAATTTTCTGCTGGGTTTTTTTTCTCCGCAAGGATCTACCAACACGCTTGGTATATTAAATTATATATATATATATATATATATATATATATATATATATATATATATATATATAGTTAGGCAGTATTTTCTTCTTTAAGTCATATACTATTGAACAAGGCAGCCATTTTTTATCTGCAAATGTTGTTCCTTGTTCTTTCAAATTGTCGGATTGATCTAATTATATCTGGCGAAAATTGGCTGATATATTTGCCATAGGTAATTTTCCGAATACTTTCCGCCCTATCGTGGGCCATCTTCAGGGGAAGTACTCGGGAAATTACCTATGGCAAATATATCAGCCAATTTTCGCCAGATATAATTAGGTCAATCCGGCAATTTGAAAGGTCAAGGAACAACATTTGCAGACAAAAAATAGCTGCCTTGTTCGATAATATATATATATATATATATATATATATATATATATATATATTGGTTCGGAGGTTGATTTTGAAGGCTCTCACAATGCAGGTGTAAAGAAAAAAATAAGGTAACAATGGTGTTGTTTGTTAACCTGGGATCTATTATTAATATTAATATTTCGAGATAAAATCTCTTCTTCAGAAGAACACGGAAACTGAAGTAGTTGTCGTCTTGTTATGGAATTTTTAGTTAAATGAAATTTTAAAAAAAAATGTTACAGATGGTATTTTTTTTATAACTGTATTCTCGTGTTGCATGTTTACGTGAATGCACTTTTTTGTTTGTACGTGTGCGTATGTTGTCATGCGCGTGTGCAGGAAAATGCGTGTAGACTGTGACGTTATGACCGTATCCACGTGCGTGTGTGCGTACGAATGACCGTATCCACGTGCGGATGTGCGTATATATATATATATATATATATATATATATATATATATATATGTTTCTATCTATCTATCTATCTATCAATCTATCTATGTTAAAAATCATAGAGCTGTTTTTTCTTGGCGATTTTTTGTATGGCGAAGTTTCAAATTACGTACCTTGTTCTGTATGTCTTGTGGTCGCTTGCGCAGGCGTAATCTTTGTGTGAAGGGTCGCAGTAAACCTCCTTTTCCTCAACCCAGGTACAGAGAAAACTTTCCACTATAGGGTTGAAAGGCATGGTGCTTATTTTCAGGGCCCTCGTCGTAATCGCTGACATGATCCCTGAGGTCACGCTCTCGGGTGCGGTCGTCGATGATTCCTCCGCCAGAGTAGAGACCTCGAAAGGATCTTCGGTGGAGACGATTTCGCCCGTGCTGAGCCCTTCCGACGTGTTGGGCCCTTCCGACGTGCTGAGCCCTTCTGGCGTTGTGGTCGTGTCTGGTTCGGGGTCGTCCTCAACAGAGATAACGGCGGTGAAATTAATCTCTGCCTTTATTCTCAAATTCCTAAGTTCGTCTATTAAGGGCGTTTCCGTAGAGGGCGCTTCACTAAACTTTTCCTCGGTTATGGGTTCCTGGGTGGTCTGCATCCAGTTTTGGTCATCGGTTACGGGATTCTGTGGGGTCAACGCTTGGGTCACATCTTCTGTTGTGGGTTCAATTGTTTCGACCACGGGAGTTGATTCTGTAGCCGGTGGTTGCGTCACAAGTTCCTCTGTTGTTAGTCTTTCTAAGGTTGTGGGTTCAGTCGCCACCTGGGTTGTGTATAGCTCTGTTGTAGTGGGTTGCTCTGTGGTCACCTTTGTGG
>CM042178.1:22646604-22649104 GCA_023376005.1 Doryteuthis pealeii | reverse complement strand
AAAATAAAATAACTGGTGCATCATATCTTTTCTTCATTAATATATCAACACTGAAAATTTCATTAAATTCGGTTAATTCCTTGATTTTTGGTATTTTTATTTTCTTTCGGCGGAGTGACATTCGATGATGGAATTTAGGTCCGTTAATTTTGATTTAACTTTATTGGAACATAATAAAGTTATTCCCCTTGCATTGTTGTGTCAAATAAGTCAAATTATACGCCAAGAGTGCCTTCCCTTGTTTGCAAAATAAATTTTTGATCCAGAAAAATGATCTCACGTATAAATAACAATTTTTTTTACCTTTCTTCATATACCGACACACATTACCTTTTCAATTCAGGCGTATGCAAATAAGGCATTCTCTAAATTCGGAAAATATTTTTTGCTCCCACAATGTATGCTGCCTTTTTCTTCTGTGAGCTTATCGACCTCAATCAGTAATATCTTTTTTATTCTTTATTTTTTAAATAAATAATTGTTTTTTAATTAAGAACTATTTCCATGGTCTATTTTTGTTTTTGTTTTTTCAAGTACACCTTTATAGGTATTATCTACACTTTTCGGACTGTTGTCCTCATCTTTATCGTAATATATATATTAAAAAAAACATTTCGGTCGTTGTACCCTCCGGCCTTCTTCAGGTGTACCTTGTCTATTCAAGTGTAGCATTGATTTAACTTGGGAAGTCATTTCTGAATATTATAGTTTGACTGTTGAGCAAACAAGGCGTTGAAGAACCTGTGAAAATCTCATTTGAATAAGGATGTCATTGTTTTCACAAAATCCAGACAAATAAAATACCTTTCAATGATTAAAAGTTGAACTTCGAATTAAAAAACAAACCAGGTTGATTATTTTTTCAAATCTGAAAAATTGATCGGCGATGGAGATTGAAACGGGTAAGGGAGGGAACCAGAAGATACAGGCGAAGATCGAGGCGTAAGATAAATAATCTTTGTTTTAAAAATTCATGGAATTTCCTCTGACCCAACCGGTTTAGATTAAAGCACGGATAGACAATATAGATTGAAAGGGATAAGGAAGAGAATGAGAAGATACAGGCGAAGGTTGAGAGAATGTATTGGCGCGAGAAAATGAATTATTTTTCATTTTCATAACTCGCAGAATTTCCTCTGACACAACGGGTTTAGGTAAAAGCACGGATGGACAAGATTGAAAGGGATAAGGAAGAGAATGAGAAGATATAGGCGAATGAGAGACTTTACTCGTTTGGATAAGAGACACCATCATCAGCACATATAACGTTTGGGACGAAACCTTTGGAACAATCCATTCTGTTTATAGAACGGCAAAAACGGTTGAGTCCAAAAGCCGGGCTCACCACACCTGAAAGATTAAATATGATTAGATAGTCATGAAATAACATCATAATACCCTCAGGAATTGCGTAAGTTTGTCGACGAGTATTTAATTTATAGTCAAAATCATCAATACATAGAATAAATCTTATCTATTAACGATGTCTCTATGAAAAACTGAGTTAAATTTGTCTCAAAACAGCCAACATTATTAATGGTACTAGCAAAATTAAAAAAAACACCATCCGGGCGATGTAAAAAATAAATTTTTGAAAGATCGTGCTTGAGTAGGTGGAAGTTAAAAATTAATTGTTGGAGAGTTTGAACCATAAATCATGAAATCATCAAATTTATTAAAGGAGTAAAAAATAAATAAAATAAAACAATTTGAAGATCTTTGAAGAAAATAAACTGAAGACCTTTGAAGAAAATAGACTAAAGAGCTTTGAAGAAAATAGACTAAAGAGCTTTGAAGAAAGGAAGAGAGTAGGGTAAAGATAAAGAGAGTGGTTGAGCGTACGGAAGCGATGAGGCTAATCTTTTACAATCAAACATAAGGAAAAGATGAAAAGAAGGAAAGGATAATATATATATATATATATATATATATATATATATATATATATATATATTAAGGGGTGAGGAGGCTAGAAGGATGAGAATTGGTAGGAAAAGTGTTATAGGGATTTTAAAATGTGAGTACTGCATTCAAAATTAATCTTATTTAAGGATGGTCTGTATTGTTTGATGTATAAAGCTTCTTGTAATTGGAAATTTTGTTATACACCAAACAATGTAAATCATCCTTAAATAAGATTAATTTTGAATGCAGTACTCACATTTTTAAATGCCTATAACACTTTTCCTACCAATTCTCCTCCTTCTAGCCTCAATACCCATTAATATAATTTCTACGTGTTTCCCTCCTAATTACTCTCACTACTACTAACACACACACACATATATATATTATATATATATATATATATATATATATATATATAATATATAATATTATATAGTTAAGAATAAAAATTAACATCTACTAAGCAGTCGTGCTTTCTACCCTACTGTATGGTGCTGAAATTTGGACACTTTACCGAAAGCACATAAACCAACTTGACGCCTTTCACATGCGTTGTCTTCGTGCCATTTGCGGTATAAAATAGGATGATAGA
>CM042178.1:22551604-22639104 GCA_023376005.1 Doryteuthis pealeii | reverse complement strand
CTGCTCTTGGAACTGTTTCGAATGTCTATCTGTTTTTGTTGCCAAAACCTCTAGGCGTATCACTTGATTGCTATGTCCAATCACAGAAATGGTATCCCCCACTTAGCTCCACACATAGAAATAAACGTATTTTACTGGGTTAGCTCAGTCGGTAGAGCGTTCGGCTAGAAACCACAAGGTTCCTAGTTCGATACCGGTCCCCGCCAACTCAGCGTATGAGTAGCACAGGGGATCTGTGCGGTAAAGTAAGGAGCTGATGGTAGGTGTGGCGCTCCACCTCAGATGCTAAAACAATCTCCTTGGTCTAGCGCTATTGAAAAGGGGATAGACTCCCTCGCTGACTGGCTGACACCGACTTTAGGCCGCCCCGTCGACTTTACTTTACTTACTGACCCAACAGGTGTATGTTTTAATTCCTGTGGAATTACTGACATCACTTGGTTTGAATATCACATAGGCGAGAAACTGTCAGTGTCCAAGCGCCGTTGACTTCATGTCCAGCGTAACCTAATATAGATATACATGCTCTATCAACGATATTGAACACACTTTACTTATGAATATAGTACACTATATTCTCTCTCTCTCTCTCTTCTCTCTCTCTCTCTCTCTCTCTCTCTCTCTATATATATATATATATATATATATATATATATATATATATATTAATGATAAATAAGATGACTTACCGGGTATTATAATATCGAGGAAATCGCAATATCGACGGTCGATACATACAAATATGAAAATTAATGAATTTCTTGATTAATTCATAACAATTTACCCTGATGAACCTGTTTTGTTAAACTTAAGTAGGTTATTTATACATACCTTCATACTCTCTCTGTCTGTCTGTCTGTCTGTCTCTCACTTTGAATATAAAGTAAGTATTCTTACGAGCAGTAGCCGTCTCAGTGCTACTGTATGGCTGCACGTGTTGGACTCTAATGAAGAGCTTAGAGAAAAAGCTAGATTGGAACTATACAAAAATGATGCGTGCAGTCTTAAACAAATCTTGTGAAGTAACTCACCACAAGGAGCTATTGTCCGGCCACTTACCTCCTATCACATAAACCATCCAAGTAAGACGAATAAAACACGTTGGACCCTGCAGGAGAAGCAAAGGTGAAATAATAAATAACGCTCTCCTGTTAACACCTACACGTGGACACACCATTGTAGGCCGACCAACATCGATCATCTCTGTACGGATCCTGGATGCTATGCGGAAGACCCATAAATGATTTCCCCGCCACAAAAAAAAAAAAAAAAACGTTTGAAAAATCTTTATAACGATTTGATTTTCTCAAGCACATGTTCTTGTTAACCATCCGATTTTAACATTTTGTTAACCACCTGATGTTGTCATCTAGTTAACCACCCGATTTTAACATTTTGTTAACCACCTGATGTTGTCATCTAGTTAACCACCCGATTGTGACACCTTGTTAACCACCTGATGTTGTCATCTAGTTAACCACCCGATTTTGACACCTTGTTAACCACCTGATGTCATATAGTTAACCACCAGATTTTGACACCTTGTTAACCACCTGATGTCATCTAGTTAACCACCCGATTTTGACACCTTGTTAACCACCTGATGTTGTCATCTAGTTAACCACCCGAATTTTGACACCTTGTTAACCACCTGATGTCATATAGTTAACCACCATATTTTGACACCTTGTTAACCACCTGATGTCATCTAGTTAACCACCCGATTTTGACACCTTGTTAACCACCTGATGTTGTCATATAGTTAACCACCCGATTTTGACACCTTGTGAACCACCTGATGTCATCTAGTTAACCACCCGATTTTGACACCTTGTTAACCACCTGGTGCTGACATCTAGTTAACCACCCGATTTTGACACCTTGTTAACCACCTAATGTTGTCATCTAGTTAACCACCCGATTTTGACACCTTGTTAACCACCTGATGCTGTCATATAGTTAACCACCCGATTTTGACACCTTGTTAACCACCAAATGCTGATATCCAGTTACCCACCCGATTTTGACACCTTGTTAACCACCTTATGTTGTCATCTAGTTAACCATCAGATTTTGACACCTTGTTAACCACCTGATGTCGTCATCTAGTTAACCACCCGGTTTGGACACCTTGTTAACCACCTGATGTTGTCATCTAGTTAACCACCCGATTTTGACACCTTTTTAACCACATTATGTTGTCCTATAGTTAACCACCCGATTTTGACACCTTGTTAACCACCTGATGTTGTCATCTAGTTAACCACCAGATTTTGACACCTTGTTAACCACCAAATGCTGACATCTAGTTAACCATCCGATTTTGACACCTTGTTAACCACCTGATGCTGACATCTAGTTAACCACACGATTTTGACACCTTGTTAACCACCTGATGTCATATAGTTAACCACCCGATTTGATTTTGACACACTTGATGTTGTCATATAGTTAACCACCCGATTTTGACACTTGTTAACCACCTGATGTCATCTAGTTAACCACCGATTTTGACACCTTGTTAACCACCTGATGTGACATCTAGTTAACCACCAGATTTTGACACCTTGTTAACCACCTGATGTTAACCACCTTTTTAACACCTGACACCACCACCTGATGTCATCTAGTTAACCACCAGATTTTGACACCTTGTTAACCACCTGATGCTGACATCTAGTTAACCACCCGATTTTGACACCTGTTACCACCTGACCACCTGATTTTGACACCTTGTTAACCACCTGATGTCATATAGTTAACCACCGATTTTGACACCTTGTTAACCACCTGATGTTGTCATATAGTTAACCACCCGATTTTGACACCTTGTTAACCACCTGATGTCATATAGTTAACCACCCGATTTTGACACCTTGTTAACCACCTGGTGCTGTCATCTAGTTAACCACCCGATTTTGACACCTTGTTAACGACCAAATGCTGACATCTAGTTAACCACCCGATTTTGACACCTTGTTAACCACCTGATGTTGTCATCTAGTTAACCACCAGATTTTGACACCTTGTTAACAACCAAATGCTGACATCTAGTTAACCACCAGATTTTGACACCTTGTTAACCACCTGATGCTGTCATCTAGTTAATCACCCGATTTTGACACCTTGTTAACCACCTAATGTTGTCATATAGTTAACCACCCGATTTTGACACCTTGTTAACCACCTGATGTCATCTAGTTAACCACCCGATTTTGACACCTTGTTAACCACCTGATGTTGTCATCTAGTTTATTTATTGGGTTATTTCAACTTTTTTTTTAAAATTGCACCTCGCGTCCATCCAGCGCATAAATTGCTGGATGGACGCATTCAGGAGGGCGCGGGTTCGAGTCCAAGCAGGCAAGACAATGTCTTGCTTTTTTTTCTAAATATACTACCGTACTGGTAGTACTCGTTCTCCGTCACTCTGGCAAGCAGATTATTTTTCTATTTTCAATAAAAAAAAAACTTGACCTCTTTAGTTTTTCAAATGTTAAAACTTAGGTCAAATATAGACTCGTTTCGTTTTGCTTTTTTTTTTTTTTTTTTTTTTTTTTAAAGTTGTTTGGTTTGGTTTTTTTGATTTTAACGGCATATCAACCCGTCCAGGGTTTAATAATGCCTAGCGGTTGGGGTTTAAAAGTTGTTTAACACCTTTTAGGGTCCCGTCTATGGTGTCAATCCGTGTATGGCTATTTTATTTACTAGCAACAGAAAACATCCTCCGGGCGTCGTAAAAATTAATTTTTGAAAGACATTGCCTGACAGGGTGGGAGTTAAAAATTCAATGTCAGAGGGTTTGTATCATAAGTAAACAAAATCCTCATATGTATTAAAGGAGTAAATCTAAGAAAACACATTTCTAATTGTATGTGGTACTATGAATTGTGTACATTGTGTCATCCAAGTATATTTATTCCGTCAATGTTCTTTATCTATCCTGTTTTATCAGTAATAAGCTGCTGCAACTGTTGAAATAAGCACGTATATACTCTGTATACTAAAATGAGACTATTTAAAAGACAGAAAACTAGAGGTGTTAGAGCAAAACTGTTTATAAATTTGAATTCAGCACACCCAAATTAGTAAAAAACACCTATTCACATTCTTGCCTCAGACAAAAAATATTTTTTTGTAAACCAGTGTTATTATTCTGATAACTCCATTGCAATCTATTAGATTTCCATATGTCACAGTCGAATGAGCCGTATATCTTAATTAAATTATAAAATGATTTGATTAGTTAAGTTAAAAGTTAAAATCTTAATAGAAAAAAATGACATGATTACTTACATTTAAACAAAATTTGAAATAATTTATAATAAATATTCTAGTTTATTATCAAGACTTACAAATTAAAAAAAAACACCCTCCGGTCGATGTAAAAATTGATTTTTGAAAGACATTGCCTGACAGGGTGGGAGTTAAAAATTCAATGTCAGAGGGTTTGTATCATAAGTAAGCAAAATCCTCATATTTATTAAACGAGTAAAAAAAAAAAAATAAAATAAAACAAATTGAAATGAACACTGAGCCCCGTCCCTCTCAAATAAAATGTTGCGTGCATGTAATAATCAAACAATTATTTTGAATATTTTCCACATCAATTTTCCACAAAATCGTAGGTATTTATTTATCTGTAAACTTTTTAGTTAACTTCTTGTTACTGTAAAAAAAAAAGGCGGGGGCGAGAGTAAAAAAAATGATTTTTTTAAATTGCTTACTCAAATTTTGGGTGTATATAGCATAAGAATATTGTCACGTAGTTTTTGTTACAGACAGAAATAAAGAGAAAATCTCCATTATTAATAAGATATTTACATGTTTTTTTTTTCTTATGATTTTTTTTCTTTTGTTCACGTTTTTATCGACTACGAATAATTTTCAAAACAGATCTATCTGATCCATAGATGGGACCCTAACATATACTACCACTCCGGTTCACAGTGGACTTGTGAGTAACACCAATGACGGGGCGCATCAAAGTCCCCTGGTGTTTTAAAAATAAATGATTTATTTCATGCCCAGAGGTTAGGGAATCGCATTCATTGTATGTTCATATTCAAATCTTTGTGTAGTTGTCTCTTAAAAGTTTTTTTAAAAACTTTTCTTAATCGATATTCCGACATATGTAGAGATTTGATTGATTTATTGATTTTTTTATGGCATCTCAATTCATCTGGGGTTATTTTATGATCACAGGTTAGGGAATCGCGTTCATTGTTTGCTCATATTTTCATATTTCATGTGATTGTTTCATAAGAGTTTAAAACCGTTTAATTAGCCTTTCTAATTTAATATGATATTTTATTATATTAAAACTTAAATACTTGCACCCGGAGGGTGCATATATTTGCTAGTAATAATAAATTTAGATACCAAAATAAAGATGAGAACGACAGTCCGAAAAATCAAAATAATACACATCAAGCGTCATCTCAAAAATTCAGGAAAATAAAATCGATTCAATATTAAAGAAAAAGAAAAAGTGTTGGGTTATCTCCCTTCCCCATTAACCTAACGAAGTCCGCATTGTTTTCTGGAAACAAACCGATTAGCCTCCCTAATGGGAGGGGGAGATTCCTTAGTGTGAAGGAAAGCCCCCCACCCACCCCCAAAAAAGGAAGCCCATCCACCTAATCATTTACTCATGCCTGAGGGGCAATGGAGGGGTTCATGCCTTTCCTAAGTGCAAGTGAAACGTCAACAGCCACGTCCAGGATTTGAACTCGGTTCGTTTCTATGATGATGACTTTTATATATACTAGCAAATATATGCAACCTTCGGGTGCAAGAATTTTGGTTTTGATGTAATAAAATATTGTATCAAATTAGAAACTATTTAGAAAATGATAAACTGAGGGGGTATAATCGAAAAATAGAACAGCTTTAAATCTAACTCTTCCATCATTTGCCATCACTCCCGTCTTTCATTTTTCCTAATTTATCTATTTAGTTAGATTATAAATTATTTAATAAAATTACAGTTCTTTCGTCTGGTTTATGGATTTCTTTTAAGATTTATACCCGAGATTTTTGCTCAGATTCGTTAAGAGAAAACCAAACAATTAGAAATCAATAAAATTAAGCATATATTTATTAAAATCAAATTCTTAATATCAATATGCAAATTAGCCTTCTCGTTTACACTGTAAATCGCTATTTTGTTGAATATATAAATATACTTGCATGTTATTAGTATGTAGAACCAACAGTATTAATAAGGTATAACAAATTTATCAATAATTGAGGTTTAAATAAACAATAAATTCATGGTGAATGTGATGTCAATAACTAAGGGAATTGTGACTTGAGTAGTGATTTAGTTTCGGTTACAGACAGGCAAACACACAATCTCCATTATAATAAGATATAGATGTGAGGTATCCAAAACTTGGTAGTAAGGGATGATTCTATATGTGATTTCTAAGAGATACTGTATTATCATTGTATGATCCAGTATGTATAAATACAGCGAATCTTTAAATCACTACAGAGAGCTCAATGTATAATAATCTTTATAGATTATATACAGAGCAATATTTATCTTTGAAAGGAAGGAAAAACTCAACACCGTTATTCCATGATAAATTTATTTCGACCAAAATTGGGGCCTTTAAGAATCTAAGTTGATTTAACAAAGCACCCCAAAATCCCGTCTCATCTAATGAGACTTGATTTTGGGGAGCTTTGTTAAATCAACTTAGATTCATAAAGGCCCCAATTTTGGTCGAAATAAATTTATTATGAAATAACGGTGTTGGGTTTTCTTTCCTTTCAAAGATATATATATATATATATATATATATATATATATATATATATATATCAACCCCTCCGCACGAATAGGATGTGACACAAGGTCAGTTTCTTAAGCGGAGTTTAACAGGTTTGAATGCAAAGTTTTCCTTCTCCTAGACATGTTACAGAGCCATGGTTAAAGAGCCCAGTCTACCCTGCTATTCACCCATAGCTGGAGGGAGAATTAGATTCATACCTTTCCCAAGGGTATTAGCGCCATGTGAAAAGCAAACAGCTTCGTCCAGGAATTAAACTCGGATCGACGAGTCTATTTCCCACGACTCTAACCATTAAACCACGCGCCTCCAGTACATTTCCGGTACGCACTTCCGTCGTGTGTAATCAACAACAAAGATGAAGATATTAGACTGAAGAATATATGGAATAATGAAAAGATTTTATTTTAGAACTCCAAGACATACAGGAAGGTCGAAGAATTTACCGGCCAAAAACTTGTGGTATAAATAACAAAGATGAGGATATTTTTTCAAATAATAAAAAGTAGTCCGTCTCAGGTTTTATTTATTTATTTGGGTTGGGGTACAAATCTGAGTTTAGAAATTATTATACCTATATATATATATATATATATATATATATATATATATATATATACTAGTAACCGTATCTGTATTTTTATAGTCACGGCGTTTTTGCCCATCCGCACATCGGCGTTCAGCTGTGTTGTAGACGTGTTCTAAGGCATGATCAGATGTGAAACAAAACTGTGGTGTTTGTATTCAAAAGCATATTTATCACCGTCACAAATTCCTTCTTTAACGACATGAAGGTTCGGGTAGTCACAATTAGCTTTGGCGAGGTCACACCTGGAAAAAAATAATGAAACGCTTTAATATGATAAGGTGGTAAAAACCCAAAATCCAAGATATTACGTGTAGTTAATAGTGGAAAGTAACAAGGCAAGGAAGAGAGGGAAAGAAAGGAAGAGAGGGAAAGAAAGGAAGAAAGATGAAAGATCAGTCTGGACTAAGATATTAAAGGGAGCTGACAAAAGATGAGTGTCTGTTCCCCAAGGCATTTTGACTTAGGAATATAATAAATGGGCGGTGTCATTATAGTATGTGGCTTACCTTTTGATTCTGTTATAGTATGTGTCCTACCACAGAAAGAGTATACTTATAGATATAAGTAGTAGGCAATTTATTAAAACTAATTATTTTTCACATATTTTCAATTTCATGAAATATAATTCAGTCATAAGCTGTATACACGCTCAATAAAAAAAAGAAAACATGCCACTTGAATATAGAATGATAAAAAAAACTATATATATTCATATGCATATGGTGAATCTAGTTCCAAATGTATATATTATATTTGTATATATGTCTTGTATATATATATATATATATATATATATATATATATATATATGAGGGAAAGGGGGTAGGAATGAATCCGACAGAATGAGGTAAAATATAAGGAATGAAAGAACAAAACTCAGACAAAAATGTGTAGTATATTTCGCTGGGGTTTAGAACCCGGCTTCATCAGCTTTTTTGATGAAGCCGGGTTCAAAACCCCAGCAAAATATACCACACATTTTTGTCTGGGTTTTGTTCTTTCATTCCTTATATTTTAGCATATATATATATATATAAATATATATATTCATTGAGACCTGGACTAACCGAATATACCAACGTAGAAGAATACTCCATATATATATATATATATATATATATATATATATATATATATATATATATATATGTAATTAAGAATAATTAAAAAATAATTTATCCATGATTTACATGAAATTCTAAAATATTCTAAAATTCTGAAATAGGGTTAGGGTTAGCATTTATCATTATAACTTTATAATATGCTTTTTATGGTAGGCTACATACTATAAGAGAGACATGCTTTCGTAGGCCACATTTAAAAGGTGGGCCACATACTATAATGGTACCAAATGAACTAAAAAAAAACACGAACATCTTGTTATTTAAAAAATATCAACAGCACAGGACCGGATATCCCCCAAATGATCCCAATTTGTTCCAGACTCAAACAGTGAGAATGCCATCCAGCTCAACAACCGATCCAGAAATATCAGTGACTCTGATCCAGCCTCAAGAAGTAAAACAAGACTAGAAAAAGATAAGTATATATATATATATTACTATTAAGACGTGTGGTCATATACGTCACTGTACGAATTATTTCCGTGACTAGCACATATCTCCGATCAGCTGATCTTTGCGATGCTCTCTGCGCCCACGCTATGTTCCTTTGACCCGCAGAACTGAGATCGACGCAACTTGGTCGGAGTGTCTTTGTTACAGGTTGAGAAATTAGTGGAAATGAACTGCCGCTTGATTGCTGGCAACTCTAAAAATGTTACGGGTTGAGAAATTAGTGGAAATGGGCTGCCGTGATTGCTGGCAACTCTAAAAATGTTACGGGTTGAGAAATTAAATGAGCTGCCGTGATTGCTGGCAACTCTAAAAATGTTACGGGTTGAGAAATTAGTGGAAATGAGCTGCCGTGATTGCTGGCAACTCTAAAAATGAGGTAACCCACCGTCAACAATAACAGCGGTTTTTATTTGGAAGAGTTTGGTGTGTATGTTATTACTCCATTTTTATAAAAGAACATGTTGATTTGGGTCTTCAAGTCTCTAGAGCAACAGAAGATGAAAAAATAGCTAATAATAATTAAGGATAAGGCCTCATTGAATATATTTTGACATTTTAAAACTATTAAATCCATGACAACTAGGTGTAAACATTCAATGAGCATAAAGTGAAAGAAAACGTTCTCAAAAATTAATAATGATAATGCTTCATCTAAAAAAAAAAATTGGAAAATTTAAGAATATTATATGTATCATTAATAGGTGCAAATGAACAACTAAAATTAAATGAAAGAAAAACTTATAATAATAATAATAATAATAATAATAATAATAATAATAATAATAATAATGCTTTATCTAAAAAATTAAAAAATTGAATACTATAAGATGTAATTATAGGTTTATCTTGATGCTGTCTTCAGGAATTTGAATCCATTGTTTTATTTCATGTGATTTTTGTTCAGATTTTTTTCTCCTGTCCTAATGAAATATTTTTTAATAAAATCTTGAGTGCCAAGCAAACAGGCAAAAATTAAAAAAAATAAAGGTAAAAGGATTATATAATGAATGAGTGCGTTTTTCACACTACGTCAGATAGAAAAGACACGATGAGGAGCTTTGTCTGGCGTTTTGTTTTATGTGGACTTAGTTCTTTATGAAATTATACTTGGCAGCAAAGTCTATTTCTTCTAGTGGCAATTTTCTTATTTCAGCAATCCTGAATTCCCAGTGGCCCTGTGACAAACTTTTGTTCTTGGCGATCCAGCCTCCGAGTAAAAATATACATTTCAGAGCGAGTGTTTTAGAAAAAAAATTGTATCTATTCTTGCAATCGGAATTCGGTCAACAAGTGCTAACCCCGACCCCCCCCAAAAAAAAACCTGATGTTGTATGCCCTTTCTTTACTTCTTCTATTGTTCTTCTCTTTGGTATCTTACGTTCTTCTGCTAGCGTCTCTTCTAACGTCTCTTCTAGCGTCTGGACTTCGTCTTGGTGGTCGGTCGCACTTAATTCATTTCTTCTTCTAGATCAGTCTTGTTGCCAAGACATTCATCAACCACAAAACCATAATATTTATGTAAGCTTTTATTTACTTGACTAAACATTTCATGTAGCTAACTTAACGCGCGTGTGCAGTGAGCTTCAGCTAAGGCAGAAAGACCTTATCTGCCTGACGTCCAAGCTGAAACTGAGAGCCAACCAGGTCCCAGGTGACTTCACGTATTTCGCGGGCTTTCTGTAATATTCCATGGAAAGTCCCGTCCGTGATATGAAAAGGGGCCATCCCTTCAGAAATACAGGGGGTTGACAATAATCTATGCATAGATTGTGTAACACTGACAGTTCGATAAACATGTCATCTGATTTGACAACCGAAGCAAGCATCTGATTTTTACATCTACTTAACCGTCCGATTTGATTTCTTGTTAACCACCTGATGCTGACATTTTATTAACCATCTGATTTTGACACCTTGTTAACTACCTGATGTTCACATCTAGTTAACCACCCCATTTTGACATCTTATTAACACCTGATTTTTTTTAGATATAGTTAACCACCCGATTATCATGAATCAATGAGGATCATTTTCCTGGTTCCTTCCTTTGACTCTTCTAAAAAATTACAAACTGTAGATGAACTCTGTTCACTGTGCCCATTTCCTGTGATGATAACCATCACATTACAAACGCCTTTAATAAGTTATAATATCATCATCATCATCATCATCATCTCGTGCAGGCAGCACGGATATCCATGACAATCTCTCACCAACCTTCCCTATCATTTATCGTCCCGGGGAGTTCTTCCGCGCAGCAGTCAGCATCTTCACATTGTTGGTCAATGTAGGTCCTTATAAATCATTATAAATCTGAGTTCATGCGTTTTAAACAAGATGGAGGCATCTAAACACTCGATGATAAATCTCTAGAATCAGTGGAACAGTTCACGTACCTAAGTAGTAATATCTCATCCACAGAAAGTGATGTTAATGCACACATAGGAAAGGCATGGACTGCTATAGACTGATAACACTGGTTTACAAAAAAATTGAGGCAAGCATAAAAATAGCTGTTTTAACCTAATTTGGGGGTGCTGAATTCAGATTTGAAATCCGTTTTTACTCATCACCTTTAATTATTTTTTAGATATGCATACTGTACATTTTGTACACATACTGTACATAAAAGCGTATATACATTCAGGGTTAATTTCTAATATTGTGTGACTTATATCTTCTTTTTTACTTCTAACTGTCTGCGGTACAATGAATTGTGTACATTGTGTCATCCAAGTATATTTATTCCGTCAATGTTCTTTATCTATCATGTTAGGGGCCGGGATAGCTCAGTCGGTAGAGCGTTCGGCTAGAAACCACAAGGTTCCTAGTTCGATCCCGGTTCTCGCCAACTCAGCGTATGAGTAGCACAGGGATCTGTGCGGTAAAGTAAGGAGCTGGTGGTAGGCGTGGCGCTCCACCTCAGACGCAAAAAAATATCCTTGGTCTAGTGAAAAGGGGATAGACACCCTCGCTGGTTGGCTGATACCGACTTTAGGCCACCCCGATGACTTTACTTTACTTTATATATATATATTTACCAACCCCTCTGCATGAGCAGGATGTGACACAAGGTCAATTTCTTAAGCGGAATTCAACAGGTTTGAATTCAGAGTTTTCCTTCTCCTAGACCGGTTGTCAAAGGTTAAAGAGCCCGGTCTGTCTTACTATTTATCCATAGCTGGAGGGAGAGTGGGACTCATACCTTTCCTAAGGGTATTAGCGCTAAGTGAAATGCAATTACCACATCCAGGATTTGAACTCAGGGCGACGAGTCCATTTCCCATGACTTTAACCATGACACCACGCGCTTCCACGTTAATATGTTAATATATAAACATATAAATCCTTATAAATCTTTTTACTTGATATTTATTTAGTTCTATATGTTAATGATATATCCGGGGTAAGGGATATATTAGTAAAAGTTGTATGGAGGTGTACACGCAGGTAAGTATAAAGCTGGTACGTCGCAGTAATAGTAGTACGCCAGAGTAGTCAGCGTAGTAGTAACAGGCGATTGTACCATTACCGTGTTAAGTATTTATAGTGGACACTAACCAATCAGATTAATGTGAGGGAGTACCTAGTTTTAGTTAAAAATCTTTTTACTTGGTACTTACTTAGTTCTGTACGTTCGTGTGTCACTGGCGCAGGTGTAATCTTTCGATGAAGGATCGCACTCAATTTCCTGTTCCCAGCTCCACGTGCAGAAGAACTCTTTGATGATTGGTCTAAAATCCATAGTGACCCCGCTGGGTCTTTGCGTCGTCACTGTAGATGGTGCTTGGGTTGATGGTGTGGTAGTGAGGATCTCTTCGGTTGCAACTTCAGGGGTAGTAGGTTCCATTGTCGTTGGGGCGGTGGTGGGTTGTTCTGTGGTGTCTGGGGCTTCTGTTGTCACTACACAGGACTCTCTGTAAAGCTCTTTGAGGTCTGTGCCTTGACAAACTGCTTTTAAAAACTCACAACTGAAAAATAAAAAAAATGAATATATATATATATATATATATCTTATTATAATGGAGATTGTGTGTTTTTCTGTCTGTAACCGAAACTATATTACTACTCAAGTCGCAATTCCCTTAATTATTTACGTCAAATTCTCCATGATTTCATTCTTTTAAACCTTCAGTTATTAATAAAAATTGTATTACATTATTAATACTGTTGACCATATCTACGTACTAATAACATGCAATTGTATTTATATATACAACAAAATAGCGGTTTACAGTTTGAACGAGAAGGCTAATTTGCATATTGATATTTAAAATTTTATTTTAATAAATATGTGCTTGGTATTATTGATTTCTAATTGTTTGGTTTTATCTTAAGAAATATAAACAAAAATCTCGTGGATAAATCTTAAAAGAAATTTATTTACAAGAAGAAATAACTGTAATATTATCCTTTACTTCCTATTTTAACTAAATAGTTAAATTAGGAAAATTTACCAATGAAAGAGGGGAGTAATGGAAAATGATGGAATAGTTAGTTTCAAAGTTGTTCTATTTTTCGATTATACCCCCTCTGTTGCAGATCTTTTTCATCTGCATTCTTAGTCAGTTTCATTAGCCTTTCTAATTTAATATGATATTTTATTATATTAAAACTTAAATGCGTGCACCCGGAGGGTGCATATATTTGCTAGTATATATAATAAGAAATTTGAAGAAACAAGTGTTCAAAAAATAAGATGTTTCGGTTTCATTAAACCTTCATTACGATGTATTATGGGGTGAAGAAATTGATGGATGTTTTATAGATGACAGGAGATAAAAAAAATCATTATAAATTTTGTTGTTGTTGTGTAACTGTATTTGTTCAGCGTTATATTTTTGAAAGACGAGTCACGATCCGCAGACGCGAAGATGTCATGATGCGTGACGTAACTCGGAGAAATGCATTCAACAAAAGACAAGAAAAAGTATTAATGGACTGATTTTATGAGAACAAAGGGAACAAAGTGGGAATGATAACTAAATAATTAGATAAAGCCTGGTATTTTTGTAGTTATTTAAAACTATTTTAGCTAGAAACGGGGATATGTTAAAAAATCCATCTCGATCATAACTTTAGTTTCAATGATGCCACAATATTAGCTCATATTCACAAAAAAAGACTACGACAGATTTTTGAAGCCTGTGTAATTTCGCTTTTGTCCTCCCTTAATAATGTCGGATTTATTTCCATATTTACTTCCATATATATATATATATATATATATATAATATATATATATATATATATATATCATAAAATAGAAATTATAAAATACCCTTCACATAACCATTTCCGTCATATACTTCCCAACAAATTTAAATTTCACATTATCCCAAAAACCTTACAACCATTCATACTTTTTTGCTTTATATATAAGAAACACAAACAGAATTATATTCTAATATTAATCTATTCAATATTAGCTGATATATATATATATATATATATATATATATATATATATATATATATATATATATTTCTACATTTTTCTATTATTATTATTTCATTTCATTTGGTTATTTAAAAATAATAATAGTTTGAATAATGTACACATGGATATACTCCTGACCGAAACACGTGTAAGTAAAATTGATTAAAATATCCTATTTTATCCATTCTATACTTTTTTTCCTTTAGCCTGGGTGTGGTTTGGGGGAGGCTTTCCCAAGCACAAGATTCTGTCATCGGTGACCACCTTTGTAGTTCAAATAGCTGTAAAACAAACTACAGCGACCAGCAATTTTCTATTCTACACAAGGCGAGGACAAGTCACCATCTCAATGTCCTCGAGGCAGTCTCCATTTTTTTTACTGCCCTTCCTTGTGTAGACAAAGACATCCTAAGCACTCCCTGGTAATTTTTGCTGGGGATTTTATTGCTGAGGTGGGGATTACCTGAAGGTATTTACCAAATTTTTATTTATTTATTTATTTTTGACTTCATGTTACCCCTCCATTTGCTTGATGGAATTTCTCTTTTGACAAAGCACCGGTTGAAAGGGCCCTTAAGTTTCCATTTTCTCTTTTCTCTTTCGAAAAATAAAAATTTTGCTGATCAAT
Organism: Doryteuthis pealeii; assembly: GCA_023376005.1. Classification (NCBI taxonomy): domain Eukaryota; kingdom Metazoa; phylum Mollusca; class Cephalopoda; order Myopsida; family Loliginidae; genus Doryteuthis; species Doryteuthis pealeii. The sequence goes on along the minus strand of CM042178.1, from coordinate 22,624,070 downwards.
AAAGTATGTCGTTATTTTTCAAAATCCTATATATATATATATATATATATATATATATATATATATATATATATATACTAGCAAATATATGCACCCTCCGGGTGCAAGTATTTAAGTTTTAATGTAATAAAATATTGTATTAAATTAGAAAGGCTAATGAAACTAAATAAGAATACAGATAAAAAAATTTGAAACAGAGGGAGTATAATAAAAGATTTGAAACAGAGGGAGTATAATAAAAAATGGAACAACTGAAAATTACTCTTCCATCACTCTCGTCTTTCATTGTTATTTTTTCTAATTTAAGTATTTAGTTATAAGAGGAAGTAAAGAATAAAATGACAGTTATTTTATCTTGTTAATGGATTTCATTTAAGATTCATTGAAGAGATTTTTGCTTATATTCATTAAAATAAAACCAAACAGTTAGAAATCAATAATACTAAGCACATATTTATTAAATTCGATTTTTTAATATTAATATGCAAATTAGCCTTCCCGTTCACACTGTAAACCGCTATTTTGTTGTATATATAAATATAATTGCATGTTAACAGTATGTAGACATAGTTAACAGTATTAATAATGTAAGACAATTTTATTAATAATTGAGATTTAGATAAAAATAAAATCATGGAGAATGTGATGTAAATAACTAAGGGAATTGTGACTTGAGTAGGAATATAGTTTCGGTTACAGACAGAAAAACACACAATCTCCATTATAATAAGATATATATATATAATATATTATTTATATATATATCATTTTTATATATATATTATTTATATATATATATATTATTTATATATATATTATTATATATATATATATTATTATTTATATATATATATTATTATCATTTATATATATATATATATATATTATTTATATATATATCATTATTATTAACATATATATATATCATTATTATTTATATATATATATATATATATCTATATATTTATTATTATTATTTATATATACTAGCAAATATATGCACCCTCCGGGTGCACGCATTTAAGTTTTAATATAATAAAATATCATATTAAATTAGAAAGGCTAATGAAACTGACTAAGAATGCAGATAAAAAGATCTGCAGCAGAGGGGGTATAAATGAAAAATAGAACAACTTTGAAACTAACTATTCCATCATTTTCCATTACTCCCCTCTTTCATTGGTAAATTTTCCTAATTTTACTATTTAGTTAAAATAGGAAGTAAAGGATAATATTACAGTTATTTCTTCTTGTAAATAAATTTCTTTTAAGATTTATCCACGAGATTTTTGTTTATATTTCTTAAGATAAAACCAAACAATTAGAAATCAATAATACCAAGCACATATTTATTAAAATAAAATTTTAAATATCAATATGCAAATTAGCCTTCTCGTTCAAACTGTAAACCGCTATTTTGTTGTATATATAAATACAATTGCATGTTATTAGTACGTAGATATGGTCAACAGTATTAATAATGTAATACAATTTTTATTAATAACTGAAGGTTTAAAAGAATGAAATCATGGAGAATTTGACGTAAATAATTAAGGGAATTGTGACTTGAGTAGTAATATAGTTTCGGTTACAGACAGAAAAACACACAATCTCCATTATAATAAGATATCATTTATATATATATATATTATTATTATCATTTATATATTTATATATCATTTATATATATATATTATTATTATTTATATATATATAAATTATTTATGTATATATATATTATTTATATATATATTATTATTATTATTTATATATATAAAAATTATTTATATATATATATATATATATATATATATATGTATATATATATTATTATTATTTACTCCTTTTGAGTTTTCACATCAGTGTTAGCTGATGGTCTTTCACTGGAGTCTGAGTGACAGCAAGTCTCCTCAGGTCTCCAGGACTCTTCTGGGTATTCTGGCAGATTGCAGCAGTGCAGTGTTCTGAATGGTTTCAAACCTTACTCTGATATCCAAACTTTCCAAGCCCTTTTCTAATCCTTTTGGGACTGTTCCAAGTGCACCAACTACAATTGGTATCACTTTCACTTTCATATTCCATAACTTTTTCAGTTCTCTAGTAAGGTCCAGATATTTGTCTATTTTTTCATTTTCCTTTAACTTCACTCTGTGATCTGCTGGCACTGCAAAATCCACCAGTTGACAAGTTCTTTCCTTTTTGTTTATCAACACTAGGTCTGGCCTTCTTGCTGGGATAAGGTGATCCGTTTTTATCTCAAAGTCCCAGAGAATTTTGTGCGTTTCGTTCTCAAGAACAGATTCTGGTTTATGCATATACCATTTTGTTGTGTGGTCAAAATTTAATTGTTTGCATAATTCCCAGTGGATCACCTTCCCAACCCAGTCGTGTCTAGTTTTGTATTCTCGTTGTGCTAGTTTGCTACATTCGCAGAGTATATGGTTAACAGTCTCATCTCTATTACCGCAAAGTCTACATTTACTATTCTGTTGGGTCTTATCAATTTTTGCTTTGATGTAGTTTGTCCATTATTATTATTATTATTATTATTATTATTATTGTTATTATTATTATTATTATTATTATTATTATACTAAAGCCGAGCGAATCAATGTTTTTCTCCTGAAGTCTTTTTTCCTATTTCGTTTAATGATACAAAATTAATATCAAAATATTCCTTAGTTATGTCTGAAAATATCCATTTTAATGTTATCGACCCGTGTTATCCCTCTCACATTTTCGTAAGATATTCAGGACACCTGACGTAGTGTAATGGTTAGCAAACTGGATCAGCACGCTATTGATCATGAGTCTGATTCTCATTGGGCGCCCAATACTTTTGGCCTTGTGTCAGATCTAAGCTAAGCTTACTAAATAACTATATACATATCTTGATAAATAACTATATCCAGATAATCCGGGGCGCATTACGTGATGTAATGGTTAGCATGCTAGATTTGCAGACTATTGTCCGTGAGTATGATTCTCATTGGGAGCCCCATACGTTGGCCTTGTGCCAGATCTAAGCTAAGTTTAGTAAATAACTATATACAGATCTTGATATGTACAATTAAGACCATTTCCTAATTAGTTTGGACTAGTTAAACTTTCATATTATTGTTGTTGTTTTTAGTTAACAACACAGGTTTATTTATTTCTTACCTATTTATTTTAATGAAGATTACTAATTATCTTTATTAGTAATACCCCTTAGAATTAAAAATCTAATTAAAATGAATATTTAAAAAAATCTAATTTGCAGTTGTCAAAAGCTGACCCTTCTCTTACTTCACATAAATCATGTCAATTTAGTATTTTCACAGGGTCAACATGAAGGAAAACGAAAAGATAGACGGATACCTGGACCTTGCCAGAGAATTGAAAAAGCTGTGGACTATGATGGTGAAAGTGATACCAATAGTAGTTGGTGAACTAGGAACAGCCCCAAAAAGCTTGGAAAAAAGACTGGAGGAACTGGAAATCAGAGGAGGAATTGAGACCATCCAGACAACTGCAATTGGCTAGAATAATCAGAAGTCCTAGAGAAAAAAAAGATGAGAGAGAGAGAGAGGAGTAGTAAAAACGAAGAGAGAGAGAGAGAGAGAGAGAGAGAGAGAGAGAGAGAGAGAGAGAGAGAGAGAGATCAGAAAAAAGAGAGAGAGAGATCAGAAAAAAGGAGAGAGAGAAAAGGATCAGAAAAAGAGAGAGAGAGAGAGAGAGAGAGAGAGAGAGAGAGAGAGAGAGAGAGAGAAGCAGAAAAAAAGAAAGAGAGAGAGAGTAGAGAAGAAAAAAAAAAGAGGGAGAAGAGAAGAAAAAGAAAGAGAGGGAGAGAGTAGAAGAAGAAAAAGAAAGAGAGGAGAGAGAGATAGGAGCAGAAAAAAAAAGAAGAGAGAGAGAGAGGAGTAGAAAAAAAAAGAGAATCAACAATTGATTGAATTAAAATTGACTCCAGTGACAGACCATCAGCTAACACTGGTGTGAAAAACTCACAGGAGGGATCATAAACTTTAGTAAAGAATTATAGCTTCATGTAACTATTCTTAATACAAATAATTTTCAAACATCCATAGATGGAACCCTAACAGGTACTACCACTCCAGGTCAGTGTGGACCTGTGAGTAATGGCATATTCCATATTCCCCAGAGCTCCATTCTGAGCAGTTAGGTCCTATCTATCGGTTAAATAGATCTGTCTGAGATAACATTTAATATGATTATGAATTTTTTTTAAAGCCCCTTAAAATATTGATATTTCAACTAAGTATAAATTTTACCGGTTTTAAATGATTGTGAACATACATTTTTCTTCTGTATATAATTGAATGCAATAAACTGTCTTCAGCATAAAACCCAACAAAAAACAACCACAAATTTTAATGTCAATTTTTAACCATTGAATTATTGTCATTTTAGCCTGGATTTTTCTAATTAACTCCAAAGGGAAACCAAGAACAGACCTCTGTTTGGTTTGTTTTGTTTTACAGCATATCAACCTCAATGGGTCATTTAATGCCGACTGCTCTGTTAAGTAGAGACTGAAAAGTGAATTTCAACAGACATGGCACCTTTATATTTCTAGATAGATGAAAAATTGTCACTGATTAACTAATTTTAACTAGCTGAAGCCCCCCACCACCACCCTCATCTAGGTCAGGTAAAATGTCAAGATTTGTAATGCAACTGATTAAAGTGATTTTTCATATATATATATATATAATATATATATATATATATATTATATAAAGGTTTTACATATTTATTTATTTGATGACAAAGGAACAGTCACGACCATTTGGTTTCATGCATGCGTAACCGCAACCATTCGTCAGGTGACGTTTGGGTTTCAAGTTCAAATGCCTTTGTAATCAAATAAATAAATTGTTTCTTTCTCATCAAATAAATAAATATATAAAACCTTTATATATTTATTATATTATATTATATTATAGCTCTATTTTTTATATTGAGCGCTCTCCCAATAATACTGCACTTTGGCACACCGTTCCAGTAAAAGCTGAAACAGTGCCAATCCCACGCTATATATATATATATATATATATATATATATATATATATATATATATTAGATAATAGTAACACCAACTCATGGGAAGCTTGTGTAGAAGACCGTGGGATCTGGCGCCTCCTCATCAAACAAGGAACGAAAAGGAATGAAAAAGAAAGGAAAGTAGTCGCCGCAGAAAAGATAGCCAGAAGGAAGGAGAGACAACAGCAACTCCAGCAAGCATCACTGTTTGTTTGCAATCACTGCACCAGAGATTGCCATTCAAAGATTGGTCTGTTCAGCCACTCACGCAGTTGCAGATAAAAGAATGGACACTACGCCATCGTCTTTAGTAATGCAGTTTGTTTTTTAAAACTAAGTTTTACCAATTTCCCTGTTTTGTCTTCTATTAAATCCTTAAAATAATTAAGAAAAATAAAAATCCTGCTGTAAAAAAATCTCAAAAAGACTCCAGTTAAAAAGATTTTTTTTATAGTTTTCTTCTTAGCTCTGTAGTTATCTTTATATAAGATATATCTAAAAAAAAAATATCAGTGTACTAGTTGAAGGACTCACCTACAATGAGGACGAGAATGAAATTGCAGTTGATTATTTGACAATCTTAATTACAACAAAATTACAAAAAAGCATTCGGCACAATAAAAGATTGGTAATTCTCACCTTTAGTTGTCAAAATTCCTAGCATAAAATTGTACGTGCGCATTATCTGATATGAACTTAATTGTTATTAAGAACACATTTTATGATATTTTTGTGTTAGAGCATGCAGTTGTATTGTTTTTGAAACGATTCTAAGATTTGTGTATTTCGCACGGTGTATTTCAAAATGGCTACCGGATCGTTTCAAAGTGAACGTCAGTTGGCTAAATTCCTAGCATAAAATTATCTGAAATGAACTTAATTGTTATTAAGAACACATTTTGTGATATTTTTGTGTTAAAGCATGAAGCTGATTTATTGGTTTGAAATTAGAAAAAGAAAGAAAGAAAAAAAATCGGAAGTTTAAATCTTCCGATAGCTTGGGTCGGAGTAGAATCAAAACATATGTAAGGCCACACAAAGCGATTCGGAAGTCCGTATCGAAAGTAAAATCTCAAATGGGTCAGAAGACCCCTGAGGCGAATCCACTCGAATCAGCGGTAGTTATCCTCTGATGTGCGAGACTATTAGACGACCATGATTATCTTGGGCCCTTGAAGAGAATCTTTTTATTGTTTTACTTTTTAAGAAAAGAGATTAACTCTTTGTTGAAAATCTTATAGAAACGAATTAAACCTAAATGTATTTAAGACCACACATTTTGTTGGGAAACACCGGAAAAACTGAGCCCCTGTCGATTTGGCGGAAGTGAATTCTATTGGTAGTTAGAATTGAGGGTGGGAGGCACAGAGAAAATTTCTAATACTTCCACGTCAGCTGGAAATCAGAATGTCCGGTTGAAATATTATTTAACTGAGACGTTTTTGACGAAAAATCAGATGAAGCCGAACGGGCAAGACGAGACGAAGCCAAGCGTGCTCGGAGATTAGCTGACTGGGCTAGTAGAGAAGATTAACGCAAATACCGAGAACCAACAAAAACTGACTTCAGCTAAGACTATTGAAAAACTTTACGAACTGTTTTGAACAATACCTTTGCAGAGCTCTGATCGTATTCCGACCAGAAGTTATTAATTAGAGGTACATCGCTCCCACAGCCTTGAGAAATAATTGTTTGTATTCTTTTGTTTGAATATAAATGTTGTTGAGTTTTTAAAAAAGAAAAAGAGTCGTTGTTTTTTTATGTGACCACTAGGCCGCCGTTAACCTTGGAAATCAGTTTCTATAGCAGATTTCTAGTCGTTTGAGATCTGAACACAACGTGGGCATTCGGCTAGACTTTCAGCAAATATGAAGACCCTGCAATCCATGGTTGATGCAGAAAATCCGATCTTGACGGCCAATTTCGGAAATTCCGTCGGCCCTTTAGCTCAGTAGCGACCGACGGGTTATAGTATTGTTTTGTTTTTTTTAAGTTTCTAAGATTTGTTTATTTTGCACGAAAACTTTCAAAATAGCTACCGGCTTAGTTCAAAGTGAAAGTCAAGGGAGGTTACTCTAATTGGCTTATTTGCTCGGAATTTTGACAACTAAAGGTGAAAATTACCAAAAGATTCACATAAGAGAGAGAGAGAGAGAGAGAGAGAGAGAGAGAGAGAGAGAGAGAGAGAGAGAGAGAGAGAGACTCTAATTATACTTAATTGGTCGTGAAATTGAAAGGGTTGTCTTATGGAATTGTCATAATGTGTAGTTAGACTGCAGGGGGTATAATATAGCCTCTTGTTTATGTCCCCTAGAAAAGTATTGGGTCCCTCAAAAGATGTACAAGCGGTGTGCTGAGAGTCTACGGATGTGGGTCAAGGGGAACACGCGATAAGTTGGCATTTGGTATACCTATATATATAATGTATATAATATATATATATATATATATATATATATATATATATATGTATATATATATTATATATATATAATATACCTATATATATAATGTATACCTATATATATAATGTATAGCCAAATATAATAGCGCATACTGTTACTTTTGCTTAATGAAAATGTAAAATTGAATATCATTATTTAGTCTACACTCAGCTATACGTCTATATATACATATATATATATATATATATGCGACTATATGCGACTGGATGTGTGTGCGCACACGCGTGTACGTGTGTATGCGTACGTGTGTGTGTATGTGTGTACGAGCATGCATGGTCGTGTACATGCGCGCGTATGTGCATATGTGTGTGTGTGCATGCATGCATGTATGAGCGTGTGCATGCGCACGTATGTGCAGACATCTGTGTGCGTGCATGCATGTGTCTTTGGGCACATATGCGTATGTATGTTCCTACGTATATGCGCGCGTGTATATATGTATGCATGTATATGTATGTGTGCCTGTACGTGAGCGTGTGAGTGTATGTGCACAAATTTGTATGAGTACGTATATGCGTGTCTGTCTGTGTGTACATGTGTGCGTATGTGCGTATATATGTACACGTGGAGCCCATAGTAGTATGCGTATGCGCTTCAGTATGTATATGTAAGGCTTACCCAGCAAATATAGTGACATGTGTGTGCATATAAATATGTATGAATATTATTTTGTATGCGTGTATATGTCGCGAGTATATGTAACCACGTGCAACCACGTCCGGTTGTCAACGCAACACCTCGTAATAGACAACACCGAAGTTCAAAACACGCATCAGATAGAAAGAAAACATGCACGCGCGCGCGCGCACACACACATACATGTATAGACACGAGCGCTCGCACGTAAGCACTATTAAAATACTGCACACTAACAGATCAACGTATTATGTGTGTGACCAGCCACTACGCGTACACAACCTTTATACTGCCCATAAACACTCCCATACATTCAATTCACCTTCACATACATACACACATCATTTTATCCAATCATACGCATCCCATGTCTATTGAATTTTTTGAAATTTTTTGAAATTTTTTCGATTTTTCTCACATTTGAAACATCTTCACCTGATGAATGCATCGCATGAAACCAATATGGTTGTGAAAAGTTCCTTTGTCACCCAATAAATAGATATGTAAAACCTATATATTTATCTTATTATATTATATATATATATATATATATATATATGTGTGTGTGTGTGTGTGTGTGTGTGTGTGTGACTTATATATAAATGTGGATTAACTTATTTATTATATACTCCCACTTGGTTGAGTTCTCTAAATAGAGATTTAATTGTAAATTCACCGCCTGGCGTATAGCTAACCCTCACTTTGTTTACAAAGTTAGAGGACTCTCGTGAATTCATTTCCGCTTAGAAGTGTACTAATTAAATATTCTTCTAAATTTGACAGCCGCAAAGAGATTTGGCAGACGAAAATTCAGCCAGGTCTCCATCCCGGCTATGGGTAGCTGGTAAAAGTGTAGCCACACTGATGTGAGATGAAACCTCGAAACACTTGTCTGTGTATTCTTATATATATATATATATATATATATATATATATATATATATATATATATTTGGATGTTTGTTTTTTAGAAGCATTGTTGAATAAATTATTATTTATATTTTGATTGAAGTTCATTACAATGCATGTATCGCATAAAATTCGATAATTATTGAAAATAATCTTGACAAGTGAATGCCGGCAAAGGATGGCTCACTATGCAGAACACCGTACAGACTGTTTCGACTTTATTAAGTCTCATCAGCGATGTATACTTCCCTCCGACAGAAATCGAAACCGGGACCTCAGCAGGCATAGTCAGAGACCATGGCCGAAGCGATATGGTCTCTGACTATGCCTGCTGAGGTCCCGGTTTCGATTTCTGTCGGAGGGAAGTCGTTAGTATACATCACTGATGAGACTTAATAAAGTCGAAACAGCCTGTACGGTGTTCTGCATAGCGAGCCATCCTTTGCCGGCATTCACTTGTCAAGATTATTTTCTATAATTATCGAAATTTTATGCATAACATGCATTGTAATAGCCTTCAAGCAAAAATATAAAATAATAATAATAATAATAATAATAATAATATATATATATATATATATATATATATATATATATATATATAGGCATTTCAAAATGTGTGTACGGCATTGGAAATTAATTTTGTTTAAGGATGGTTTGTATTGTTTTATGTATAAAGCTTCTAGTATTTGGAGTTTTTGTTTATTTTTTTAATCTTTGTGCAGAATGTGTGTATTTTCTATATATTGTATATATAAAACAATATAAACCATCCTTAAACAAAATTAATTTATACACATTTTAAAATGCCTATAGCACCTTTCCCATCAATTTTTCTCCTTCCAGACTCCACATTAATATATATATATATATATATATATATTATTATTATTATTATTATTATTATTATTATAATGAAGATTGTGTGTTTGTCTGTCTGTAACCGAAACTATATTACTACTCAAGTTACAATTCCCTTAGTTATTGATATCACATTCTCAATGATTTTATTTTTATTTAAACCTCAATTATTAATAAAATTGTTTTACATTATTAATACTGTTAACCATATCTACATGATATTTACCGCGTACCCCACTTGTACGGGTCAGGCACAAAGTCCCTATTAACGTGGGACCACCCACAAGCCGAAGCTCATGGAGTGGCAGGTGAAAAATTGCGTCGATCCCGTCGGCATTCCCCCTCAAGGGGGGCGCCTCAGGCACTGGGCAACAAACCCAACCCCGCCCCCTTAAATCGAGGGGGCAGGTGTTGCCTGGGGGGACGGGCCCCTGGGATCGACGCCATTAACTCGCAAAGATCCAGGGCCGAAGCCACTGGACCCCTGGCGTTGGCCAGATCTACATACAAACAACATGCAATCATATTTATATATACAACAAAATAGCGGTTTACAGTGTGAATGGGAAGGCTAATTTGCATATTGATATCAAAAATGTGCTTAGTATTATTGATTTCTAACTGTTTGGTTTTATTTTAATGAATATAAGCAAAAATCTCTTCAATGAATCTTAAATGAAATCCATTAACAAGAAAAAATAACTGTCATTTTATTATTTACTTCCTCTTTTAACTAAATACTTAAATTAGAAAAAAATAAAAATGAAAGACGAGAGTGATGGAAGAGTAAGTTTTAGTTGTTCTATGTATTTTTATATGCATTTTTATTTAGTTTCATTAGCCTTTCTAATTTAATACAATATTTTATTACCTTAAAACTTAAATACTTGCACCCATGGGGTGCATATATTTGCTAGTATATATATATATATATTGTAAACACGGTTTGTTTTGAATGGCTTTTTGCCGATAATTTTTGGGAGAATAAGTGTTTAATTGGAGTCGTACCTAATTTTGAAAATTAATTAATTAATAATGAATTAGGCGGGAATACCTATTAAATGTATGGCTAAACAAATCGAGAAAAATCAATCTCTGTATGTACATTTCGGCCTATTAGGCCTCATCAGCAGAGCTATAGATCGGAAGACCGCCCTGTGCGTGATTTGAAACCGGACTGCCAAGCTGACAGCCCGATCCCATAACCTCTACACTAAACGGACTTCTTAGATTTTATGATTTGTTTAGAGTAGGTTAATATTCCACTTCTAGTGACTTTATTACACGACGATATGATAAGTTGTAAACACGGTTTGTTTTGAATGGCTTTTTGCCGATAATTTTTGGGAGAATAAGTGTTTAATTGGAGTCGTACCTAATTTTGAAAATTAATTAATTAATAATGAATTAGGCGGGAATACCTATTAAATGTATGGCTAGCCATACATTTTTTTTTGTTTTTTGTTTTTTGTTTCGTATGTTGTCTCTTTATTTATTTATTTCTTTTGCATTGTCATTTTTTGTGGGCAGTTGGGGGGGGATATTGTTATTTTTGAACATTTTTCTTTTCTTTTCTTTGTTGGGTTAATTAATTTTATTCGGCATTCTTAAGTGGTTTAGCTAGGTATACCCAATTCCTCGTCTGCAACAAATTTTAAAAACGAATTAAAATTAATTAAATCTATTATTTAAGGTCAAACTTTTGTCTAAATCGATAAGTAGTAACATAATGAACCATCATTAAAAAAAAAGAAAAATATCATTACATATGCAGTTTATTTTTGATACTTTTAAAACGATTTGTTTTGGTCAATTTCGACGCGATCCGCCATTATGTCTCTTTTTCAATGATTTTAAGCGCTTGTTTACAATTTTAATGTAACATTCGCGATTGCATAAAAAATTACCAAAATTTAGGTAATTATCCGATTTTAATGAAATGTTCAGTATTGATTTATCAAATAATGAATTTTAGAATGCATCAGTTATTTCATTTCAAAACTTTAATTTAGTATTTTTGCTATGAAAAATGGATATATAAAATTCATTTAAAATATGAAAAGCCTGATGTTAAGTTTAAAATGTTATATTTTTAGATTCTAGAAATAAATATCTATTTAATGCAAACCTTATTTTATTACATCAAAGTATACTTTTTGAAGAAAAACTCGATTGAAAATGTACCCCTCCTTTTTAATCAGAAAATATCGATGTATAATTTTTTCTTTTAAAAGATAATAGCCAATTAAATAATTATCAAAATGAGTAAAAAAGAAATCTCCCAAAAATTAATTATCTATTATTTTTTTACATTTTATTTTCCGATTTTCGGTACTTATTTTCTCATAGAAAAGCAACCGCAATTTTTTTTTGTTTCTATTCATAACTTCGGTCTTTTATCTCTTTATTTATACTGTAATTAGAAAACTATAAGACCAACTCAAAAAAATATTACGCCCCCAACATAAAGGGGTCAAAATTAAGTGACCTGAAAAAAATGAGAAAGTTTTAGAATAAAACAAATAATGCATTATAAAGATCATTCATTGATAAATAAACACTGAAAATTTCTGTAAAATCCGATAATTCCCTGATTTTTGGTAAATTATTTTCTGTAGGGGGGGATAAAGTCATTTTGTCAAAAACGCATTTTAGGCTCATTTTACCAGTAGCTAGGTTTAGCAGAGTCATCATCTCTTGAAGATTTCTTCTTTCTTTTTTTTTTTTTTTTTTTTTCAATCTACAACTGACAGAACCGAAACAGTTTTGAGTAGATGTTTGCACTGCCTTAATCATTGAATTATTCCAAATCCCAAACAACTTTTCGAGGATGACAAAAAAAAAAAAAACAAAAAACAAAAAAAAAAACCTCTCCACCGTCGGGAAGGGAAAAAAGAGAGAGAGAGAGTGCCTGTGTATGTGTGAGATGCATGAAATATAAAAAAGATGTATTATATGGTTAAAGAGTGGAGAGAAAGACATGTACACATGGATAAAGAGCTAGGAAGGTTTGCTGACTAAATGAACCTGTTTAATATTTAAGTAGGTGACCAATTAAGCAACAGCAGCTACTGTAAGCAACCTGCATCCTTTGTTTATCAAAATGACTTGATTATGCATTAAATGACCTGAAAGAGGGTTGACATGCAATGTCCATTTCTTATGAAGATAACCATTGCACAATGGACGCCTCTACTGCAGGAGCTATAGTACTGATGAGGGAGGATAGATCTTGTATGAATGTAGCTGGAAGGAGAGTAGTTGGATTCATACCTTTCCCAATTGTATTTAGTGCTATTGAACTGTAGCTTCACTTAGGATTTAGAACTCGGTGCATGAGCATGTACCCTTCTCGCAAATTTCCTGCAACACGGTTGCCTAGAGCCAGTGTAACAAACCACCTTCGCGAATGTGGGGGGCATATGCCGACAGCCATTATAAATATAGCCCGTGAGTTAACTATGGAAGTAAATAGCTAAAGGGAAAAGCGAGGATAAAGACATTACGAGCTGTCGGCTTCCGCTTGAACGAGAGCTAGAAACCACAAGCGCTTACCGAGAGAGATGAAGACTTGCGAGAGAGATACCCGGACTCCCCGCCAATCTCAGCGTGGAGAATGCGAGGAGAGAGTGAGCACGAGGAAAGCGTGCGAGTAAAGAGCCTAAAAGCTATAAGGAGTGATGAGCGTAGGTGTGCGCGCTCCACTCAGACTAGGTAAAATAACTCTCCGTATGCCGTCTAGCGCCCTTGTGAAAAGAAGGGAGTAAGACTCCCTCGACCGATGGCCTGCATTCCGACTTAGGCCGCTTCGATCACCCCGACGACTTTACTTTTAAGGCGATGAGTACAAGAGAGAAAGAGAGAGAGACAAGAGAGGAAATGATATTTAGAAAATCAAAGTTTTCCTCTTAGACAGTTTCCCGCTAGCCGCATGCCCCCTAAAGATTTTCCAGCAATATTGGAGTTTTGCATACATGTACTGAGTCCAATTTCTACGTGCGAGCTGATGAGCTAATGAGAGTAGAGGATAATATGATGTAACGGCCCACAGAGTCAACGCGGGAAGCTTACGCGATACTTTAGGCCTTATTTAATTCAACCATGGGAGGTGAGATAAAAGAATGCCATTCGAATTGTACGGTTGAAATAGTCGTAGTATTGCTGTTTTGGGGAGATTTGAGCGGCTTTTTTAAGAGATAGATCTTTTTTATCTATCTTTTTACTAGATTTCGTTTTTTTTTTTGCAAACGAGTGACTGATTGCCAAAGAATATTTTTTAATGTATGAGAATGAATGAGTCTATTACTCCTAGACGGCGAGGCCAACGAATGCAAGAATAAGAACGCCAGGGAGAAAAAAAGAAAACGAGAAAAGAGGAGAGAGAGAGGGAAAGAGCGTGAATAATGAGAGCCCAGAAGAGTAAAGTGGTAAACGACTTGACAGTTCACTCGAGAATAGATTTTTTTTTTAAGAACTGCAACGAGGAATACAAGTGATAATGAGAAACGAAATGAGAGATAGATGAGGCGCAAGAAAGAGAGAAATGAACAAGAGAGAGAATCCAAGAGAGAAAATGACTGACGAGAAAGAGAGATGAGGGCTGCCCCAGAGTTATTAAGAAGGAAGGATGAGTGAGAGAGAAAAAGAATAAAGACCCAAGATAGTCTTCTAGAGACCGCCAGAAGGAGACCAAAGTGTCGGACCTGCTGTGGCGATAGAATGCAAGAGAGAGACATAGCACGAACCTGGCTCCCAGCAGCGGAGCGGTAAGAAGGGAGGCTAAGAACTGCCACGACCTCAGAGAAATAGCAATCAGAGAGGAAAGAAGAGACCTGTTGTAGGAAGACAAGGAGTGGACGAGCGTTGGCAGCGAACCGAAGATGATCCCGAGAGCAAAAAAAGGCAGTGAAAAGAATCGGAGACGAAGAGGGTCATGTTAGGTAGAAGCGACGCAGAATAGAAGAGCAAGAGATCAACGAGAAGAAACACATGATAGGCCACTAAGCAAAACGACCGAGAGAAAAGCATAGACAGTAGGAGAGGAGAGAAAGAAACGATGAAGAGAGGACGAGGAAAAGAGGCCAATAGAGAAAACGATTGAATACTTATGAAGGTCCAACATAGAAGCGGTAAGAAACGGCTCGGCAGAGACATGCCACTTCCGAACCGAGAAGAAATACGGGACGACTTAACCGAGAGGTCAACGCCAAGACCCAGTTAGAAGCCAAATGAAACCTATGAATGATTGCCCGACCAATGACCTGACATCCCCCGGACCGCTTATGGCCGAAGAGCCAGAAACGACCAACCGACTTGAGAGAAACGATTGATACGAAGAAAAGATATACGACTGCTAGAGAAAACCGAGTGGCCTGAGGAGTTCAATGTCCTGGTAGAGCATAGGCGCGAGCAAAAGAGTAGCACGGCTCATGATAAACGAATGACGCTCTGATAAAAAGAAAAGACTATCTGAGCGAATGCCCGTGAGAGAGATGAGATGCCAAAGGGACGTATTCTACGAGCTGAAATTGGGAAGAGAGAAAGAAAGAAGAGAGCGGATGTACATAGAGCCGACACCCGCCTTCAATCGCAGGATTGCACTCCGACTGCCCACTCTTGAACACCAGGAAAGTCGAGAGAAAACGTGGAAGCCTAGAAAAAAAAAGAGAAAATGAGGAAACCTAAGAGAGAGTTGAAGAGAGAGAAAAAAAAGAGAAGTGAGGGTAAAGAAGTAGCCTGTTAGGGTACTCATCCCATGACGCTGTGTAAAATATGAAAAATGCTATTTGATAAAAAGAAGATGTGTCTGCTGTAGTGAGGTTTATTACGGTGTGGGTAACTGATATCCCAGAAAGAGAGAGAGAAAGAGGAGAGAAGTGAGAAAGAAGAGAAGATTTAGGATAAGTATATGTTTAAAAAACGAGAGATTGAGAAAGAGAGTAGAGAAAGAGAGAGAGAGAAAAGATATAGAGGCGAGAGAAAATGAGAGAAGAGAAAGAAGAGGAGGACGGAGACAAAGAAAGAGTAGAGAGAGAGATCGTAAGAAATGAGAGACCACACCCCCGAGAGACTGCCAGCTTGCTTTTGGCCAGAGCAGGAAAGAAAAAACAGAGAGATATAGATGCAGAAGAGAATTACATCAAATGGCTAACAGACCGAAGGAGCATAGTCTAGTTACATAAATTGCTCAGAGAGACAAATAATACAGAGCGAAGGGTGAAAAACGAAAAGAATCGGATAGCGCTTATATTATAGAGAGAGAGAAGAAAGAGAGACCGATGAGTAACTGAGAGACTTCTGCAGGAAGAGAATACCAGATATAGAGAGGTGAGCGAATGATATGAGAGAGGGGAGAGGGGATATAGATGACAGCCTAAAAGTACGAATGAGAAATGATCTAGAGATAGAGAGAGAGCAGAGGAGAAAATGTTAATGAGAGAGGAGGTACGAGGAGAATCAAATTTTAAAGAGAGATAGGAGAATCAAATCTCAGAAAGAATAAAAAGCTACAAAATGCGTGAGATAGAAAGGGAGATAGATAGGAGAGACATAGACAGAGAGAGAGAGAGAAGAGAGAGAGAGAGGAGAGAGAGAGAACACAGAGAGAGAGAGAGACAGAGAGACAAGGTAAACTGTAATGGGGACTCAAGGGGATCACTCGTGCATTTTTCTACTTCAAGCGCTTTCACTCGCTTTGAAAGAGAGAGAGAGAGAAAGAGAGAGAGAGAGACAGACAGACAGACAGAGACAGAGAGAGAGAGAGGTAAACTGTAATGGGGACTCAAGGGGGATCACTCGTGCATTTTTCTACTTCAAGCGCTTTCACTCGCCTTGAATTTTTCTTTAAGGGTCGATTATTAAATGAAGCATGAGATCTTCAAGCTACTTTGAAGTAAATGTGCCAGAAGATTTTCAAGTGTGATGTAGTAAGTAAAGTAAAGTCGTCGGGGCGGCCTAATGTCGGTATCAGCCATTACAGCGAGGGAGTCTATCCCCTTTTCACTAGCGCTAGACCGAGGAGATTATTTTAGCGTCAGAGGTGGAGCGCCACACCTACCATCAGCTCCTTACTTTTTCGCACAGATCCCTGTGCTACTCATACGCTGAGTTGGCGAGGGCGGGTATCGAATTAGGAACCTTGTGATTTCTAGCCGAACGCTCTACCGACTGAGCTAACCCGGCCCTACAAGTGTGATGTAATGAATATGTAAATACCTTGGTACCCCCTCATTTTAATCTGATTGGACAGTGTCATCTATAAATATTCGACACTGTGGTGGTACAAGCGCCTTAGCCTACTAGTCCAGTGTGCTTCGGCAGTTGGTTGATAGCGTCGATCCAAGAGGGCGTCCCTCCAGGTAATACCTGCCCCCTCGATTTAAAGGGGAAGGGCTGGGTTTATTGCCCAGCACCTGAGGTGCCCCCCTTGAGGAGGAATGCCGACGGGATCGACGCAATGTTTTCAACCTACCACCCATGAGTCTCGGCTTGTGGGTGGGCCCACGTAAAAAGGCATTGTGCCGTATCGTGTACAAGTGGTGTACATGTAAATATCCCTAAGCCTACTAGTCTAAGCTTACTCGCCTACCAGTCAGAATACCACCACGACTGCTCGGAAGACGTACTGCTAATCGATGCATCAGCTACTACTGTGATAATATACCTTACTACCAACTTCATAATATATCCCTTAACCCGGATATATCAAAATGTCAGTAAGTGAGTCTTACAGGTTTTTTTTCTTGTTCACTTGTAAAATACAAAATATTTTAATTCATTAGTATTATCTGCGTTCTTCGGACTATTGTCCCCCTCTTCATTGTTATTTGTACAACATTTTGGCCAATATGCCCTCCGGCCTTCTTCAGGGTTAGGTTCGAAGTTCCGTGATGGCTCCCGATTACGACAAGAAAGTTCCCGAGTTCAAAAAGAAGGTTCCCGAGTCTGAAAAGAAGGTTCCCGAGTCCGAGAAGGTTCTCGGTCCGACAAGAAATACCTGAAGAAGGCCTGAGGGCATATCGGCCGAAACGTTGTACAAATAACAATGAAGATGGGGACAATAGTCCGAATAACGCAGATAATACTAATCATCAAGCCTCATCTCAAACATTCATAGAAATAGTATTTTAATTCAATCCCAATGTGGGTCAGTAGAGCTTGAGAGAAGCATTAACCCTGGTTAGGCAACCAGTATAGGAGAAGGACAGCCCTGAATTCAAACCTGTTAAATTCCGTTTGGGGTGGTCACTACTAGAATAGGCTCAGTCCTAATTATTGGTCTATTTCACTAATTTACTAATTAATACCTGTTAACCTTCGCGCTAAAAAATTGACCTTGTCTCGCGTCCTGTTCGTGCGGAGGGGTTGGGTAAATACATAATTGAGGAGTTAGTGACAGTGAAAGGACTTACTCGTTTCGATAGGTTACGCCATCGCTTCCATAAATGCAAACATTTTGAAATCCTGTACAAGTTATGTTCAAGATAATCTGGCAAGAAACACAATCTTCTGGTTTGGTTGTCTCAACAACTGAAGATATTCAGAAAAGAAAAAAAAAATATTATATTGTGAAAAGAAAAATGAATAAAGGTTTGGTTGTCTCAACAACCAAAGATATTCAGAAAAGAAAAAAAAATATATTATATTGTGAAAAGAAAAATGAATAAAGGTTTGGTTGTCTCAACAACTGAAGATATTCAGAAAAAAAAAAAAATATTGTGAAAGGAAAAATGAATAAAGGAAAGAAAATGTTGAATAAATAAAAATAGATTTACTAACACGTGTTTTGACCAGAATTATTATTTCAAATAGAAAATAAAATAATAATAATAATAGAAAATTATAAAATCTTTAAGCATGCATAATTTTAACTTCAAATACGAAACATTTTACTCTGACGAAGGCCGTTATTCTTTGTATGCTTAAAGATCTTATAATTTTCTATGTAAAAATAATTTTTGAAAGATCTTTTTAGAATTCCGTCGGAGACGACGATGACGTCACTCCATGTCTTCAAAAATTGTGGACCCTCTGGTGGCTAGAGTTAGTCCAATTCTGGACTTGCAGATGCGGTCGCACACATTGCAAGGGAAATTCCCATCTACATTTGGTGCTTCATGACGACGAAGGCATCGCTGCTCTGTAGACCTGTTAATCTAGATATTGAGCCGCTCAGCTCCTGTGCTGCAGGCGTCTCGCCAACTCTGTTGAAGGCCAGATCTTCCACGCTTGAAGGTGTGATGATGCATTCCTTCAGCGAATATTTTTGAAAGATATTGCCCGAGGTTCCTTCGTGGCTGTTACGTATCCCTGGGTCAATATATATATATATATATATATATATATATATATATATATATATATACCAACCCCTCCGCACGATGTGACATAAGGTCAATTTCTTAAGCGGAGTTCAACAGGTTTGAATTCAGAGTTTTCCTTCTCTTAAAGAGCCCGGTCTATCCTACTATTTATCCATAGCTGGAGGGAGAGTAGGATTCATACCTTTCCCAAGGGTATTAGCGATAAGTGAAATGTAATTACCACGTCCAGGATTTGAACTCGGGGCGACGAGTCCATTTCCCATCACTTTAACCATTACACCACGCGCTTCCTGGATCAATATATAAGAATTTATGAACTATTCATTAAACACACAGAGCGAATCTAGAAAGGAAGTGGCCTATTAACATGCCAATCGGTGGAACAGATATAATGTTGCAAAACCCGAAATTTGTAAAGATACTGGTGTAACATCACTAATGACCTCCTTTAGTGCATTTCGACGATGTTTAACAGGACCTGAGCGGGCTAGGAGCTAAAAATTAATAATTAGCCGCCGCACAACCCTATACACTTGTACCTAAGCTATTAGTTAATGTTACAAAACTACCTTGATCCACTAAGACCCGCACCAAAAAATAAAAATAAAAATAAATTAATAAAATAGAATGAAAAATAAATAAATATAAAAAAATAAACATCCCTAGCAACTATAGGCCAATAACGCGTCTACCTATGAAAATTCTAACCGCACAGACGAAAAAAGAAAGAAGAAATATGCTACTCGCTTCATTGTTTCAAAGCAAAAATAGATAAGGTCCATGCAAAGTAGTTTAATGAGATTTATATAGTAACTGTCAGTAGTTGGCTTCTGGTTAAGAAAGTATGGTAGCAAATATTAACTTGATGTAAAAAAAAAATTTTTTGAAATTAATTGATTTTGATTAGAGAGTAATTTATACAATTGTTTACTTGGAAAAACTAATATACTATACATATACTATGTAAATATTTATTTATCTATAATACACATTTCAGGATTTTAAACGCATTAATGATATGGGCAGTTTTGCGGCAAATCAAATTCGGCTAGACTTTAATAGACATCGTTAACGAATAAGATGCTAATTAAGATGCTAATTCAATATGGTTTTTACAGTTGTATAAAAGGCGGTGTTCACTTCCGCCGATGTCTATGAACTAAGTAAATAGTTACTTGAAGCTGTAATTGTTTGCTAATGTTCATTAGGGTAGGTCGATTTTGGAACTGTAACGTTTCTCATGTGGCAAAAGCTGCAAATTAATATAAAGAATTACTTCACAAAATATTTACTCGGAAAAACTAATAAGATGCCTTTTAGTATTTAAACTAAATGAGGTCGTAGATAAATAAAACAATTTGAAATGGAAACTTACTTCTTCCCCCCTCAAATAAAATGTTACGTGTATCTATTAATTATTAATTAAATGATTATTTTGAATATTTCCACATGAATTTTATACAAAATCGTAGGTATTTGTTTATTTGTAAGCTTTTTGGTTAACCTCTTCATACTGAAAAAAGGGCGAGACTAAATAATAGTTTTAAAACTGATTACAGTGTTGTTCTTTATTCTATGTATTGACGATTTTTGAGTATTGTGACGTAAGCAGTGACGTAGTTTTTGTTACACACAAATTTAGACCGAATTTCAATTATTAACAGAAGACAAGCAAGAATATGTGTCCTCCGGGCGTAAATATCTGAGTTTTAATGTAATGAAATATATTAGATTAGAAAGACTAAATAAATTAAATAAGAACGCATATAAAAAAAATTACACTTATTTTTATGCTATTTTAATTGATTTCTATATAGAATTACATATAGGATTGTTTTTTATTCGTTTGAGAATAAAATAATAGAATTAGAAATCAGTAACAGCAAATAATTTATTTATTAAACCCAGTTTTGTTAAAATCATTATGCAAATTGTTTGCTATATTTATAAAAGGCGTTCAATATCGATGATAGAGCATGTGTAGATCTAAGTTAAGATAGCGAGATAACCACGTTGTAGACTGTTAGTCTTTCCATCTATACGATCATCAGGCAAATGCATAGGCGAGAAATTGACAGTCAATAAACGCCGCTGAATATGTCTACGTGACCCATTGATCTCTCTCTCTCTCTCTCTCTCTCTCTATATATATATATATATATATATATATATATATATATATATATATATATATATAAAGGAAGAACTCAATACAGTAATCCCATAATAAATTTATTTCGACGAAAATTGGGGCCCATATAAATCTAAGTTGATTTAAACCGGCTCCCCAAATTTTCGCCTCATCAGATGGGTCTCAATTCACTTATGGACAAGCATATCACAAAAAACTACAAAGAGCTGAATATATATAAATTCAACCAAAAACAAAAAAATAATAAAAAAATTATATATATTTTTTAACAGTGTGGGAGTGTAACCATAGAAACAGGAAGTGAATGAAAAAAAGAGATACATCTCAAAGTTGATTTCTAGGGTGTCCAGACAGACAAAAAGGTGACATGACAGAAAAAACAGAATAGTATATTAAAATATAAATAGACAAGTAAAATAAAAAGATTTTAAATTTAAACATTAGAGTATAATGACGTATAAAAGAAAATACTAGTTAAGATATAAATAATAAAATATATATATATATATGTGTGTGTGTGTGTGTGTGTGTGTGTGTGTGTGTGTGAATTTATTACTGAATTCCGACACTTATCGTTATATTTCCTCGGCATTGGGTTATTCTGTAATATTTTCCTTTATATGTAATTGAAATTGTAACACTAATATAGAAGAATCATTTATCTTGTTTAAGTATTATTATATGAAGCCGGGGTGTACAGATTTTAAAGAAGAAATGATTTCCGTCTTATCTCTTGTTTTATTTACAGCTAACTAAAATTCAAAGGGAAATCCACCAAGGGCAGTTTTGCGGCAAATCAAATTCGCTACTCGCTTCATTGTTTCAAAGCAAAAATAGATAAGGTCCATGCAAAGTAGTTTAATGTCAAAGCAAAAATAGATAAGGTCCATGCAAAGTAGTTTAATGTCAGTAGTTGGCTTCTGGTTAAGAAAGTATGGTAGCAAATATTAACTTGATGTAAAAAAAAAAAAATTTTTTGAAATTAATTGATTTTGATTAGAGAGTAATTTATACAATTGTTTACTCGGAAAAAACTAATATACTATACATATACTATGTAAATATTTATTTATCTATAATACACATTTCAGGATTTTAAACGCATTAATAAACAGAACAGACGCATCCGACATAACGCACTCAATCAATTTTCAAAAACAATTTCGTTGCCTGAAGACTGCGACAGAGCAAGAAACCAAATGGTGGCAATAATTGTTCCAATGATAATAAAAAAAGCTAAAACTTTTATTAATTCATTTATTTATCTATTAACACTCTATCACAGATATTGAGCACTCTACTAATAACACTGTACGTTTGATTACTACCGCTTCTTCAAGTATAATAGTGCCAACCGTACACATTGCTGAGTTCCTGGTTTCGATTTCTGTCGGTGGGAAATCGTAAGTATACATCACTGATGAGACTTAATAAAGTTGAAACAGCTGCTGTACGATGTTCTACGTAGGGGGCGATATTTGCCGAGTTTGCTTGTCATGATTATTTTCATTAATTATCGAATTTTATACGATATACGATATCCAACAGGAAAATATGATGTATGTATTCAAGGTGAAATTACTGATAATTTTTTTTGTCATAGATACAGTGCCACATCGGGATATTGATCTTACTGTGAAAAAAAAAAATCAGAAATCATTAATAAATTTAAAATTGGTTAACTTTATGACATTTTTGGATTCCTCTTTTGGAAATTATTCCTCTTTGGAAATTTTGGAAATTATTAGTGTTAGGAGTACTTGAAATCATATAACTGTGTTCAAATTATTAGTGTTAGGAGTACTTGAAATCATATAACTGTGTTCAAATTATTAGTGTTAGGAGTACTTGAAATCATATAACTGTGTTCAAATTATTAGTGTTAGGAGTACTTGAAATCATATAACTGTGTTCAAATTATTAGTGTTAGGAGTACTTGAAATCATATAACTGTGTTCAAATTATTAGTGTTAGGAGTACTTGAAATCATATAACTGTGTTCAAATTATTAGTATGCATCCATTCAGCTACGAGTAAATAAAAGAGCAAACTGGGCTCTTTAACCTTGGTTACCTAGGTGGTAATATCTCCTCCACAGAGAGCGATGTTAATACACGAATAGCAAAGGCATGGGCAGCCACAAATAGATTATCAGTCATATGGAGGTCCGATCTCCCTGGCAAGCTGAAGCGACAGTTCTTCCAGGCTGTGGTTGTGTCGGTGCTGCTGTATGGCTGCACCACCTGGACCCTGACTAAGCGTCTTGAGAATAAGCT
The DNA here is from genome assembly GCA_023376005.1 of Doryteuthis pealeii. Classification (NCBI taxonomy): domain Eukaryota; kingdom Metazoa; phylum Mollusca; class Cephalopoda; order Myopsida; family Loliginidae; genus Doryteuthis; species Doryteuthis pealeii. Next base: position 22,600,401 of record CM042178.1, on the reverse strand, counting down.
AGATGGAAGCTGCACAAGAATGCTGCGAGCAGTCTTGAATAAGTCGTGGAAACAGCACCCCACAAGGAAACAGCTGTACGGTCACCTGCCCCCCATCTCACAAACTATCCGAGTGAGACGGACAAGGCATGCAGGACACTGCTGGAGAAGCAGGGATGAACTCATAAGCGACGTTCTCCTGTGGAAGCCAACACATGGACATGCAAGTGTGGGGCGCCCAGCAAGGACATACATTGACCAGTTATGTGAAGATGCTGGCTGCTCCGCAGAGGAGCTTCCAGGTGTAATGAATGATAGGGAGGGTTGGCGAAGGATTGTCATGGATGCCCGTGCTGCGTGCGCGACATGATGATGATGATGGCAACTAGTCTAGTAGAAGGAAAACTCTTTTTAACCTTTTTAACTTTAAAAATTGACCTTGTGTCGCATCTTGCTCATGCAGAGGGGTTGGTAATACATAAATGCCATAAAACTAACTAACCAACCAACCAACCAACCCATCTCTTCTACATATCTTTTTTAACTGAGATTTGACTGTCACTCAGTAATTATCTTATATTTTCTATATTGTTTGTCAAAATACTGTTGTACCGGCCGTTCCTACAGTGGAGAATATACACCTGTTCTCACTATAAATAGTGAGACACCGAGTGAAAAGGTTGTACTGTTACCGTTTAACGGCAAGCTAGCCGTTCCTGTACCATTATTGTAAATACACTTGTCTTATTTTACCCTACCTCGACTTGACTTCTTTTTTACTGTTGGATTAACATCACAACAAATACATTAGCAGTTTTTATTTGTTCTCAGTTGATGTTTTTAAAAGCTTTAAAAGAACAAGATTCACTATATGAGACATGGAATTAATAACATTTAAATACTTTAACATTAAATGTCCTCGTGAAATGAAATATCATTTACATTTGTCAGCCATCTTTGTTTGCATACAAGAAGTAATTAAAATGTTTGTCATGTGCGTCACATGATAACATTATTATATCTTGAATACTCGATGGAAGAAAACTGAACTATGGAAACTTTGGTGATTTACGGATGCTGTCGTCCCGGCTTCCTACCCTAAAATACGCTAGGCACCTGTTGAAAACCAAACTTTAGATGTAGGAAAGCACTAGAACTCATTTTACAGACAAAAATAAATTACAAAAGCCGCCATTTTTTCGTGAACCTCACCAAATTATGGGAGCTAAAAATCGACATAACTCCGCCAATTTTGGGAATTGGAAGCTCAAATTTTGGGGAATGTCTAACTTTAACACAGTCCACACATGTACAAAATTTTAGAAAAATTAAAGGAGGTGGGTAACAATTTTACTTTTTTTCTGGATGATTTGACATAGAATTGCCCGTATGTAGAAATGCCGTGATTATAGTTTTATCCGTAAATGTTATGTGTGTATTCTAGGCAAATTAACTGGAAATAAAGTAAAATCCCAGACCAAAAGACATCAGAAATACTTCTATATGTAGAAGCGGTGATTCTGTGTGGGTCTTATACCAAAGTACTCAACACACTGTATGTAGAAATGCCGTGATTATAGTTTTATCCGTAAATGTTATGTGTGTATTCTAGGCAAATTAACTGGAAATAAAGTAAAATCCCAGACCAAAAGACATCAGAAATACTTCTATATGTAGAAGCGGTGATTCTGTGTGGGTCTTATACCAAAGTACTCCAACACACTGTATGTAGAAATGCCGTGATTATAGTTTTATCCGTAAATGTTATGTGTGTATTCTAGGTAAATTAACTGGAAATAAAGTAAAATCCCAGACCAAAGGACACTAGAAATACTTCTATATGTAGAAGCGGTGATTCTGTGTGGGTCTTATACCAAAGTACTCCAACAAACTGTATGTAGAAATGCCGTGATTATAGTTTTATCCGTAAATGTTATGTGTGTATTCTAGGTAAATTAACTGGAAATAAAGTAAAATCCCAGACCAAAGGACACCAGAAATACTTCTATATGTAGAAGCGGTGATTCTGTGTGGGTCTTATACTAAAGTACTCCAACAAACTGTATTGTTGTGATTATAGTGTTATTGTCTAGGCCTGTTTATTAAGTTGCAAAAAGAGGACTGATGACGGGCCAGAATTGAAGGTTCCTCACCTGAAATAGTTGTAATTTCTACTGGGGTTTCTGTGGTGGGTTCTTGTGTCATTTCCTCTGTGGTGGGTTCTTGCGTCATTTCCTCTGTGGTGGGTTCCAGGGTCATCTCTTCTGTGGTGGGTTCCAGGGTCATCTCTTCTGTGGTGGGTTCCAGGGTCATCTCCTCTGTGGTGGGTTCCAGGGTCATCTCCTCTGTGGTGGGTTCCATAGTCATCTCCTCTGTGGTCGGTTCTCCCGTAGTTGTTGGTGGTATGCATGGTCCTTTGTAATCTTCGTCAAGGTCTAAATCTCTACACATCGCCTTTGAAAACAAACAACTGAAAATGCAAAATAACAATTTAGAATTACCAACCAAAAATAAATTATGGTTACTAGTAAAAATATGCCACTTCCGGTGGCCAGTATTTCATGTAATGAAATATATCAGATGAGAAAGACTAATCATACTAAATAAAAATGCAGATAGAATGATTTGAAACAGAGGGGGTACAATCGAAAAATAGAACAACTTTGAAACTAACTCTTCCATCATTTTCCATCACCCCCATTTTTCATAGCTAAATTTTCGTAATCTATTTAGTTAAAATAGAAAGTAAATTATAAAATGACAGTTATTTCTTCTTGTTAATGGATTTCTTTTAAGATTTGTCCCCGAGGTTTTTGCTCGCATTTATTAAAATAAAACCAAACAATTAGAAATCAATAATACCAAGTACATACTTATTCATTTCAAATTTTTAAGATCAATATGCAAATTATCCTTCCCGTTCACACTGTAAACCGCCATTTTGTTGTATATATAAATACAATTGCATGTTATTAGTATGTAGATAAGGCCAACGCCGGGGGCCCAGTGGCTTCGGCTCTGGATCTTTACAAGTTAATAGCGTCGATCCCAGGGGGCTATCCCTCCAGGCAATACCTGCCCCCTTGATTTAAAGGGGCTGGGTTTATTGCCCAGCGCCTGAGACGCCCCCTTGAGGGGGAATGCCGACAGAATCGACGCAATTATTCCACCTACCACCCATGAGCTTTGGCTTGTTGGTGGGCCCACATAAAAATGTCCTTGTGTCAGAATTAAAATTGAAGGAATACACACATCATCACTGACACCTCCTTTTGGCTGCCTTTTTACCTCATTAATTAAGCTGTAACATTGATAACATTTTAAAAGATTGAAATATATTTCTTCAAATGAAGGCGAAGTTTCGCCACTTGGAAGACGTTACAGTTCCAAAAATGATCTACCCTATTGGTACATGCCTTTATGATGTCCGTTCGACAAACTGTTTACGGACTTAAAGCAATATAACACTGTTGTATAGCCGACTGCTACTGGACTTCAATGAACAACAGACACGTATATATAAAACTATGATCCGTCTTTATTTTCTTCGGCTTGAGAGGCGTAGAGTTTCACAATGAAAATGCCGAGTGGCTGGCGAAGGCGGTGAGTTCACAATGAGTGCCCGAGGGGTGTTTGCTGACGGGGGACGGCGAGGTTGTCCTCTTGGCTGCTGACTGGGGTCTGATCTGTCGGCTCGAATCCTCTGGTCTTTATATCCGATGAATATGCCTACGCACTTTTATCTTTTGATCTGATAACGGACAACTTCCCTTTTTTTCTTTTTCCTTCTCTTCACCGGAAGACTCTGCTTTCGTTACCCTTTTTTCTTTTATCTATTTCTTGACCGGAAGAGAAGTGTCCCGTTTTCCTTTTTTTATATATTTCTTTCTGTTTTGTCTTTTGACCGGAAAGTTCATCTTCCGTTGCATGAATATGCAACAACGCTATTTTAATTACATCGTGTTAATGATGCATTAGTAAAATTTGAAATAATACATGTTATATCAACTAATGAAATATTAAATATTAAAATTAGAATTTTACGTTTACTTCCCGACTTATTTAATGTTACAAATTTTGACTATTTATGCACAATTAATATGTTTAACTAGATAAAAGGTTTATTTACCCATTAAACTAAAGGGAGTAAATTAATTTCCGATTTAAAAAAATTTAAAACCCCTATAATAAAACGAAAAATCATGTACCCCCCCCCCACACACACACACACAAACATACACACACCTTTTTCTCTCTCGAAACCTAATGAAATTACTAATCTTCAACCATTACGAAACTCTGCAATGGGAAAAAAACTAAACCGTATCTGGGGTTTTAAAAACTTAACTTTTCAATTATGAAACAAAAAAGAAAAAAATTAGAGCTTATCTAATGTAAAAAAAAAATGGCTTCCCCATTACGAAAAAAGAAATTAGAATATAACTAACGTTTAAAAAAAAATAATGGAATTTAGATAAAAATTTAGAGTGTCTAACGTGTAAAAATTTAATGACTTCTCAATTCCGAGATAAAAAAGGAAAACACAATCTGAGTGTATCTAACGTTTAAAAAAAATATGGTTTCCCTATTACGACAAAAACAACTAAGAGCTATGTGTGTGTCTTGCGCTTGACTGATGAATTTTTAATTAGGTTAGGGAGTTATCTGTTTGAAGTGGCATGGTCAATGTTTGTATTTTAGGTGTTACTGACCCCTGACCTTTTTTTTTTTTACCAGGGCGGAGTATCAAGCACCTTGTTAAGGCCGAATGGATGAAAACTTTTATCTTTTTAATTCATCTGTATTTGTATAGTATTTTGCCAGTTCACTCCTCTTAAAAATTGACTATGTGTGAGAATCCGTGACGACCGATAGGTAAATACATGCAACTATTGTTTTTAGGACGATGAAGGGGTTACAGTTGTTAAAACAAAAATAGTCGAAAAGATACCAGCATCTTCTTAAATGGAATAACACAGACCAATGCATTTTATAGCAAATCATTTACAATTCATTTTTATAGCAAATCATTTATAATGTATTTTATAGTATATCATTTGTAATGCATTTTTATAGTAAATCATTTATAAATCATTTTTATAGCATTTACAATGCATTTTATAGTAGTATTTTTATAGCAAATCATTTATAATGCATTTTTATAGTAAATCATATACAATGCATTTTTATAGTAAATCATTTACAATACATTTTTATAGCAAATCATTTACAATACATTTTTATAGTAAATCATCTACAATGCATTTTTATAGTAAATCATTTACAATGCATTTTTATAGCAAATCATTTGTAATGCATTTTTATAGTAAATCATTTACAAGGCATTTTTATAGCAAATCATTTACAATGCATTTTTATAGTAAATCATCTACAATGCATTTTTATAGTAAATCATTTACAATACATTTTTATAGTAAATCATTTACAATGCATTTTTATAGCAAATCATTTGTAATGCATTTTTATAGTAAATCATTTACAATTCATCTTTATAACAAATCATTTCTAATGCATTTTTATAGCAAATCATTTACAATTCATCTTTATAACAAATCATTTGTAATGCATTTTTATAGTAAATTATTTGTAATGCATTTTTATAGCAAATCATTTGTAATGCATTTTTATAGTAAATCATTTACAATGTAAATCATTTTATTTTATAGTAAATCATTTACAATTCCTTTTTATAGCAAATCATTTGTAATGCATTTTTATAGTAAATCATTTACAATGCATTTTTATAGTAAATCATCTACAATGCATTTTTATAGTAAATCATTTACAATACATTTTTGTAGTAAATCATTTACAATACATTTTTATAGTAAATCATTTATTATGCATTTTTATAGCTAATCATTTATAATGCATTTTTATAGCTAATCATTTATAATGCATTTTTATAATAAATCATTTACAAATTTAATGTTGGCGTCTTTTTCGATTATTTCGATGATAGTGAATTTTGCATCTCTGGTAAAATGATGATTATCTGAACGGAAAATAAAAAGGCCATTCAGATTTACAGACATGTTGCTTGTTGCATTTCATGCAATTAAGTAAATAAATTACATTTTTGTTTCTGCAATTTGATTCATGGTAAATTTTGAAGGTCTTTATATGTACTAGTACAAAATAAAAAAAACTCCCCCCAGGCGATGTAAAAATAGATTTTTGAAACACATTGCCTGAAGGGTAGAAGTAAAAAAATTCAATGTCTGCGAGTTTGTACCCTAAGTAAGTAAAATCATCAAATTCATTAAAGGATTAAAAAATAAAACAATTTGAAATGTAAACTTTAAATATGTATTAAAATAAAACAAACTATATGTAGATATATAATGTCAGTCATGTATTTATTAAAACTTGTTTTTAAAAAAGCAATGAGGACTGTCTAATTTTGCATGTTCAAATTTTGAGTGTATTTATTATTCTATGTTATGACGATTTTGGGTAATGTGACGTAAGCAGTGACGTAATTTTTGTTACAGACAAAAACCGGAAGCGAATCTCCATTATTAATAGATATATATACTTACTCATTTTCATAGGTATGCCCGTCAGTTCCACAGATAAAGTCATCTTTTAAATTGTCACAATTTCTCTCCAAAATTGTCTTGCAGAATTTGTCTTCCACGGAAATGCTTTCTATCAGACGTTAATTAAAAACAAAGAAGAAATTATATGACAGTCTATGGGAGTAAAATGAGGAAATTTGTTGCATAATTGTGTGGCGGCGTCGGTTATTTTTTTAAATATAAAACTAAGGCATACATTGAGACCCTAACGAGATTCAGAGCAAGAATCTGACGAGTAAGTCCCGACTTGACAATCGACAATGTCCCCCTTCTGCATGGCAATGCTCGACCACACACAATCACCAGGACAAGGGAGAAAATCGCCACATTCGGGTGGACAACTTTAACGCACCCTCCATACTCACCAGATTTAGCGCCTTCAGACTATCATCTCTTTGGCCCCATGAAAGAGGATTTGAGAGGTAAACATTATTCTAGTGACGAGGAAGTGAAATCTGTAGTGAAGTGGCTCAAAAAACAGTTAACATAATTTTACGGGGCAAGGATACATGCTTTCATTCGAAGGTGGAACATTTCTATTGAGAGAAATGGTCACTATGTGAAGAAGTAGAGATGTGATCCACAGAGGACTGGCTTCATTTTGATGTATGATACATGTTCCTTTGTTGGTAATTATACCTGTCTTAAACAAAATGGCATTAATTTTTGACTCAGCTATGTGGAGAAGTAGGGATGGGATCCACCGAGGACTAGCTTCATTTTGATCTATGATACATGTTCCAGTATTGGTAATTATACCCATCCTAAACAAAATGCTATTACCTTTTGACACACCCTCGTAAATATAAATATACAATGAATGCGATTCCCAAACCTCTAGACATAAAATAACCCTAGACGGGTTGACATGCTCTTAAAATTAACCAATCATTCAATCAACAGCTGTCTAATCTATCTATCTATACATATATAAGGGGCACTTGTGTATATGTGTATGTCGTAACGACAAAGTAAATATATATATATATATACTAGCAAATGTATGCACCCTATGGGTGCAAGTATTTAAGTTTTAAGGTAATAAAATATTGTATTAGAAAGGCTAATGAAACTAAATAAAAATGCATATAAAAATACATAGAACAACTGAAACTTACTCTTCCATCACTCTCGTCTTTCATTTTTATTTTTTCTAATTTAAGTATTTAGTTAAAAGAGGAAGTAAATAATAAAATGACAGTTATTTTTTCTTGTTAATGGATTTCATTTAAGATTCATTGAAGAGATTTTTGCTTATATTCATTAAAATAAAACCAAACAATTAGAAATCAATAATACTAAGCACATATTTATTAAAATCACATTTTTGATATCAATATGCAAATTAGCCTTTCCGTTCACACTGTAAACCGCTATTTTGTTGTATATATAAATATAATAGCATGTTGTTTGTATGTAGATATGGTTAACAGTATTAATAATGGAAAACAATTTTATTAATAATTGAGGTTTAAATAAAAAATAAAATCATTGAGAATGTGATGTCAATAACTAAGGGAATTGTGACTTGAGTAGTAATATAGTTTCGGTTACAGACAGACAAACACACAATCTCCATTATAATAAGATATATATATATATATATATATATATATATATATATATACATTCACTATCACCAGGGCTTGGTTTTTGAGCAAAAATGATAAAGATTTGATTTATATTTGTGAAGATAATTAAAATATAAAATTTATCTGATAACAGCATTGTTTTTTTTTGTTTTTGTTTTTTTTTGCGTTTAATATTTTGAATAGTAGACATTAATCTTTCTTTGCAGGGTGGCTGGATCAATGCAAGGTCTATTTTTTTTACGCAGGGATTTTAATTGGGGCATTCTACGAGGATCCAACTCATGATTCAGTAATAATGGATCTGCGGGATTAACTTTTTTAAAAATGCCCCCTCTACCCAGGTGACGTCGGGTAGCCGCTTCTAGTATGAAATAAAAATCGAACTGACCTGTTGTCGGTTCAGGTGTGGTTGGTTCAGGTATGGTTGAATTATTTGTTAAATTTATATTATAATATATAAATTTATGTTATGATATATAATATATATACGATATATGATATATAGTTTATGTTACGATATATATATATATGATATATTATTATTACTAGCAAATATATGCACCCTCCGGGTACAAGTATTTAAGTTTTAATGTAATAAAATATATTAAATTAGAAAGGCTAATGAAACTGAATGAAAATGCAGATAAAAAGATTGGAACAGAGGGAGTATTATTGAAAAATAGAACAACTTTGAAACTAACTCTTCCATCATTTTCCATTACTCCCGTCTTTCATTGGTAAATTTTCCTAATTTAACTATTTAGTTAAATTAGGAAGTAAAGAATAAAATGACAGTTATTTTTTCTTGTTAATGGATTTCTTTTAAGATTCATCCCTGAGATTTTTGCTCATATTCAATAAGATAAAACCAAATAATTAGAATACTAAGCATGTATTTATTAAAATCAAATTCTTAAGATCAATATGCAAATTAGCCTTCCCATTCACACTGTAATCCGCTATTTTGTTGTATATATAAATACAATTGCATGTTATTAGTATGTAGATATGGTCAACAGTCTTAATGATGTAAAACAATTTTATTATTCATTGAGGTTTAAATAAAAATAAAATCATGGAGAATGTGATGTAAATAACAAAGGGAATTGTGACTTGAATTGTAATATAGTTTCGGTTACAGACAGACAAACCCACAATCTCCATTATAATAAGATATATTATATTATATATATATTATGATATATAAAATCATATATATATATATATATATATGATATATAAAATAAGTGTTACATAATCATTAGATACCTAATGATTATGACAATAGTGTAGAAATCATATTAGTGCAGCTGATCTTGAGGGTGAGTGACAGCGCTTGACCTCGATCTCACCTTGCGTTCTGGGAACCCCGATAGAAGGCCCTTCCGGTTTAAGGAGTAAGCAACTCAGTTAGAGTTAGAAGTTAGAAGCCGAGCTAGCAAGATGTAAGGATCCGCGCGCATTATCTGGTCTGGGGATCTACGAATAAAGTAACATCATCGTAAATCGAAGTCTTGCGTTTATTACTAAAAACTAACAATGACACAGGGCTTCTGATAACAAGAAATCCCTACCAACAGAAACCAGACCCGGAATCCTCAACAGAAGACCAGACGAGACCTTAGAAGATATACCAGACCAAGATAGATGATAGACAATCAGAGAATACCAAAGCCGGCCAGAAGAAGATACGACTAGAGTAAGAAGTAAGAGAAGTATATAACATATACCTATTTAGTGTCGATAAAGAAGGCGCTATGCAACATAAGTATAACATAATATATATTTTATAACATAAAATTATCTTATATATGATATATAAAATAAAAGAGATAAAAGATATATCAAATAAAATAATACATATGATATATCAAATAAAAATATATTATATATATATTATGATATACATACATATATTATCATATATATATATATATATATATATATATATATATATATATATATATATATATATATGATATATATGATATATAGTTTATGTTATGATATATAACACATAATGATATTGTATCGAACTTACTTGTTGTCGGTTCAGGTGTGGTTGGTTCAGGTGTGGTTGGTTCAGGTGTGGTTGGTTCCTCTGTTGTGGGTTCAAGAGTGGAGACCACACAAGCACCTTTATGCAACTCCTTAAGGTTACTCGTTTCGCACAGACCCTTTGAAAAAGTACAGCTGAAAAAAAAACCCAGTCAAGAACAAGAGATTATTAACAGACTATCTTATTATAATGGAGATTCGGTGTCTGTCAGTCTGTCTTTCTGTAACCGAAACTACGTCACAGCTTACGTATCAATACCCTCAGGAATTGTGTAAGTTTATCAATGAGTATTTAATTTATAGTCAAAATAATTAATACATAGGAAACACTTATTTATTAACGATATCTCAATGAATATCTGAGATTGATTTGCCTCAAAACAGCCCGTGTTATTGATGCATTTACACATCCTACAATGTGTCTTATATATCATTAGGAAATAAAGGTCTACATAATATATAGTGTGGTTAATTGGCATACCGATTTTAATTGATCTCTAATATTATTGTTTTATTCTCCAACGTATTAAAACAAATCCCATGAACGATTTTATATAGAAACCAATTAGATATAATTAAGATAAGTGTAATCTATTTATATGCGTTCTTATTTAATTTTGTTAGTCTTCCTAACTTGATATATTTCATTACATTAAAACTGAAATACTTACGCACGGAGGGAACATATTCTTGACAGAACAAAATATCGATGTCTATGTTAGTACCCCTTATAATGTAGATTATTATTACTAGCAAATATATGCGCCCCCTGGACACAAGTGTTTAAGCTTAATGTAATAGAATTTTATATTAAACTAGAGGCGGCTACCCGGCGTCGCCTGGGTAGAGGGGGGATTTTTAAAGAGTTAGTCTCGCAGATCCATTATTACTTATCACAAGTTAGATCCTCACTGGATACCCCATAAAATCCCCACGTAAATATATAACAATATGGTAAGAAATTTTAATTCAATGATTTACAATTAGAAAAAAAAAATAAGGCGATTAATTCACTCAATCAACATCATATTTCAATTACCTTTTGTTACTATACACATTTTAATTTTTAAATATCTTCCCAAATATAAATAAAATCTTCATTATTTTTGCTCAAAAACCAAGTCCCGGTGATAGTGAATATATATATATATATATATATATATATATATATATATATATACTTTGTCGTCAATTATTTTATTTTCGAAGTTTCCTCCGGACATACACATATACACAACTGTATTTTATATATGTATAGATTAGAAAGACTAACGAAACTAAATAAGAACGAATATAAAAATATTACACTCGTGTTAATGTTATTTTAATTGATTTCTATATAAAATTAGATATAGGATTGCTTTTAATACGTTTAAGAATAACATGATAGTATTAGAAACTTGCAACAGCAAATAATTATTTATCAAACTCAGTTTTGTTAAGATCATTACACAAATTACTCCCACCATGTTTGATATATATAAAAGACATATTTCAGGATTTTAAATGCATTAATAATATGAGCAGTTTCATGGCAAATCTAACTCAGCTAGACTTTAATTGAAACATCGTTAATAAATAAGATCCTAATCAAGATTAAATAATAACCATTTCATAATCGTTGAGAATATAACTTAAATAACTCAGGAAATCGTGACGTCAGTGGTGACATAGTTTTGGTTACAGACAGTTAAATAATCTCTATTATGATAAGATAAGGCAGAGGACATATTTCTAAGTTTTGCCAGAAAAAAAAATGGCGTATTTTCACAGGCCAGTGCCTGTTTAGAAGTTTCAAGTATTTGGCTTGGTTTGATTTAACGTGGATTATTTAATGCCAAATCATTTTTTATAATAATTTGTAAGGGTAAGACACCTCAATGGGGGCTACCTGTTGGCTGTGGCCAGAAAATCCCCCATTCGTTTCATTTGGCTGGTCTCATCAATCCCTAGCTCCTATATGATTGTCACGACCGTATTGCCATTATGGCAAATAAAATTTCTCATATAATATATACACACACACACATACACACACACACACACACACACACACACACACACACACACACACACACATATACATATATATATATATGTATATGCTGGAAGTCATGGGAAATGGACTCGTCGCCCCGAGTTCAAATCCTGGACGTGGTAATTGCATTTCACTTAGCGGTAATACCCTTGGGAAAGGTATGAATCCTACTCTCTCTCCAGCTATGGATAAATAGTAGGGCAGACTGGGCTCTTTAACCATGGTTAGGCAACCAGTCTAGGAGAAGGAAAACTGTGAATTCAAACCTGTTGAACTCCGCTTAAGAAATTAAGATTAATTCAATCAATCAATCAACATCATATTTCAATTACCTTTTGTTACTATACAAATTTTAATTTTTAAATATCTTCCCAAATATAAATAAAATCTTCATTATTTTTGCTCAAAAACCAAGCCCTGGTGACAGTGAATATATATATATATATATATATATATATATATATATTACTTTGTCGTTAATCATTTTTCGAAGTTTCCTCCGGACATACACATATACACAACTGTCTCCTGCTCGTGTGGAGGGTTTGGTTATATATATATATATATATATATATATATATATATATATATATATGCTTGAAGCTAACAATAGATTACTTCGCAACAGAGTGCTAAGAATTGAGGTCTAAAGTAGACGATTCTCGTAATGATTTCCGTAAGGTTCTGCCAACTCCTCTGAACAGTACTATAAGGTAAGATAGAGATAGACTCGTCCACAACACCATGTCTATTTCCTACGATGATAACCAGTGCACCATAATGAGACGCCCTCTCTGATTTGCTGCTTATGTATTTAAGCCCCGCTGAGAGAGAGAGAGAGAGAGAGAGAGAGAGAGAGATTTATGACAGAGACATAGATGCATAACTTACTTGTTACTTTCGTTCTTTCTTTGGCCATTTGTGATCTCTAGTCGTCTCTTCTATTCCATACCTCCGAGTCGCCATGTTGGATTATAGCTCTTCTAGTCTGATTTTTCCTGTTGGTTCTTCAGCATCTAACTTAACCGGTTTTCTAGCTAAGGCATGCGCAATCATTTAACAACGTCTGTTGTCTTTTTTAAATTCTCTATTTACTTAACTAACTTTTCCGACTAACATCGAGCGCGCGGTTCAGCCGAAGCAAAAGGGACGTCTCTTCTAGTTTACATCTCGGCCGTAACTGAGGATCTAACTAGATCTCACGTGATTTGTGGTTTTCCCGCCTCTGGGGTTAAAGTTTCCCAACGGTCCGTAACTTTCCATTTGGGCACTTTGTAATTTCGCCCCCGCAGAATTACAGAGTGTTGCCAATAATCTATGCCATCATGGATTATGCAATTATGGATTAGTTTAATTATGGATTAGTCCACACACCCCAGAGCTCCAGGACTGGAACTTCACAAACCCAGCCATTCTCCTTCTAACGCATATATGATTAAACGGCTTTGCCATAAGGACAATAGGGTTGGGAGAATCATATAGGTGCTAGGGCATGACGTGACCAGCTGATTGGTCCGGGGGGGGGGTTCTTCGACCGACCAACTAGCCTAAGTAATGGCCAAAGTGGAGTGTTGCATGTCTTGAACAACTGACTCCAGGATTCCATTATTAGGCACCACGAGTCGCCACCCACGGCCAACAGGTAACCCCATAGACGGTGGAGTCTTACCCCTCTGCAGAGGTGCAGTTGCAATTTAATAGCCTTAGCCGACAGATCTAGGTAAATACGTAAATTGTATTAAAGTCAGTTTTCAAATAATAAAAGAAAGCTGGTTAAATCCTACTTGACGGACCTAAATTCGACCATCGTATGTCACCCCGCCGAAAGAAAAAATACTAAAAATCAGGGAATTAACCGAATTTAATGAAATTTTCAGTGTTGATATATTAATGAATAAAATATATAATGCACCAGTTATTTTATTTAAAAACTTTTACATTTTTTCAGTCCAATTAACTTTGAACCACGTATGTTTGTGAATCTATGTTACGCCTCAAAGATATGTGGTTCAAAGTTAACTGACCTGAAAAAATATAATTAAAAAAAAAAAATAACTGTTGCATTATATATTTCATTCATTAATATATCAACATTGAAAAATTCATTAAATTCGTTTAATTCCCTGATTTTTTATATATTTTTTTCTTTCGGCGGGGTGACATATGATGGTGGAATTTAGGTCCATCGAGTAGGATTTAACCAGAAAGACTTACTCATTTGGATAGGTGATTCCATTATTTCCACAAATGACGTTTGGGACAAAACCAACGGAACAGTCCATTCTCATAATTGACATACAGAAACGGCGGTTGGTCGGACCAGCGTGTAAAAGTCCTGTTTTGTGGGGATGAAAGAAAAATTCATGTTATTATACGGCTGACAATATCCCCACCCCGACGCACATTTTAAATCGTCACCTATGTATACACTTAAGACAATATACTTATACAATTTAAGCATATACTTTTTAATACACTTTTTGGATATCATATTGCTCGCCATTGGATAACAGTACCTATCGTGCTTAATTTTAACCCCCCCCCCTTATGTTGGGGTCGTAACATTTTTTTTTCAAGTTGGTCTTATATTGTACTAATTACAGTATAAATAAAGAGATAAAAGACCGAAGTTATGAATGGAAATAAAAATAATTTTTACAGTGACTTTTCTATGAGAAAATAAGTACCGAAAGACAAAAGTTTGACCTTAAATAATAGATTTAATTAATTTTAATTCGTTAAGACCGAAGTTATGAATAGAAACAAACAAAAACATTTTTACGGTGGCTTTTCTATGAGAAAATAAGTACCGAAAACCGAAAAATAAAATGTAAAAAAATTATAGATAATTAATTTTTTGGAGATTTCTTTTTTACTCATTTCGATAATTATTTAATTGGCTATTATCTTATTAAAAGAAAAAATTATACATCAATATTTTTTCTGCTTAAAAAGGAGGGGTACATTTTTGAATCGAGTTTTTCTTCAAAAAGTATACTTTGATGTAATAAAATAAGGTTTGCATTAAATAGATATTTATTTCTAGAATCTAAAAATATAACATTTTAAACTTAACATCAGGCTTTTCATATTTTAAATGAATTTTATATATTCATTTTTCATAGCAAAAATACTAAATTAAAGTTTTGAAATAAAATAACTGATGCATTATAAAATTCATTGATTGATAAATCAATACTGAAAATTTCATTAAAGTCGGATAATTACCTGATTTTTGGTATTTTATTTTTTTTTGCAATCGCGAATGTTACATTAAAATTGTAAACAGGCGTCTAAAACCATTGAAAAAGAGACAGAATGGCGGATCGCGTCGAAATTGACCAAAACAAATCGTTTTAAATCTATTAAAAATAAACTGCATATGTAATGATATTTTTCTTTTTTTAATGATGGTTATTATGTTACTACTTACCGATTTAGACAAAAGTTTGACCTTAAATAATAGATTTAATTAATTTTAATTCGTTAAGACCGAAGTTATGAATAGAAACAAAAAAAAACATTTTTACGGTGGCTTTTCTATGAGAAAATAAGTACCGAAAATCGAAAAATAAAATGTAAAAAAATTATAGATAATTAATTTTTTGGAGATTTCTTTTTTGCTCATTTCGATAATTATTTAATTGACTATTATCTTATAAAAGAAAAAATTATACATCGATATTTTTTCTGCTTAAAAAGAGGGGGGGGGTAAATTTTCAATCGAATTTTTCTTCAAAAAGTACACTTTGATGTAATAAAATAAGGTTTGCATTAAATAGATATTTATTTCTAGAATCTAAAAATATAACATTTTGAACTTAACATCAGGCTTTTCACATTCTAAATGAATTAAAATCGGATAATTACCTGATTTTGATAATTTTATTTAATCTTTTCTTTTCTTTTTTGCAATCGCGAATGTTACATTAAAATTGTAAACAAGCGCTTTAAAACCATTGAAAAAGAGACAGAATGGTGGATCGCGTCGAAATTGACCAAAACAAACCCGTTTTAAATGTATTGAAAATAAACTGCATATGTAATGATATTTTCTTTTTTTAATGATGGTCATTCTGTTACTACTTATCGATTTAGACAAAAGATTGACCTTAAATAATAGATTTAATTAATTTTAATTCGTTTTTAAAAACGTAGCAAACGATTTTTTTGGGTATACCTAGTATATATTAACTAAATTCGTACTCGTTTTAAGCCGTTATTTTTCAGTCTTCACCGGAAACTACCGTATCAACACGTTTTTTTTTTCTTTGTTTACATTTGAATTTCATTTAAGCTGATTTAAAGCACAAAAATATTTAACTCTTTTGCCTTTTTTATTTTAACAAACTTAATTATTAGAAAAAAGAAATCCTATATATACATTGTATATATAGGATTTCTTTTAATACGTTTGAGAATCACATGATAGTATTAGAAATCAGTAGCAGCAAGTGATTTATTTATTAAACCCAGTTTTGTTAAAATCATTATGCAAATTATTCTCACCACTATGTAAATCTTTATTTCTTAGTGATACATGACACATATTTCAGGATTTTGAATGGATTAATAAAATTGGCAGTTTTGAGGCAAATCTAACTCAGCTAGACTTTAACAGAGACATCTTTAATAAATAAGATGCTAATTAAGATTGAATAATGACTATTTCATAATCGTTGAGAATATAACTTAAATAACTAAGGAAATCGCTACGTCAGTGGTGACGTAGTTTTAGTTACAGACAGACAGTTACATAATCTACATTATAATAAAATAAGACAGAGAATATATTTTTTAAGTTTTACCAGAAAATTTTTTTGTATATTTTCAAAGGTTCATGCCTGCTAACAAGTTTCAAGTATATCGTTATTTATTGACTGATATTTTCACAATAAGCGGCGTCAGGTCGATGTTATTGCCTGGCACTCATAATTATAACGGTTATGGTACTTTTCCATTCAACCCCTTCCGATTTTAATTTTCTAACGAAATCTTATTCAAAATATCTAGCTATGGTACTTACATAATTCATAAGCTACCTATGAATTATGTAACACCAGGAGTAGAAATAAATACCACCATTTTTTTTGTTTTTCATTTGTATTGAGTTATGTCAACAATTAAGGGGTCGTCCAGGATTTGAACTCGCGTCACCCAGTCAATTTCTCACGACGATAATCGGTACACTTAGATTGGTTTGTTTTGTTTTGTTTTACGGCATATCAACCTCAATGGGTCATTTAATGCCGACAAATTTTTTTTTATTAAATACATTTTTTTATTTAACCCATAGATGGGACCCTAACAGGTACTACCACTCCGGGTCAGAGTGAACCAGGGAGCAATGGTGATGAAGGGGTGCTCCACATTCCCGAAACCTCCAGAACTGGAACCTCACCATCAGATAGAGTTTAACGTCATTCCCAGAACGTGTAGACCCTCAGTCACCGCCTTCTAGCACATATATGATAAAAAGGGGTTGGGGCTTGCCATAAGGGCAATAGGGTTGGGAAAAACATATAGGTGCTAGGGCTTGACGTGACCAGCCGATTGATCGGATGGGGCCTCTCCGACCACCCGTCTAGCCCAAGATAGGGCCAAAGTGGAGTATTGAAAGTCACGAACTTACTCATCCACCTGGGCTCCCGAAACCTCCAGAACTAGAACCTCACCATCAGATAAAATTTAACGTCATTCCCAGGACATGTTGACCCTCAGCCACTGCCTTCTAGTACCCATATGATATAAAGGATTGGGGCTTGCTATAAGAGCAATAGGGTTTGGAAAATCATATAGGTGCTAGGGCTTGACGTGGCCAGCCGATTGATCGGGGTGGGGGGCTCTGCTACCGCCCGTCTAGCCCAAGATAGGGTCAAAGTGGAGTATTGCACGTCATGAACTGCTCATCCACCTGGGTTTCATCGGTACATTTCCTACGGCGATAACCGGTACACGTAGAGCGCCTAGTACACATGTAAGCATTGTTCAAAAGAATTTGGTCAAATGTTTACAGATAAGAGTTTAACCCTTATCTAAATCTTAAATGGTAACACCAATTTTTATTTATTTTTTTTTTTACTTGTCCGTGGGGGTTGGGTGGGTTATCGAATACAGTAAACAACGCTTGTAGGTCAACTTCTACACTAACTGAGTGAAATTGGTGCACATCTACCCTAACAAGGTTATTAACGGTACTAGGAACAGAAAACACCCTCCGGGCGTCGTAAAAATTAATTTTTGAAAGACATTGCCTGAGAGGGTGGGAGTTAAAAATTCAATGTCAGAGGGTTTGTATCATAAGTAAGACAAATCCTCATATTTATTAAAGGAGTAAAAACAAATAAAACAATTTGAAATGAAAACTGAGCCCCGTCCCTCTCAAATAAAATGTTGCGTGCATGTAATAATCAAACAATTATTTTGAATATTTTCCACATCAATTTTCCACAAAATCGTAGGTATTTATTTATTTGTAAACTTTTTAGTTAACTTCTTGTTACTGTAAAAAAAGGGACGAGACTAAAAAAACATTTTTTTTAATTGCTTACTCAAATGTTGGGTGTATATAGCATAAGTATATTGTGGCGTAAGCTGTGACGTAGAGCTATGACGTAGTTTTTGTTACAGACATAAATATAGACAATCCCCATTATTAATACTAGCAAATATATGCACCCTCCAGGTACAAGTATTTAACTTTTAGTGTAATAAAATATTATGTTAAATTAGAAAGGTTAATGAAACTATATAAGAATGCAGATAAAAAGATTTGAAATAGAGGGGAGTATAATAAAAAAAATCGGACAACTGAAACTTACTCTTCCATCACTCCCGTCTTGTATTGCTAAATTTTCCTATTTTAACTATCTAGTTAAAATATGAAGTAAAAAATAAAATTACAGTTATTTCTTCTTGTTCTTTTAATATTTATCCCCAAGACTTTTTCTCATATTCATTAAGATAAAACAATTAGAAATTAATAATATCAAGCACATATTTATTAAAATAAAAATGTTGATATCAATATGCAAATTAGCCTTCCCGTTCACACTGTAAACCGCTATTTTGTTGTATATATAAATAAAATTGCATGTTATTAGTATGTAGCTCCGGCCCACGCCGGGGGTCCAGTGGCTTCGGCCCTGGATCTTTACGAGTTAATAGCGTCGATCCCAGGGGAACATCCCCCCAGGCAACGCCTGCCCCCTCGATTTAGAGGGGCAGGGCTGGGTTTATTGCCCAGTGCCTGAGGCGCCCCCCTTGAGGGGGAATGCCGACGGGATCGACGCAATTTTTCACCTGCCACTCCATGAGCTTCGGCTTGTGGGTGGTCCCACGTTAATAGGGACTTTGTGCCTGACCCGTACAAGTGGGGTACGCGGTAAAAATCATGTAGCCCCGCCCAACGGGTTGGGAGTGCTATAATTAACGGCGTCGATCCCAGGGGGCCATCCCCCCAGGCAACACCTGCCCCCTCGATTTAAAGGGGCAGGGCTGGGTTTATTGCCCAGTGCCTGAGGCGCCCCCCTTGAGGGTGAATGCCGACGGGATCGACGCAATTTTTGTTCTTTCCCACCCATGAGCTTCGGTTTGTGGGTGGGCCCACGTTAAAACGGAGCCTTGTGCCCAGCCCATACAAGTGGGGTATGAGGCAAATACCATCCCCCCAGGCAACACCTGCCCCCTTGATTTAAAGGGGCAGGGCTGGGTTTATTGCCCAGTGCCTAAGGCGCCCCCCTTAAGGGGGAATGCCGACGGGATCGACGCAATTTTTCACCTGCCACTCCATGAGCTTCGGTTTGTGGGTAGTCCCACGTTAATAGGGACTTTGTGCCTGACCCGTACAAGTAGGGTACGCGGTAAATACCATGTAGATCCGGTCAACACCGGGGGTCCAGTGGCTTCGGCCCTAGATCGTTACGAGTTAATAGCGTCGATCCCAGGGGGCCATCCCCCCAGGCAACACCTGCCCCCTTGATTTAAAGGGCAGGGCTGGGTTTATTGCCCAGCGCCTGAGGCGCCCCCTTGAGGTGGAATGCCGACGGGATCGACGCAATTTTTCACCTGCCACCCCATGAGTCTCGGCTTCTGGGTGGTCCCACATAAATAGGGCCTTTGTGCCTGACCCGTACAAGTGGGGTACGTGGAAAATATCATGTAGATCCGGTCAACACCGGGGGTCCAGTGGCTTCGGCCCTGGATCTTTACGAGTTAATAGCGTCGATCCCAGGGGGCCATCCCCCCAGGCAACACCTGCCCCCTTGATTTAAAGGGCAGGGCTGGGTTTATTGCCCAGCGCCTGAGGCGCCCCCCTTGAGGGGGAATGCCGACGGGATCGACGCAATTTTTCACCTGCCACTCCATGAGCTTCGGCTTGTGGGTGGTCCCACGTTAATAGGGACTTTGTGCCTGACCCGTACAAGTGGGGTACGTGGTAGATATCATGTAGATATGGTCAACAGTATTAATAGTGTTAAACAATTCTATCAATAATTGAGGATTAAATAAAAATAAAATCACGGAGAATGTGACGTAAATAACTAAGGTAATTATGACTTGAGAAGTGATTATAGTTTCGGTAACAGACAGAATAAACACACAATCTCCATTATAATAAAATAAAATCACGGAGAATGTGACGTAAATAACTAAGGTAATTATGACTTGAGAAGTGGTTATAGTTTCGATAACAGACAGAATAAACACACAATCTCCATTATAATAAGAGATTAATAGATGTACGTCTCAGATAAGTATAATCTATATTATTGTGAGCCGATGTTTTGTATATACGAAGTGTATTGAAAAAGTATCGAGGCTGAAGCTGTATTTACCAAAATACAACATGCATTGAAAAAGTATCAAGACTGAGGTTAAATCGAAATTAACGGACCTAAACCCTTTTACATTTTACAGATCAGTTAACTTTAAACCTGTTAAGTATCTGGTCGGCATCCTTAGTTCCAGATGTAATAAGTAAGTAAGCAAGCCAATAAGAATCCGGTGTTAGAGTATTCTTTGTAAGTCCGTCGTCCAAGAGAATCCAAGTGTCAATGACATAAGCTCAGAATGGGGTCTCTATTAATACAGCAGAAGCAGCAGTGCCAGTGATTGGACAATAGAAATCTTTCTCGGGTCACGTTGTAGTTGACGAGTCTATATTTAGGAGTGACCATTTGCCCCATGCCTTATATACAAAAACTTGCAACAAAACCACGTATCTTTGATGCGTAACACAGATTCTCAAAGATACGTGGTTCAAAGTTAACTCACCTGAAAGAATGTAAATGTTTTTTTTAAATAGAATAACTAGTGCATCATATATTTTATTCATTAATATATCAAGAGTGAAAATTTCATTAAATTCGGTTCATTCCCTGATTTTGGGTATTTTTTTTTCTTTCGGCAGGGGGAGACATACGATGGTGGTGAAATTGAGGTCCGTTGTTCGATTTAACCAAGACTGAAGATGTATTTACCAAGATATTTCACAAAATAAATCTTTTGGATGATGAGTGGGGAGTCGTCAGTGATGTTGTATTCCTGGGATCATTGGAAATTTCTGGTCTTCCAATATCGGATTTCCTTTCCCAGGAGACCCAATCGGGGCTGATAAATACCCGATCCCCCCTCCCACCTCAGCAACAGGCTTAATCTAACCTCGCCTTCACACTGGGTACTCTTGATCGTAGCTTTATACTACTAGTCATGTGACCCCCCCCCCCAACCAATGGCAATGGAGTTCTTTTGTTCCGCTACTTATATATGAGTTCTTGAATGTCTAACTCGAATTTGGTCTCACTACCAGGAAAAAAAGACCGTGGTAAGAACAATGAATAAAACATTCATGTAATCCAAAATACATGATGTGTTGAAAAAGTATCAAGACTGAAGCTGTATTTACCAAGATAGAAATGAAAAACGAATAAAACATTCATTTTCTTCAAAATACAAGATGTGTTGAAAAAGTATCAAGACTGAAGCTGTATTTACTCAGGTTTGGTTTGGTTTATTTAAGTAATAAACTATAGAAATAAAGTAGAAATAGTATTGACATTCTACTTTATAAAGTGATCCGATCACGATGAAACTTTACGCACATGTTAAGCTAATATTCAGAAACAGGACTGGCTAATTGGATTTTGATATAAGAAATCAGTAATGGAACTCCTGGGGACATCTTTACAATGGAGGGGGAAAGAGAAGACGTTTCAGTGAGAGAAGGGGGTGGGGAGTAATAGTACGTTGAAATCAAGTGATAGCGAGAGGAATTATTTGAAATGGGGTAACTAAGCAAGTACTCGGTACTCTTAGTATTTTTGTAATTCAACCACTGAAGTTATTTTAGCCAATAACAAAACAGATGAAATTATTATAATCCTATATTGATACTCCTGTTCCTTAAAAGTATGACCGTTATCATCTTGCAACATCCTCTAGTTAAAAATGAGACTGTTCAAATTGTCCAGGAATGAAATGCAAAATAAATTGAACCTGGTATTGCTTATCCGCCGAATTCTTATTTCTTATGAGTTTCGTCACCTCAGCTAAATAATGGACCATTCCGTTTTCATTATGTAGAAAGAAAGGGAAGAAAAAAGACACGCTACACAGAAAAATATAATAAGAAAGAAAGTAGGGGAAAGATAGAGGGGGGGTGAGTGCGTGGTGGCGATAACGCTAAACTGTTTCAATCTAATATAATGGAAAGATGAAAATAAGGAAAGAAAGAAAAAAAGGGAGAGAGAGAGAGAGAGAGAGAGAGAGAGAGAGAGAGAGAGAGAGAGAGAGAGAGAGAAGTGTGTGGTGTGTGTGTGTGTGAGAGTTAAATGAAGATTATTATACTTTTTACAAATTGAACTATTTCGCAATATCTGTTAAGTAAACATATCAAACGTTGTAATAATTGCATTATCATACTGTGGTATATCAACAGGTATTGCTAGTAGAGAGAGTTAATTCAAGATTATTATACTTTTTACATATTGAACTATTAAGCAATAGCTCTTAAGTAAACATACTAAACGTTGCAATAATTTAATTATCATACTGTGGTATATCAACAGGTCCTGCTAGCCAAGATTATTATTCTTTTTACATATTGAACTATTTAGCAATAGCTCTTAAGTAAACATACTAAACGTTGCAATAATTTAATTATCATACTGTGGTATATCAACAGGTCCTGCTAGCCAAGATTATTATTCTTTTTACATATTGAACTATTTAGCAATAGCTCTTAAGTAAACATACCAAACGTTGCAATAATTTAATTATCATACTGTGGTATATCAACAGGTCCTGCTAGCCAAGATTATTATTCTTTTTACATATTGAACTATTTAGCAATAGCTCTTAAGTAAACATACCAAACGTTGCAATGATTTAATTATCATACAGTGGTATATCAACAGGTCTGCTAGCCAAGATTATTATTCTTTTTACATATTGAACTATTAAGCAATAGCTCTTAAGTAAACATACTAAACGTTGCAATAATTTAATTATCATACTGTGGTATATCAACAGGTCCTGCTAGCCAAGATTATTATTCTTTTTACATATTGAACTATTTAGCAATAGCTCTTAAGTAAACATACCAAACGTTGCAATAATTTAATTATCATACTGTGGTATATCAACAGGTCCTGCTAGCCAAGATTATTATTCTTTTTACATATTGAACTATTTAGCAATAGCTCTTAAGTAAACATATCAAATGTTGTTAATAATTAAATTATCACACTGTGTTATATCCACAGGTCCTGCTAACAGAGAGTTAAATCAAAATAGATAGATAGATAGATAGATAGATAGAGAGAGAGAGAGAGAGAGAGAGAGAGAGAGAGAGAGAGAGAGAGAGAGAGTTAAATTACGATTATTATACTTTTTACATATTGAACTATTTAGCAATAGCTCTTAAGTAAACATATCAAATGTTGTTAATAATTAAATTATCACACTGTGGTATATCCACAGACCCTGCTAACAGAGAGTTAAATCAAAATAGAGAGAGAGAGAGAGAGAGAGAGAGAGAGAGAGAGAGAGAGAGAGAGAGAGAGAGAGATAAATCACGATTATTATACTTTTTACATATTGAACTATTTAGCAATAGCTCTTAAGTAAATATATCAAATATTGTTAATAATTAAATTATCGTACTGTGTTATATCCGCAGGTCCTGCTAGTTAATTATCATTCTGATAAATAAATGGATAAATATATAAATCTATTAACACTTACCAATATTTAGAGCCAGGACGAGACAAAAATGTAGCATAGACATATTGGCGTCCGTTGCTTAGAATCTGTACCAAGTGAGACAAGTCAACTTTAAAAATCAAAATGGTCTTACTAACTAATTTTTGTTTGTTATGTCTAATCTTATTAACGGTTTGTATTGGATTATTATTATGACGCTGTTTGCTTATCTTTTCTTGTTTAGGGGAAGAAAAAAATCAGGAGAAAAAAAAAAACTATCAAGGACGGAAAAATTTGCACCTGTTTGTTTCTGTACAGATCTGATAAAGAGAGGCAAAAATTTGCATACAATTCGAGGTCTCACCAAAAGTTTTCCTTTTCGTAGATTGGTTACCATACCAAGGTTGTTTTTTTTTTTCAGGGTGTTTTGAAGTCTGCGCACATTTTTATTTAAAAATCAAAATTTTGCATAGAAATATTTTTTTCTTTTCTTTCGGCGATTAAAGTTAACTTTAAACCACGTATCTTTGATGCGTAACACAGATTCTCAAAGATACGTGGTTCAAAGTTAACTCACCTGAAAGAATGTAAATGTTTTTTTAAATAGAATAACTAGTGCATCATATATTTTATTCATTAATATATTCAAGAGTGAAAATTTCATTAAATTCGGTTCATTCCCTGATTTTTGGTATTTTTTTTCTTTCGGCGGGATGACATACGATGGTGAAATTGAGGTCCGTTAAGTTAGATTTAACCAAGACTGAAGATGTATTTACCAAGATATTTCACAAAATAAATCTTTTGGATGATCAGTGGGGAGTCGTCAGTGATGTTGTATTCCTGGGATCATTGGAAATTTCTGGTCTTCCAATGTCGGATTTCCTCCCCAAGGAGACCCAATCGGGGCTGATAAATACCCGACCCCCCCCCCAACTGGGCAACAGGCTTACTCTAACCTCGCCTTCACACCGGGTACTCTTGACCAAGTACATTATTGCTGTAATGTAAACAAATTAAAAGTTTTTCTTTTTATTCATTTTTTGGACCAAGTAACCAATTTTTCAACACATCTTGTATTTTGAAGAAAATGGTTGTTTTATTCGTTGTTCATTTCTATCTTGGTAAATACAGCTTCACTCTTGATACTTTTCCAACACATCTTGTATTTTGATTAAAATGAATGTTTTATTCATTATTCATTTCTATCTTGGTAAATACAGCTTCACTCTTGATACTTTTTCAACACATCTTGTATTTTGAAGAAAATGAATGTTTTATTCATTGTTCATTTCTATCTTGGTAAATAGAGCTTCACTCTTGATACTTCTTCAACACATTTTGTATTTTGATTAAAATGAATGTTTTATTCATTGTTCATTTCTATCTTGGTAAATACAGCTTCAGTCTTGATACTTTTTCAACACATTTTGTATTTTGAAGAAAATGAATGTTTTATTCATTGTTCATTTCTATCTTGGTAAATCCAGCTTCAGTCTTGATACTTTTTCAACACATCTTGTATTTTGAAGAAAATGAATGTTTTATTCATTGTTCATTTCTATCTTGGTAAATACAGCTTCACTCTTGATACTTTTTCAACACATCTTGTATTTTGATTAAAATGAATGTTTTATTCATTGTTCATTTCTATCTTGGTAAATACAGCTTCAGTCTTGATACTTTTTCAACACATTTTGTATTTTGAAGAAAATGAATGTTTTATTCATTGTTCATTTCTATCTTGGTAAATACAGCTTCAGTCTCGATACTTTTTCAACACATTTTGTATTTTGATTAAAATGAATGTTTTATTCATTGTTCATTTCTATCTTGGTAAATACAGCTTCAGTCTTGATACTTTTTCAACACATTTTGTATTTTGATTAAAATGAATGTTTTATTCATTGTTCATTTCTATCTTGGTAAATACAGCTTCAGTCTTGATACTTTTTCAACACATCTTGTATTTTGAAGAAAATGAATGTTTTATTCATTGTTCATTTCTATCTTGGTAAATAGAGCTTCACTCTTGATACTTCTTCAACACATTTTGTATTTTGATGAAAATGAATGTTTTATTCATTGTTCATTTCTATCTTGGTAAATACAGCTTCAGTCTTGATACTTTTTCAACACATTTTGTATTTTGAAGAAAATGAATGTTTTATTCATTGTTCATTTCTATCTTGGTAAATCCAGCTTCAGTCTTGATACTTTTTCAACACATCTTGTATTTTGAAGAAAATGAATGTTTTATTCATTGTTCATTTCTATCTTGGTAAATACAGCTTCACTCTTGATACTTTTTCAACACATCTTGTATTTTGATTAAAATGAATGTTTTATTCATTGTTCATTTCTATCTTGGTAAATACAGCTTCAGTCTTGATACTTTTTCAACACATTTTGTATTTTGAAGAAAATGAATGTTTTATTCATTGTTCATTTCTATCTTGGTAAATAGAGCTTCACTCTTGATACTTTTTCAACACATCTTGTATTTTGATTAAAATGAATGTTTTATTCATTGTTCATTTCTATCTTGGTAAATACAGCTTCAGTCTTGATACTTTTTCAACACATTTTGTATTTTGAAGAAAATGAATGTTTTATTCATTGTTCATTTCTATCTTGGTAAATACAGCTTCAGTCTTGATACTTTTTCAACACATCTTGTATTTTGAAGAAAATGAATGTTTTATTCATTGTTCATTTCTATCTTGGTAAATACAGCTTCACTCTTGATACTTTTTCAACACATCTTGTATTTTGATTAAAATGAATGTTTTATTCATTGTTCATTTCTATCTTGGTAAATACAGCTTCAGTCTTGATACTTTTTCAACACATTTTGTATTTTGAAGAAAATGAATGTTTTATTCATTGTTCATTTCTATCTTGGTAAATACAGCTTCAGTCTCGATACTTTTTCAACACATTTTGTATTTTGATTAAAATGAATGTTTTATTCATTGTTCATTTCTATCTTGGTAAATACAGCTTCAGTCTTGATACTTTTTCAACACATTTTGTATTTTGATTAAAATGAATGTTTTATTCATTGTTCATTTCTATCTTGGTAAATACAGCTTCAGTCTTGATACTTTTTCAACACATCTTGTATTTTGAAGAAAATGAATGTTTTATTCATTGTTCATTTCTATCTTGGTAAATAGAGCTTCACTCTTGATACTTCTTCAACACATTTTGTATTTTGATGAAAATGAATGTTTTATTCATTGTTCATTTCTATCTTGGTAAATACAGCTTCAGTCTTGATACTTTTTCAACACATTTTGTATTTTGAAGAAAATGAATGTTTTATTCATTGTTCATTTCTATCTTGGTAAATCCAGCTTCAGTCTTGATACTTTTTCAACACATCTTGTATTTTGAAGAAAATGAATGTTTTATTCATTGTTCATTTCTATCTTGGTAAATACAGCTTCACTCTTGATACTTTTTCAACACATCTTGTATTTTGATTAAAATGAATGTTTTATTCATTGTTCATTTCTATCTTGGTAAATACAGCTTCAGTCTTGATACTTTTTCAACACATTTTGTATTTTGAAGAAAATGAATGTTTTATTCATTGTTCATTTCTATCTTGGTAAATAGAGCTTCACTCTTGATACTTTTTCAACACATCTTGTATTTTGATTAAAATGAATGTTTTATTCATTGTTCATTTCTATCTTGGTAAATACAGCTTCACTCTTGATACTTTTTCAACACATCTTGTATGTTGAAGAAAATGAATGTTTTATTCATTGTTCATTTCTATCTTGGTAAATACAGCTTCAGTCTTGATACTTTTTCAACACATTTTGTATTTTGATTAAAATGAATGTTTTATTCATTGTTCATTTCTATCTTGGTAAATACAGCTTCAGTCT
Source organism: Doryteuthis pealeii (assembly GCA_023376005.1). Classification (NCBI taxonomy): domain Eukaryota; kingdom Metazoa; phylum Mollusca; class Cephalopoda; order Myopsida; family Loliginidae; genus Doryteuthis; species Doryteuthis pealeii. The sequence continues at coordinate 22,572,026 of CM042178.1, read as the reverse complement.
TGATACTTTTTCAACACATTTTGTATTTTGATTAAAATGAATGTTTTATTCATTGTTCATTTCTATCTTGGTAAATACAGCTTCAGTCTTGATACTTTTTCAACACATCTTGTATTTTGAAGAAAATGAATGTTCTATTCATTGTTCATTTCTCTCTTGGTAAATACAGCTTGAGTCTTGATACTTTTCCAACACATTTTGTATTTTGATTAAAATGAATGTTTTATTCATTGTTCATTTCTATCTTGGTAAATACAGCTTCACTCTTGATACTTTTTCAACACATCTTGTATGTTGAAGAAAATGAATGTTTTATTCATTGTTCATTTCTATCTTGGTAAATACAGCTTCAGTCTTGATACTTTTTCAACACATCTTGTATTTTGAAGAAAATGAATGTTTTATTCATTGTTCATTTCTATCTTGGTAAATACAGCTTCACTCTTGATACTTTTTCAACACATTTTGTATTTTGATTAAAATGAATGTTTTATTCATTGTTCATTTCTATCTTGGTAAATACAGCTTCAGTCTTGATACTTTTTCAACACATCTTGTATTTTGAAGAAAATGAATGTTTTATTCATTGTTCATTTCTCTCTTGGTAAATACAGCTTCAGTCTTGATACTTTTTCAACACATCTTGTATTTTGAAGAAAATGAATGTTTTATTCATTGTTCATTTCTCTCTTGGTAAATACAGCTTGAGTCTTGATACTTTTCCAACACATTTTGTATTTTGATTAAAATGAATTTTTTATTCATTGTTCATTTCTATCTTGGTAAATAGAGCTTCACTCTTGATACTTTTTCAACACATCTTGTATGTTGAAGAAAATGAATGTTTTATTCATTGTTCATTTCTATCTTGGTAAATACAGCTTCACTCTTGATACTTTTTCAACACATTTTGTATTTTGATTAAAATGAATGTTTTATTCATTGTTCATTTCTATCTTGGTAAATACAGCTTCAGTCTTGATACTTTTTCAACACATCTTGTATTTTGAAGAAAATGAATGTTTTATTCATTGTTCATTTCTCTCTTGGTAAATACAGCTTGAGTCTTGATACTTTTCCCACACATTTTGTATTTTGATTAAAATGAATGTTTTATTCATTGTTCATTTCTATCTTGGTAAATACAGCTTCACTCTTGATACTTTTTCAACACATCTTGTATGTTGAAGAAAATGAATGTTTTATTCATTGTTCATTTCTATCTTGGTAAATACAGCTTCAGTCTTGATACTTTTTCAACGCATTTTGTATTTTGATTAAAATGAATGTTTTATTCATTGTTCATTTCTATCTTGGTAAATACAGCTTCAGTCTCGATACTTTTTCAACACATTTTGTATTTTGATTAAAATGAATGTTTCATTCATTGTTCATTTCTATCTTGGTAAATACAGCTTCAGTCTTGATACTTTTTCAACACATCTTGTATTTTGGATCAAGTAACGAATAAGCACCCCAACTGGGATCCTTTTGCTTTTCACCGTAAACTCCCGGTTGTTTGTTTACAAACATCAGACGATTTTTTTTTACATTAGAATTTCACTGTAAGATTTTTCAAAATTTTGTTCATGTATATTTACAACCCAAAGGCACGTTTTTATACTAAAATAGTTTTCGATTTTAATAAAAAGAAAACAATTATTTATTGGTTACTTGGTCTCAACATCCTTTTATTTAAATAAACATAAAAATATTTTGTAAATAAAGACTATTTTCATTTAAATAAACATATCTGCATTTCTCTTCTGATTAAATAAAAACTATTTTAATATAAAAACGTGTCTTTCGTTTAAAGTTTTTAAAACTTAAAAGAACATTCTTATTGAATTAACAACAACATTAAATAACTATTTTAAAAATTAAAATCAAAAACTATTTTAGTATAAAAACTTGCCTTTGTGTTGTAAATATACATGAACAAACTTTTAAAAATCTTACAGTGAAATTCTAATGCAAAAAAAAATTGTCTGTTATTTGTAAAGAAACAACCAGGAGTTTATGGTGAAAAGCAGAAGATGTTCCTTTCAAAACAGCCCCGAGCTGGGGTTCTTATTGGTTACCTGGTTCCATTTATTTTTTGTTTTGTTTGGTTCATGTTAGTCACTGTTTATAAAACGATCGAGTTAATTTTGTAAAATCAGTAAAATGTTCTCATTTTTCTGATTTTACAAAATTAACTCGATCGTTTTATAAACAGTGACTAACATGAACAAAACAAAAAAAAAATGGGACCAAGTAACCAATAAGCACCCCAATCCCAAGACGGAAAATCTGCACCTGTTTGGTTTTGTACAGATCTGATAAAAAGAGGCAAAAATGAGCATTTTTGCATTAGATAGTTACATTAGCAACATTAGTTGCGATAGCATTAGCATAGATAGTTGTTTCGTTGGTTGGATAGATTCTATGGCATATCAACCCTTGTTGGGTTATTTTATGCCGAAGAAGTTTTGTTTTATTCATTCTTGATGGGCACTCAATGTTTTAAACACATTCTTTAAACTCATTTTTTTCCTATTTAACCTATAGATGGGACCCTAACATGGACTACCCGTCCGGGTCAGTGGACCTGGGAGTAATGGTGATGAAAGGCCACCTTGCATTCTCTAAGGGCTCCAGAACTGGAATTTAACCATCAGATAGAGTTTAACGTCATACCCAGAACATTAAGACCCTCAGCCACCGCCTTCTAGCACATATATGATAAAAAGGGTTGGGGCTTTCCATAAAAGCAACAGGTTGGGACAATCATATAGGTGATATGGCTTGATTGATTGGAGAAGGCCACCCCGTCCGCCCGTTTAGTCTAATAAAGTGTCTAAGTGGGCTGTTGCAAGTCATGGACTACTCAGCCACTATGACTCCATCCTTAAGCATCACGGGTCGCTAATCTTTTCTTGTTCAGGAAAACCAAGAAAAATCCCTTCTAGAACGGAAAATTTGCACCTGTTTGTTTCTGCATAGATCTGGTTATGAGAATCAAAATTAGATGGCTGGTTGGTTGGATTTTATGGCATGTCAACCCCTGTTGGGTTATTTTATGCCGAAGACGTTTTTGCTTTTTCCATTCTTGATGGGTCCTCAATGTTTTAACATATTCTTTAAACTATTTTTTTGGTTAAATCAAACTTAACGGACCTAAATTCCACCATCGTATGTCACCCTGCCGAAAGAAAAAAAATACCAAAAATCAGGGAATTAACCGAATTTAATGAGATTTTCAGTGTTGATATATTAATGAATAAAATATATAATACACCAGTTATTTTATTTTAAAAGCTTTTACATTTTCTCAGGTCAGTAAATTTGAACCATGTATCTTTGGGGTGTAACACAGATTCCCAAAGATACGTGGTTCAAAGTTAACTGACGTGAAAAATGTTTTTAAATAAAATAATTGGTGCATTATATCTTTTATTCACTAATATATCAACACTGAAAACTTCATTGGATTCGATTAATTCCTTGATTTTTAGTATTTTTTTCTCTCTTTCGGATGGGTGACATAAGATGGTGGAATTTAGGTCCGTTAAATTCGATTTAACCCATTTTGTTCTATTTAACCCGACAAGTGGTTGGGTGAGTGGTTGGGTGGGTGGTTGGGTGGTTGGGTGGGAGGTTGGTTGGTTGGTTGGGTGTATTTTTGTGGTATGTCAGCCCATTGTGAAAAAAGGTGGGTGCACTGGTGACTTACCCGGGAGTGGCTGGTTCGGTTGAGAAAGTCTTTAACGGCATGGGAACACTAAGAACGCGACGACGGGACGGGACAAAATTTATAATCTCCCGACGGTAGTTAAACAATACCTATAAATAGCCCCCCCTTTCAGCTTTACTCTAATCGGTTGGCATCTTTCTGTCTACAAAAGACGATGGCGTAGTGTCAATTTTTTTTGGTGGGGGGGACTACGTAGCCTGAACGGGTTGATATGGAGGATGTGATGTTGCCCAAACAGCAGGCTCCCCTCCCCTTTCTCCATACTGTCGTTGTTGTCCAAAGGAAAGGTAAGAGACCAATGCAGTTTGGCAACGGCAGAATGTTAGTGTTACGCCGCATTAGGGACTTTGGCTCCGGATTTGTTTTCGGGGTTTACTCCTCTAGACAACCCCCCTCCATCCCCAGGATCATATAAAGTCGTTCGGCAGCGGTGGTTTTGTAACAGGAAGCATGGAGGCTTTGAAAGATTCAGTGTTTCGGCAGCCTACAACAGATGCGGACAGCTTATTTCATGCCTCCGCAATTCTGAGCGTGAAAAGATGTTTTCCGAAAGTCACGTGAGCAATGCTGTTTTCTGATTTTTGTAGGCATGCCCACGTGTGTTAGAAAGATGGAGATCAAAAAGGTGCTCAAGGTTGCCGTTGTTAAGATGATTAATGAATGACCTTATGAGCGTTTACCAGGTCAGTTGCCAGACGCCGAAGTTTCAACGAATCCATTCTCAGGGCAGCGAGACGTTCAGAATATGGCAGATGCCTTGTGGAGGGTATTCGTTTGGTTGCACGTCTCTGTACGGTTTCTAGGAGGTATAAAATATTGTAGATGGATTGAGAGAGCAGCCACAACCCAATTTGGGTTTTGAGTGAGCAGTTCGTGGTTCAATCCTACTATTTTACTCTAATTATTTCGGTTACCAGTTTCTGTAAAGAAGTGGGCCGCTAAAGAAGTGTATTTTTTAGCAACCCCGACACGTCAGCCAGCTATACCTTGGTCACCAGAATCGATTTTTTTTCGACATTATAGGCTTATTTTAAGCCGAAGACGTTTTTGTTTTATTCATTCTTGATGGATACTCAATTTTCTTAAACACGTTCTTTAAACTCATTGTCTTTAAACATTGTGTATATGCCACATCAAAAAATTATCTGAACACAGAGAGAGAGAGAGAGAGAGAGAGAAAGAGAGAGAGAGAGAGAGAGAGAGAGAGAGAGAGAGAGAGAGAGAGAGAGAGAGAGAGAGAGAGAGAGAGAGAGAGAGAGAGAGAGAGAGCAACCCGCTGTTATTGTTGTTTTTTTAAAACACAACTCACTTAATGGTCGCCAAAGGTAGACTTTAATTTTGACGAAAATACACATTCTATTTATAGAACTTATAAAGTAAGTAAAGTCATCGGGGCGGCCTAATATCGGTATCAGCCAGACAGCGAGGGAGTCTATCCCCTTTTCAGATTTAGATTTGATTGCTATTGTTGGGTTCAGTAAAATATTTATTCCAGTGTGAGGGGCTAAGTAAGGGAGAGGTTTTCGGTGAGTGGATATACCACGTGATGATCCCAGAAGTTTTGGCGCAAAATACCAAAACCCCCATCGTCATTACACCCGGACTGGTAGTACCTGTTAGGGTCCAATCTATAGGTTAAATAGTAAATAATGTGTCTTAAATAAGTGTTTTAAAAAATTGAGATAATTTTTTTAAATACCCATCAATCATGACTAGAGACATAAAATAACCCAACAAGGGTTGACGTGCCGTAAAATCCAAAACAATTGAATACCCAACAAGAATGAATAAAACAAAACGTCTTTGGCATAAAATAACCCAACAAGGGTTGACATGCCGTAAAATCCAAAACAATTGAATACCCAACAAGAATGAATAAAACAAAACGTCTTTGGCATAAAATAACCCAACAAGGGTTGACATGCCGTAAAATCCAAAACAATTGAATACCCAACAAGAATGAATAAAACAAAACGTCTTCGGTATAAAATAACCCAACAAGGGTTGACATGCCGTAAAATCCTAAATTAAATCAATTTAATCTATTTTATCCAGTGGAAACTCCCTGATATCTACAATGATATCTAATCGCAAAACACAACTTAGTTCAGATGTGGCACAAGGCCAGAAGAATGGAGCTTCCAGTGATAATGCAGCCCATGTAGAATAGATTGCTAGTCTAGGTTGCAAACAATTACACCACGTAAAGTGTCCAACGCAATTTCGAATAATTTGAGATAACTATGTCAAGGGAAATGATTTTTTGAAAATATGACCAGAGTTGTCCCCCTTGAAAAAACTATAGTTCAGTGATATTTCGTTGATGTTGAGGGTGTTATTTATTTATTTGTCTGAATTTTTTTGATGAGGCTTGATAATTTCTATCATTTATATTTTACGGACTGTTGTCCTCATCTTTATTGTTATATGCACAACGTTTCGGCCGATGTGCCTTCCGGAATTCTTCAGGTGTTACTCGTGGACACCATTACGCAACCGATATAAGGGACGAGCTAATACATTTCTAAATGGATGTTGCAGGTTCAATCCTCACGACAGGCGAAAACAACATAGAATACTTAACATAGCTTAACAGTTGTATCTGGTCATGGTTAACAGAATGAGAACAATCTACCCCAGTGGATTAAATAAAGAGTTCGGTTCGAAATTAATAATAATAAAATTTATTGTGTACAGTGCTCAGGTGCACCACAACTCATCAGAGTCTCGTGTCTAGTACATAGAATAATGTATTAGGGCCAGGAACATGAATAGCGTAAAGTAATAATATACATGTATGTTTACAGTGCTCAGGTGCACCACAACTCATCAAAGTCTCATGTCTAGTACATAGAATAATGTATTAGGGCCAGGAACATGAATAGCGTAAAGTAATAATATACATGTATGTGTACAGTGCTCAGGTGCACCACAACTCATCAAAGTCTCGTGTCTAGTACATAGAATAATGTATTAGGGCCAGGAACATGAATAGCGTAAAGTAATAATATACATGTATGTGTACAGTGCTCAGGTGCACCACAACTCATCAAAGTCTCGTGTCTAGTACATAGAATAATGTATTAGGGCCAGGAACATGAATAGCGTAAAGTAATAATATACATGTATGTGTACAGTGCTCAGGTGCACCACAACTCATCAAAGTTTCATGTCTAGTACATAGAATAATGTATTAGGGCCAGGAACATGAATAGCGTAAAGTAATAATATACATGTATGTGTACAGTGCTCAGGTGCACCACAACTCATCAAAGTCTCATGTCTAGTACATAGAATAATGTATTAGTGTCAGGAACATGAATAGCGTAAAGTAATAATATACATGTATGTGTACAGTCATCAGGTGCACCACAACTCATCAAAGTCTCGTGTCTAGTACATAGAATAATGTATTAGGGCCAGGAACATGAATAGCGTAAAGTAATAATATACATGTATGTTTACAGTGCTCAGGTGCACCACAACTCATCAAAGTCTCGTGTCTAGTACATAGAATAATGTATTAGGGCCAGGAACATGAATAGCGTAAAGTAATAATATACATGTATGTGTACAGTACTCAGGTGCACCACAACTCATCAAAGTCTCGTGTATAGTCTCATGTCTAGTACATAGAATAATGTATTAGTGTCAGGAACATGAATAGCGTACAGTAATAATATACATGTATGTGTACAGTACTCAGGTGCACCACAACTCATCAAAGTCTCATGTCTAAAAATGGGAAAAAAAATTACGGAAGCTCATAGGTGTAAACTTTCAGATTGGACAGTTACATTACGTAGCCAAAAAAACAAAAAACGCTAGAATAAAAAAAGTTATAAAAGAAGAAAGACGTGATTGAAACAGTTGTTGCTGTCCTCAGTGTGAATAATTACATTTAAAAAAAAAATTAAAACAAATGATAAAGGTAAATTTGACTATCATGATTTTTTTTCCAAAGTGGAAAAATGACATTTTCCACTATCAATTGTTAAAACATAAAATTGTAACCCTAACCCTAACCCCAACCTTAAATCTAAACCTATAGCCCGACCCTAACTCTAATCCTAACAAGATGAATTCTTATCAAGTATCATTTTAAGAAATTAGCTTTTGGATAGATTGTTTGTTCGTATCACAGAATTGCACAACAATTACTTTTTAAGACATTACCTTTTAGACAATCTCAGATCACTCGTCAACAACCATTTTAATTTTTTAAGCTTTTAGATAAGTTGAAATATATCTAAATATTTTCTTGTAGTAAAAAATGGAGAGAAAAAACATTTTTCCTTTAGCACCGTAGTTTTGTGTAAACAAAAAAGTAATATTTTTTGTATAATTTTTTGTATAATTTTTTTGTATAATTTTTTTGTGTAATTTTTTGTGTATTTTTTTGTGTAAACAAAAAAGTAATATTTTTTGTATAATTTTTTTGTGTAATTTTTTGTGTCAAAATTTTTGTGTAAAAAATATTTGTGTAAAAAATTTTTGTATAAAAAATTTTTGTGTAAAAAATTTTTGTGTAAAAAAGTAGTATTTTTTGTGTAATTTTTCGTGTATTTTTTTTGTGTAATTTTTTTGTGTATTTTTTGTGTAAACAAAAAAGTAATATTTTTTGTATAATTTTTTTGTATAATTTTTTTGTGTAATTTTTTGTGTAAAAATTTTTGTGTAAAAAATTTTTGTGTAAAAAAGTAGTATTTTTGATGTAATTTTTCGTGTATTTTTTTGTGTAAAGAAAAAAGTAATATTTTTTGTATAATTTTTTTGTATAATTTTTTTGTGTAATTTTTTGTGTAAAAATTTTTGTGTAAAAATTTTTGTGTAAAAAATTTTTGTGTAAAAAAGTAGTATTTTTTGTGAAATTTTTTTGTGTAATTTTTTTGTGTAATTTTTTTGTGTATTTTTTTGTGTAAACAAAAAAGTAATATTTTTTGTATAATTTTTTTGTATAATTTTTTTGTATAATTTTTTTGTATAATTTTTTGTAAAAATTTTTGTGTAAAAAATTTTGTGTAAAAATTTTTGTGTAAAAATTTTTGTGTAAAAAGTAGTATTTTTTGTGAAAATTTTTTGTGTAATTTTTTTGTGTAATTTTTTTGTGTATTTTTTTGTGTAAACAAAAAAGTAATATTTTTTGTATAATTATTTTGTATAATTTTTTGTGTAATTTTTTGTGTAAAAGTTTTTGTGTAAAAAATTTTTGTGTAAAAAAGTAGTATTTTTTGTGTAATGTTTTTGTGTAATGTTTTTGTGTAATGTTTTTGTGTATTTTTTTGTGTAAAGAAAAAAGTAATATTTTTTGTATAATTTTTTTGTATAATTTTTTTGTGTAATTTTTGTGTAATTTTTTGTGTAAAAATTTTTGTGTAAAAAATTTTTATGTAAAAAAGTAGTATTTTTTGTGTAATTTTTTTGTGTAATTTTTTTGTGTAATTTTTTGTGTAATTTTTTGTGTATTTTTTTTGTGTAAACAAAAAAAGTAATATTTTTTAAAAATCTAACAATTTTTTTTAGGTATATAAAATATGTTGCTCAAATTTACGCATTTTTAACCATACATGTTAAGATAGATTAATTCATGACAAAAAATATTGTTTACAACATGTATTTACGACAACGACAACAACAACAACAACAACAACAACAAAAATATAAGAAAAAGAAGAGGAAGAAGCAATATAAGAAAAAATCTAAAAATGCAATGGAATTTTTCTTTTTTTAAACATTTATATTTTAATATAGGGTTAGGGACACAGTTATGTTTAAAAACCGTTATTATAGAGAAGAAGAAGAAGAAGAAGAAGAAGAAGAAGAAGAAGAAGAAGACGACGACAAGGAAGATGAAGGAATATAAGAAAAAATGTGAAATTAAATGGATTTTTCTTCTTTTTAATTTTATAATTACCGTTAGGGTTAGGGATAGCCATAAATGATTTAAAGAATTCATTAATTTACGGATCGGGTTCGGCAGACTTTTTCCAATACCAACTCTAATGCGAAATATATGCCGAACCATAACCTTAAACCGAACCCCCACCATAGCCATAAATGATTTAAAGAATTCATTAATTTACGGCTAGGGTTCGGCAGAGTTTTTTCTAGTACCAACTCTAATGCGAAATATATGCCGAACCATAGCCTTAAACCGAACCCCCACCATAGCCATAAATGATTTAAAGAATTCATTAATTTACGGCTAGGGTTCGGCAGACTTTTTCCAGTACCAACTCTAATGCGAAATATATGCCGAACCATAACCTTAAACCGAACCCCCACCATAGCCATAAATGATTTAAAGAATTCATTAATTTACGGCTAGGGTTTGGCAGAGTTTTTCCAGTACCAACTCTAATGCGAAATATATGCCGAACCATAACCTTAAACCGAACCCCCACCATAGCCATAAATGATTTAAAGAATTCATTAATTTACGGCTAGGGTTCGGCAGAGTTTTTCAAATACCAACAGTAATGAGAAGTATATGCCGAACCATAGCCTTAAACAGAACCCCCACCGTAGCCATGAAAGGTTGAAAGAATTCTTTAATTTACGGCTAGGGTTCGGCAGAGTTTTTCCAATACCAACTCTAATGCGAAATATATGCCGAACCATAACCTTAAACCGAACCCCCACCATAGCCATAAATAATTTAAAGAATTCATTAATTTACGGCTAGGGTTCGGCAGAGTTTTTCTAGTACCAACTCTAATGCGAAATATATGCCGAACCATAGCCTTAAACCGAACCCCCACCATAGCCATAAATGATTTAAAGAATTCATTAATTTACGGCTAGGGTTCGGCAGACTTTTTCCAATACCAACTCTAATGCAAAATATATGCCGAACCATAACCTTAAACCGAACCCCCACCATAGCCATAAATGATTTAAAGAATTCATTAATTTACGGCTAGGGTTCGGCAGACTTTTTCCAGTACCAACTCTAATGCGAAATATATGCCGAACCATAACCTTAAACCGAACCCCCACCATAGCCATAAATGATTTAAAGAATTCATTAATTTACGGTTAGGGTTCGGCAGAGTTTTTCCAGTACCAACTCTAATGCGAAATATATGCCGAATCATGGCCTTAAACCGAACCCCCATAGCCATAAATGATTTAAAGAATTCATTAATTTACGGCTAGGGTTCGGCAGACTTTTTCCAGTACCAACTCGAATGCGAAATATATGCCGAACCATAACCTTAAACCGAACCCCACCATAGCCATAAATGATTTAAAGAATTCATTAATTTACGGCTAGGGTTCGGCAGACTTTTTCCAGTACCAACTCTAATGCGAAATATATGCCGAACCATAACCTTAAACCGAACCCCCACCATAGCCATAAATGATTTAAAGAATTCATTAATTTACGGCTAGGGTTCGGCAGACTTTTTCCAGTACCAACTCGAATGCGAAATATATGCCGAACCATAACCTTAAACCGAACCCCCATAGCCATAAATGATTTAAAGAATTCATTAATTTACGGCTAGGGTTCGGCAGACTTTTTCCAGTACCAACTCTAATGCGAAATATATGCCGAACCATAACCTTAAACCGAACCCCCACCATAGCCATAAATGATTTAAAGAATTCATTAATTTACGGCTAGGGTTCGGCAGACTTTTTCCAGTACCAACTCGAATGCGAAATATATGCCGAACCATAACCTTAAACCGAACCCCCACCATAGCCATAAATGATTTAAAGAATTCATTAATTTACAGCTAGGGTTCGGCACGGTTAGGCTTAGAAATTACTTTGATTTTTCTTTTTTTTAATTTTATAATTTAGTTTAGGTTTAGGTTTAGGGTTCGGTTGGAGTTACAGCTAGGGTCAGGCTTTAAATACAGTTATAACAATAAGAAGAAGTGTTAATATACGAAAAAATATGAAATTTAATGGGTTTTTCCTTTATTTTTTACTTTTATAATTTACGGTAGGGTCAGGGTTAGGTTTGAATACAGTTATATTTAGGAAATATATCATAAAAAGTGTTTTTGTTCTTACATCAGGACCATCTTGATATATTTTTATGCCCCAGTCGACAGTGTTGGAATTTTAACTTGAGGGCCTCATATCTATCATAGCAAGGCCCACACACACACACACACACACACACACACACAGACACACACTGTATTTAAAGCCTGACCCTAGCTGTAACTCCAACCGAACCCTAAACCTAAACCTAACCTAAATTATAAAATTAAAAAAAAGAAAAATCAAAGTAATTTCTAAGCCTAACCGTGCCGAACCCTAGCTGTAAATTAATGAATTCTTTAAATCATTTATGGCTATGGTGGGGGTTCGGTTTAAGGCTATGGTTCGGCATATATTTCGCATTAGAGTTGGTATATATATATATATATATATATATATATATATATATATATATATATATATATAAAATAAGCGACTAGATAGAAAGATAGATGGATGTGAAAAATGGAGAAAGATCGATAATGCTCAGGAATTAATATATATATTGTTCATTATCTGTTTTTCTTATTAAGTCTGCAATCTATCTATCTATCTATGTATCTATTTTTTTGTTCGTTATCTTTTCTTCTTCTTGAGTCTGCTAGTATCTATCTATCTATCGTTTTTAATTATCTAGGACACGAACTTCAATTCTTTCAAAACGTTGTCTTTACGAAAGGTTGTTAACATGATCATTGGAAAGTAATAGTAACAATTGCATCTTAAATGTATTGTACACTATAATGAATATATATGTATATACTATATATATATTATAATAATAATATAATAATAATATATTATAATATATATATATATATATATATATATATATATATATATATATATTTGGGAGAATATGTGTTTAAATGAAGTCGAACCTAATTTATGAAAGTTAATTAATAAATAATTAATTAATTAGGCGGGATTACCTATTTAAATTTAAGACTAAACAAATCGAGAAAAATCAATCTCTGTATGTACATTTCGGCCTATTTAGGCCTCATCAGCAGAGCTATAGATACAAAGACCGCCCCGTGTGCGATTCGAAACCTGATTGTCAAGCTGAAAAACAGATAGTGAACAATATTTCGAATCGCACACGGGGCGGTCTTTGTATCTATAGCTCTGCTGATGAGGCCTAATAGGCCGAAATGTACATACAGAGATTGATTTTTCTCGATTTGTTTAGCCTTAAATTTAAATAGGTAATCCCGCCTAATTAATTAATTATTAATTAATTAACTTTCATAAATTAGGTTCGACTTCATTTAAACACATATTCTCCCAAATATTGTCGGCTGAAAATAGCCATATCACAAACATCGTCTGTTTGTTTACTTCTCATATATATATATATATATATATATATATATATATATATATATATATATATAACTGACTTGATAGATAGATAGATGTGAAAAATGGAGAAAGTTCGATAGTGCTCAGGAATTAATATATATATTATATATATATATATATATTGTGTGTGTGTATTGTTCATTATTTGTTTTTCTTATTAAGTCTGTTGATATCACTCAGTCTATTTATCTATCTACCCATCTATCTTTTTGTTCGTTATCTTTTTTTCTTCTTAAGTCTGCTAGTATCTATCTATCTATCGTTTTTAATTATCTAGGGCACGAACTTCAATTCTTACAAAACATTGGTACTAAACAATTCGTACAATTGGGGCTAAGAAAAACATGAAGTCAATTGAAACACCATTTTCCACCGGGCCAATCTCTCATTGTAATTTATTCTATACAAGCAGTATGGTACATCTATTTATATCATATTTATATATATATATATATATATATATATATATATATATATATATATATATAGTTCGACTGTTTTCAATCTCTGACGATCAGTGTTCCAACTCGAGTTTCGGCAGCGACACTTTATTCATATATGACAGTAAGAAAAAGAAAAACTGTGTAGAATTTAACGGTAGAAAAAAAATGTCTCTGTGAAAAGAAGAAGCATTGTTCAAATGATGATGATAATGATGATGATGATAATAATAATAATAAGACCCAATAAAATAGTAAATGTAGACTTTATGGTACATCTATTTATATATATATATATATATATATATATATATATATATATATATATATATATATATATATATATATATATATGACAGTAAGAAAAAGAAATACTGTGTAGAATTTAACGGTAGAAAAAATGTCTCTGTGAAAAGAAGAAGCATTGTTCAAATAATAATAATAATAATAATAATAATAATAATAATAATTTGAAATAAAAACGGATCACCTTATCCCAGAAAGAAGACCAGACCTAGTGCTGATTAACAAAGAAGAAAGAACTTGTCAACTGGAGGACTTTGCAGTTCCAGCAGATCACAGGGTGAAGCTGAAGTCAAATGAAAAAATTGACAAATACCTGGACCTTGCCAGAGAACTGAAAAAGTTATGGAATATGAAAGTGAAAGTTATACCAATTGTAGTTGGTGCACTTGGAACGGTCCCAAAAGGATTGGAAAAGGGTCTGGAAAGTCTGGAAATCAGAGGAAGAATTGATACCATCCAGAACACTGAACTGCTGCAATCTGCCAGAATATTCAGAAGAGTCCTGGAGACCTGTGGAGACTTGCTGTCATTCAGACTCCAGTGAAAGACCATCAGCTAACACTGATGTGAAAACGCAACATAATAATAATAATAATAATAATAATCTTATTATAATGGAGATTGTGTGTTTGTCTGTCTGTAACCGAAACTAATCGCTACTCAAGTCACAATTCTCTTAGTTATTACGTTACATTCACCATGATCTTTTATTTAAACCTCAATTATTAATAAAATTGTTTTTCATTATTAATACTGTTGACCATATCTACATAATTATAAAATGCAATTGTATTTACATATACAACAAAATAGCGGTTTACAGTGTGAATGGGAAGACTAATTTGCATATTCATCTTGAAAATTTGATTTTAATAAATATATGCTTGGTATTATTGATTTCTAATTGTTTGGGTTTATTTTAATGAATATGAGCAAAAATCTCGGGGATAGATCTTAAAAGAAAACCATTAATATGAAAAAAATAACCTTAATTTTATTCTTAACTTCCTATTTTAACTAAATAGTTAAATTAGTAAAATTTTGCAATGAAAGACGGGACTGATGGAAAAGTAAGTTTCAGTTGTTCTATTTTTCGACTATTTCCATTTCAAATCTTTTTATTTGCATTCTTATTTAGTTTCATTAACCTTTCTAATTTAACATAATATTTCATTACATTAAAACTTAAATACTTGCATCCGGAGGGTGCATATATTTGCTAATAATAATATATTTGCTAATAATAATAATCTTATTATAATGGAGATTGTGTGTTTTCATATGTTTTCATATATTTATATATTCGCTAGTAATAATAATAAATGAATTACTAATGATTGCGTGTATAATAGTTGCATTGTAGTTGTGCATTGGGAATTGGGATGAAAGGTATTTTCATTGTCAGAAATGAACCAAAGTATTACTGACAGGTATGCATTATGAAAATGCATCATTGAAGATTTTTTCCTGAGAAATGGGATTATCATATGAATACAAATTACATCTATCTAAGATCTAGTATAGTATACACACAAATAAGAGAATTGGCGAACGAAAGTTCATTCGGGTCTCAAACCCGGCCAGGGGTAGCTGTTATACGTTATAGCCACACTGATGAAAGGTGAAACCTTGAAACGCGTGTCTGTGGATTACTTATTTATTATATACGCTCCCACTTTGGTCGAGCACTTTAAATAGGGATTCAATTGCAGATTCACCGTATCTGGCGCACAGCTAAGCCTCGCTTTGTTTACATATGTTTGAGGCCTCTAGTGAATTCATTTCCGCTTAGAAATGTAGCGATTAAATATTCTCCTATATTTGGCAGCTGCCTCTGGCCGTACGGGTAAGAGGATTGGTGAACGAAAGTTCATTCGGGTCTCAAACCCGGCCAGGGGTAGCTGTTAAACTGTATAGCCACACTGATGAAAGGTGAAACCTTGAAACACGTGCCTGTGGATTACTTATTTATTATATATATATATATATATATATATATATATATATATATATATTAAAAGTGGAGGAATCATATGTAATTTGGGAGAATATTTTATTGATGAATAAAATATAAAATAAATTGGGGGGGGGGGGGTTCACGAAGGCCTTTTCAACCGGATCTTTTCAAGTGATACTCCGGTGACGAATAAAAGTCAATTTTGTCCATGTGCCATTCTTCCCAGCATGCCCTGGCAAAATGGCTTGTCCAATTACTTAATCCAGTTTTAGAATTTTACTCTAAATACTGCATTAGTGATTCTTTCACTTTTTCTTCCATAATCCGTCAGCTCCCTCCCTGTGCTGACACTCAGTATATGGTGTCCTTTGATATTGTCTCTTTATTCACCAATATTCCCCTCAATGAGACAATTTCCATATGTGCCGACCTCTTATATCGTAGCAAAACTAAGTTCACTCCTTCTTTTCCTGAACATATTTTTGTTGAATTGATGGATCACGCTACTAAGTCGGTTTCATTCAGCTTTAATGACACCATATATCGCCAAATAGACGGCATTAGTATGGGATCTCCCCTTGGCAGCCTTTTGGCAAATATTTTCGTTGGTTTTCATGAACAGCCCCTTTTTAGCAGGCTCCCTAAGCCCTACATCTACTATCGTTACGTGGATGACACTTTCGTCAGTTTCAATTCACGTGATGATTCTTTAGTGTTCTTTAATGAACTCAACAATTTACATCCTTCTTTATCGTTTACCATGGAGGCAGAAAACAATAATAAACTGCCCTTTTTGGATGTATTAGTAGATAAGAATTCGTCGGTTTTCATAACTAGCATCTACAGAAAACCCACATTCACTGGGCTTTATTTAAGTTGGGATGCCTTCGCCCCTAAATCGAGGAAGATCAACTTAATCAAGTGTCTTACATTTAGGGCCCTTAAAATTTGTTCCAGTAATAAGATCGACAGTGAACTCAAACAAATCAGAAATTTGTTTTTGAACAATGGGTACCCAGATGATATCATCACCAAAACAATCAATCTAACAGTAAACAAATTTAGAAATGACAAGCCTTTCGGCCCTTCTAAATGCCCTGTTTACGTTAGACTTCCATGGATTGGCCCTATTAGCCAAACCATTGCTAATAAGATCTCCTCCTCAGTTATGCGTTGCTACAATGCAGTGAAAGTGCGGCCAATAATCACTACTCGACCTGCATTTCGGTCCTTTCATAAGGATGTACTTCCAACCTTCCATCAAAGTAATGTACTTTATAAATTTAAATGCCGGTGTAATTCGGTATATGTTGGACGTACATCCCAGAGGCTCGAAATCAGAATCAAACAACACGTCCCACGCACACTTCGTAATGCCATTACGAATAATAATACATCCAGGCTTTCCCAAGCATTCGACTCGTCCATAGCCGAGCACCTCTCTATAAATGCTTGTAGAAGGGACTATTCAGATGAGTGCTTCTCTATTTTGCACAGGGCTAGGTCAAAACAGCATTTAACCATCCTTTAAGCTGTTTACATCTCCTTTTTCCGGCCTACTCTGTGCAAACAAACACCAAAGCACTCCCTCTATTTATTGGGAGACACTTCCAACCCTGTTTCCACCTAAGGTTCATGCATACCCCCCTCTTTCCCCCTATTTTTTTTCTCTTTTTTTTTGTCCCCCTCTGGCTCACCCCCATTCGTTTCTTACAAAATTCTTGTACAATTTGACTTTTATTCGTCACCGGAGTATCACTTGAAAAGATCCGGTTGAAAAGGCCTTCGTGAAACCCCCCCCCCATTTATTTTATATTTTATTCATCAATAAAATATTCTCCCAAATTACATATGATTCCTCCACTTTTAGTGTTATACAAATTCTCTTGTACCAAAAAACCTATATATATATATATATATATATATATATATATATATATATATATATATATAATATGTGTCCATGTGTGTATATATGTATATATGTACCTACTTATTGTTGTGCTTCAGTACTATAAGTATAGTGTAACTATATATATATATATATATATATATATATATATATATATATATATATATATGGTTACACTTTGCATATATATATATATATATATATATATATATATACGTTGAAAAGATAAATAAAGGAAAGAAATGATTAAATGGATAAAAATGCTTTAATGAAATGCCAACACGTGTTTCAGCTGAGAGTTTGATTATGTAGACATTGTATTCTATTTATTTCTATCTTAAATATGTAATAAAATAATGATAATAATAGAAAAATATAACATTTTTAAGTACACAAATATCAACTTAATACTTAAAAATTTAATATTTTTCTATTTTTATTATTTTATTTGATTATTAAACTACACAGTCACAAGAGCAGCTGTTACTTCAGGGGCACAATATATATATATATATATACACATATATATATATATATATATATATATATATATATATATATAAACTTGGGAAAGGTATGAATATAACTATTCACCATCTAGCTATGGGTAAATAGTATGATTAGACTGGGCTTTTATGCCTTGAATTGGCAACCATTGTCGGAGAAGGAAAACTCTGAATTCAAAACCTGCTACCCCCCCCCCCAAAAAAAAAATTTTGTCAAATTCTGCTCGTTTTTAATCTCTCTCTCTCTCTCTCTCTATATATATATATATATATATATATATATATATACTAGAAAGAACGTGACCCGTTGGGTCACCCATTGAGCCCGGGTTAGATTGTTGGAAAAATCACATGATAAAATAATTTCATTAATCTAAAGTTTTCCAAATAAGTTATTTAAACTGGAATAAACATTTTCATTTGAGCAAAGGAAAAAAAACAAAGGATGGGTCAATTAGTTATTTATTTTCTAATTACAGGTAATTAGGATTTTAATCATGGATATCTATGACAATCTCTCGTCAACATTACCCTATCATTTATTGCTCTTGGGAAGAGTTGGTCAACGTACGTCTTTGCTCAATGGTCCACACTGGCGTACCTGTATGCTGATTTCCATAGAAAAATATCACTTACGAGTTTGTCCTAAATCCTCCCGCAGTGTCCAGCATGTCTTGTTCATGTTACTCAGATGGTTTGTGTGATAAGTGGCAAGTGGCTAAACCTTTGTTTTCACAACTTGTTAAAAATTACGTACTGCATTCTTGAGCACTTCCCATCTAGCTTATTCTCTAGGCGCCATGTTAGGCTCCAAGTGGTGCAATCATAGGTGGGGGGGGGGTCAACGTTTGCAACATTTGAATAAAATTCTACATTTTTTAAATATTTAGAAAAACTCAGTAACTACCTTTACTCAACATGAAATATTTTAAATTAAATATTTATCTAATCTATTAAAAAGAAGTAAGTTTAATTATCATGTTAAATAAAACATTTTTCCAAATTTGTTTACAGCAGACTATTAAAAAAATTACTGGAAAAAAGTGTCGGGTTCAGCTATGATTTTTCTTAAAAATGATTGTGCTACAGTTTTTAGGGTAATTAATTTAAACAGAAAAAAAAAACGCCTTTTGGGACGAATTTAATTGTTTAAAAGAGTATTAAAAATACTAGATATGTAATTTTAATTTGCTTTTTTTAACTGGTGCCCAATAAAATGCCTGTTTCTGTTCAGAATGCTTTTGCAGTTGACTTCACCCATACTCATGTCACTCGTGCTGACCAATCTGGTTTGCTTAATTTCCCTATCATCAACACTGTTAGTTTTGGACATAATTCGATTCGTTTTAATGCAATTAATTCTTGGAATACTGTTCAGTCGTTATTTTTTTTGATAAAGAAAAGATGAAGCTTGTTTCAGTTAATTATTTTGTCCTTAAAACACTTTTGAAAAATCATTTTATTGCCTCTTATAAACAACAGATTTGCATTTAGATTCTCACACGGCTAATTTGTCTCATGATATATATGTATATGTTTACGTTGTGTGTTTCATGTATTGTTTCCTGTGAGCGTCTAAGGGTGGTCATGTCCATGGGATTAGCTTCACGCTATTAGGCATGGCCTCCCTTCAATAGTAGTTTAAACCAATAAAGTTTTTCTTTTACTTATATTTTTTTAAATAATTTGTACTACTATTGATTAATAAATTTCTTATTTCTTATTTCTTATTTCTTATGTTACTACTTTTCGATTCAAACAAAAATCTGACCTTAAATGATGGATTTGAATAATTTTAATTCGTTTTTAAATTGAAAATAAGCCAACATTTTGGTGCATATAGCATAAATGCGTCCTGGTCTCCTGGCCTCCTTGCCTAAAAAAAAAAAAAAAAAACGCTAAGCGGCGCCCGCTTAAAACCCGACCCATGCTACTTATTAACTCCCTAGCTGTTTAAAGGCGTTTTTCCCGAAAAGTTAATGCGATATGAAAGCAATATTTTGTACCCAAGTCTTTTTACGACAAGTAAGTGTAAATATTTTACCCTTCCCCTCTTTAAAATATTTTTGTTATCGGTTTGGCATTTTTATCGACAAATATTTTTAAAGTGGCTTCAAGGTGTTAATAAATAAGCAATCTCCAGGGTTTTTTTTTTATCGACAAGCAAATGTATAACCCCTTTATCTCTCTCCCTTTTTT
>CM042178.1:22535013-22551504 GCA_023376005.1 Doryteuthis pealeii | reverse complement strand
GTTAACCAAAAATCAGGTTTTTTAAAAGAATGAATAAATAACATGATGGAAAAGAAAAAAGAAAGAAGAAGAAAGAAAGGAGGAAAGAAGAAAAACAAAAAAGAAGAAAAACAGTAAGAAGAGAAGAGAGCAGAGGAAAAAAGAAAAAAAAGAAGAGAGAAAAAAAAGAAGAAGAAAGAAGAGAAAGACAGAAAAGAAGAAGAAGTAAGTTAACCAAAATCAGTGGTTTAAAAGATATGAATTAAATAAATGAATGAAAGAAAGAAAGAAGATAAGAAGAAAGAAAGAAGAAAAATTAAGAAGAAAAGAAAGAAAAAGAACGAGAAGAAAGAAGAAAAGACTAAGAAAGCAAGAAAGTACCAAAATCAAGGTTTTAAAAAATTGAATGAATTGAATAAATGAAAAAAAGAAAGAAGAAAGAAAGAAAGAAAAGAGGAAAGAAAAAATGAAGATAAATTGAAAGAAGAAAGAAAAACGAAGTCTAAGCAAAGACAAGTTAAAAAAAGAAAAATGCTTTAATGGTAAAGTTAACCAAAATCAGGCGGTATTTAACATTACTTTTCCAATTTATGTATCATTTGAAAAGTTTTTAGTAAATAGGCCAAGTGTCGTTACTCTTAGGCAATGTGTTTTAACCTGAACTAGTTTATTATTAAACTCTAAAGTTTCTCATACATTTTCGTGTCCACACAGGACCCCATTTTATTCTTGCCTTTACCAGTCTTCTCCATACTTATAGCATATTAATAGTATTGTGTTTTCTTTATTAGGTTACTAATACTCTGCTCATCATCCTCTCCTGTCTTCTGTAGGTAAAATTTCTTATACAAATGGCTGACAGAACTGGCATTGCCTTTAAATGTGTACCATAAACAAATTTCTTTTCTTCTTGATAATGTCACTAGTTTTATTTTACTACGTTCCTAAGGTGCTTCTTATATCAGCCCATTTTTCATGTGATCTATTCAGAAACTCTTACTATTGCCCCGAAGCAATGATTCTTGCTCACAATACACTCAGTTTTCTGCTTGCTGTCGCCTTCAAACTCCAAGTTTCCTCCAGCAGGCATATTATACAAGGTGTGTCAACAAAAGCTACCGGGATTTTCTGTACTTTTTGACACACCTTGTATTCGAAAAAAAAAATAACATTCCATTCATCTTTCATTTCTTATCTTGGTAAATTACAGCTTTAAACTTGGTACTTTTCACACACCTTGTATCTTGAAAAAATTAACATTCCATTCATTCCTTCATTGACTAACTATCTGGTAAATTACAGCCTTTTAAACTTGGTACTTTTTCACACACCTTGTATTTGAAAAAATGAATGTTCCATTACATTCTTCATTTCTATCTCGGTAAATACAGCTTTAAACGTGTACTTCACACACCTTGTATTCTGAAAAATTAACATTCCATTCATTCTTATTTTCTATCTTGGTAAATACAGCTTATTAAACATGGTCTTTCAACACCTTGTATTCTTGAAAAAAATGAATGTTCCATTCATCTCATTTTACTTATCTCGCGTAAATACACTTTAAAACTTTGTACTTTTTTGACACACGTTGTATCTGAAAAAAATTAACATTACATTTATTGTCATTCCTATCTTGGTAAAATACAGCTTCAATCTCGATACTTTTTTTTAACACACTTTGTATATTGGAAGTTATGAAGGTTAATAATGCCTAATAAACAGCATTTAATCTATTCTATTCTCCCTCAAAACCTCCCTTATCCAATCTAGAGTTTTTTTTGTAAATTTCTATAACATAGCTAATATTTATTCGTTTGTATAAAGTGATTTTAGCATAACGATGTATTTTGTAACATGTATTTAAAACAATTGTAATCAGCGCATTGAACATTTTCCATTTGATTCTGAAAGAAAGATTGGGTGACCACTAAGCCAGAGATGGCTACTGCTAAGAAACCCAAGTCCTTTGTTTATAAAAAAATGCCAGCATGATTCGAGGCATTAAATAAACTGAAAAGGGTTGATATACCATTTAAAACAACAACCAACACCACAACCAAAAATAACAACCAATTAAAAGAAAAAAACATGTTAATGAAATGTTATGTGTTATACCTGTTTATATAAGTTACCTCTACCAATGTTTCAGCCGATCCTTGCGCAAGGCCTTGACACAGTCAACCGCGAGGCCCACTCTGAGGGTCTTGGGAAGTTAGGTTGTCCTTCACATTTTATAGCCACTTATTTCAGTCTTTCATGATGATATGAATGATTTGGTTACATATAATGGTTACCCTTGCAGAGCCTGTCTCAGTTCATGAATGGTGTGAAACAGGGCTGCGTCACGCACCACACTATTTTGGAATATTTTTTGCAGCGTCTTTAGATTGCCCTTTAAAAATAAATTGACGCGGATTTAGTTCGTTCAAGATCATCTGGTGAACATATTTCAATATATATATTTACCAACTCCTCCGCCATCGAGCAGGATACGGACACAATGTCAATTTCTTAAGCAGAGTTCAACAGGTTTGATTCGATATTTCCTTTCCTAGACTGGTTACCTAGCCCATGGTTTAAAGAAAACCCAGTTCGCCCTGCCTTTTACCCATAGTGGAGGGAGAGCCCCTAAGGATTATACCATTATACTCTCTATGTTGGTTTATCGTCTAGCGCTAAGTGAAATGCATTACCACCTGCCAGATTTGAACTCGGTTGTTGCGACGAGTCCCTCATTTTCCCATGACGTGTTTAACCCAGATTTACACCACGCGCTTTCTCTTACTACCAATATTCAAAATATAAGACAGCTCTAAAGATGTGTGTTCACCTAAAGGTTCACAGCCATTTGGCTTGCTGGTTTTGTCTACTATTATGACCAAGCATGCACATGTGAGACCTGGTAACACACACACTAGGATTTGTATATGCAGCAACCTTACTGCGACCTTGTTTTCTTCCGAAGCATATAGCGAGCATTTGGTATATTAAATATTAACCATATAAATAAAGTACATAGTTGTCATGCTATCAGCCTGCCTATACCTATCACTCAAATGCTTTGTGCGATCCCCACATCATATCTTCAGTATATAGACATCATGTACGCTCTGCCGTTGTCCATCATTTTGTCTATCGTTGTGGGAGCACAATTAGGACACACTCGACAACTTCTATTAGACTCGACAATTATCTTTAGACAAGGTCTCAGCGTCAGCAACTGAGATCCTTTGGTTTACGCAGCAAGCCAGGGTTTTGATGCCATCGTTATCATTTCATTGGTCTTCCCAGGGAATTAATGATCTCCACCGAAGCTGCGCTGCTTTATACAGCATGGTGCTGTGTGGTCGCTCACTGCCCTTTTTGTAACGGCATGTAGAGACCCTGACATCTTTGTGGGTTGTTTTACGCGAGAATGACATTTCAGGACACTCGAGTATGATCTCCGATGAGATATCTCGCACTTCGCAGGATTTAGGCATGTAGATAGAATGGTTGTCATTTCAGCGTCAGCACACCTTACGCATATAGGGTTGAAGATGTGGCGCGTGCATAGTATTGTGAGTTTAACTCCCCTTAGAATCACGTCTTCACACTATCGGTACTGGGTGCCCGTCATCAGTCGCATGAATGATGTGCCGAATCCCAAAACAACTATTTACGGGAAAATCTCAAATGCAACATCGTTCAGTGCAAACCCAAATTGAGGTTTAAGGACTACCTCAAAGACATCTGAAAAAACTGCCCTATTTGATTGTGAGGACTGGGAGAAGCTACTTGAATAACCTGGCTGGTAGAGTTGCCATCCCTTTCCCTGCTACATGTGGGAAGAATTTGAGTTCCAACATGTATAGTTTATGTGGTAAGAGTAATGTCTCTCCAGGGGTTGGCCTGGCGAGGTCATCTGAGAAGAAAAACACAAGGGATAAAATTGTCAAATGCCTACCGTGAGCAACCGCTACTATGATAGATTAAAAAAAAAAAAAAGATTTTTAAATAAAAACGAAAGAAACAACAATATGCCTATGCGATCCAATGGTCATGCAGTATTTGTTGAACACGAGCCTCTCGCCAGGCGCATTATTAATTAAACCAAATGCTCCTTCCCTGTGTCACAAGAACACGACCAAAGTACTGATGACCACAAGGGTCATAAGCTCTCTCTTTAAGTCAGAGGCTTTTACAGGTTTTGAATTCAGAGTTTAACGCTTCTTCTTAGACTGGTTACCTAGCCATGGTTAAGAAGACGTCCGTTCTTCATCTACTCATCGCCTCATTAACCACATAGCTGGAGGGAGAATTGGATTCATAAGTTTCTACTTGGTTTATATGTACATCCCATGATGGTTGTAATGCGTTAGCAAGTTAGTCTTACAGATCAATTACTATTGAATTGTGACTTTGATCCTCACTGGATGCCCCCATACTGTGTCCCATACCTAACCCATGGCGAATGTGTTGGGTAACACTACAACTATCAAAAAAATATTTATTTGAACTCTCACAATATTTAGAGGTAGTCCCTTGGGCCTTTTTTTCTTTCTTCATTCGTGGCCGTTTTTTTGGTGTTTCTTTCTCTCAAATGTACCAATTAATGCTTATAGTAATATTCAATAATTGATGCCCGTTCTTCTTTCTTCTAGGAATCATCAACCTTGTGTATCCCAAAATACGGAGGCCAGAACCTTGCCTTCTCTGATGTTTGCCGTCTTTCGCGTCCTCTTTGGACGCGTTTTCACCTGCCCCTGCTGTCCACTCAGCCTGACTGCTGATTAGACTCCGGAGTGAAGTGGTGGATCCATGTTTCATCCCATTGTCACATATTTTAGGCCAAAAACTTCCTTTTTGTTGTGTGAACAGTTGCAAACCACACTCGAATCATTCAACGCGTTTGTTGTTTTTGATTGACTGTGGGTAAATGCCAGCACCCCACTTTTAAACACAGCTTTTCTCATTGATAATGCTTCATGCAAAATGGTGAATACACTGCCTGTCTGATATCTTCAACTCCTCTGATATCGTGCTCAACTTCATTTATGATCATAATAGCTTCTAATATGGCAGCTATATTATATTAGGTAGAATGCTCGTTTACACTCAGAACAACTGCTCCTAATTTGGAAAGACTGTCCCTGAGCAGCATCTCAGACATCATATGGTTGTGTCATATGCAGCATACACGACCACTTAACCATTGTTTCTGACGAGCAGATTCAATAACACTATCAAACCATGCTTTGCTTGAACGGTATTTTTTCCCATCGAAAGCAATGCTTTATCAACACACGAAATTCAGATTTTTTCCATTGTTTTGAAAATTTGCAACAGTAGCTTCACCTAATAACTGCTTAATTTGTTAACTGATTGATTCCTATTGGCGCTAGAATTTTGACGAATGCCATTCGCAGGTAAGTAATTATTAAAATCTATGGGACCATCATAATTTATCTAGAATTAGAGTCCATTCTATATTATGGCCGCGGAAAAGTACTCTACTTGATGGAGGTTCAGGACTTGATACTGACAAGCATTGAACACAGGTAGACTGACAATTCTGTATCGCAAGGTGGGCAACTGTGTCGAACGTGCTCCTATCTAGCCTTAAGGTAAAGGCCAAAGTGTGGTGTTTCCATGTCATAGATGGCTTCAGACACCAGATGTATTTGGCCCATTTAAGCATCCCATCAGATGTTGCTCGCTGGACGGCGTCAACCAACATGCCACCCACGGTGAATACCCAAGGGTTAGACGCGAAGATCTGATAGTCCTCCGATCAGATCTATAGTACGAGACTAAGTTTCTACTAGCGCCCCAGGACTTAGCGAGGGCGAGAGTCAGTGTATCTCGGAAACTATTCACTTAGAGAGTGAGATCCTACATTTTTACATAAAGAACATTGTGCTTTCGTATACGCAAATTTTATGGTATCCATGAGAGTGGCCACACCCCAATAAAACTCTTTGGAGATTTCTGGAAAGAAGCCACCTCGACCACAACCTGCCGAAGAGTAATAATAGAAATAGACAGCCCTTTATTGCTATTCAATGTACAGTCAATACAGCTGTGAAAACTTGCTCCCAGCCACCACCTATGTGAGCAAACCGATATGTGGGGGTTTTCAAACTTTACATTCTTAGGTAAATATCATTTAATATATATTTTAACTATAGAATGCCTAGGTCAATAATTTTGACTCGCTTCTTCGTGCCCCTGTTAATCATTGTTTATACTTAATGGTCTAAAAAGGATAGCAAATTAGATTGCGAGCTTCCAAGGAATGACTCTATTTGTGGAAAAAGGGACCTTATTAGAGTTAACTGTGAAATGTAACTTCTTTTCACCCGTTTTACCCTTGATATATGCCTCATGGATTTGAGCGCATTCTTGAGAATCAGACAACCGCTACCCAAACATTCATTTGTATTTCTCAATACTTTTTAGTGTACTCAACTTTCTATACATGTTATCTCTTCTCTATTTTCAATCTTCGTACCGTGTCGCGTGAATTTTTTCTATTTTCTTTAAGCCATTCTAAACATGTGTTTCGCGTGTTAATCTAAACCGAGGGGAGACGATTATTCTCCTCCTCTCCTATCTTAATCTCTCTCTTTTATACTCTCTCATCTCTCTCGGTTTTCATTTCTCTATCTCAGTCTATCTCTCTCTCCTCTATTGGATCATTCATGCGGTTACTATATTTGTCCGTCAATCTCTATTAGCCCTTTTTTGTTTACTCCTAATGTTTCTCGTGTTGGCTGTATTTGTTCACTCCTATTGCGATCCTTTCATTTCATTGAATTTATTTCTTGTCTGACTTCTCTAGTGGATACATATTATACATCGATAATGGGCGCGAACTTAACCCTCTCATTCTTCTCTAGATATATAGAGGAACCTGCGCTCCTCTTTGAGAAACAATTTACTTTGCTGTTTAATCTTTGTGAGTGTGTGGAATTCTTGTGCATGCACGGAATCTAACCCTTCATATTCAGTCAATGGAGCTGGATTCAGCCACCTGATGTACCCTAGTCTTAATGTGGTTAGCTAAGTAATGAGACACTAGTATTAGCTCGACACAATGGAAAACGAATTATTGTTATGTCAAAAGTGATGCCAATATTTTATGTGTCTGTTACTCGCGCCAATATTCATAACATATACAAGATAAGATGTTGCACAGTTTCGAACAAGCATAATAGTTTCCTGAGAATGTGTTGTGGAGAAGAAGGTTGCCAGCAGTGTGTGATCTAGAAGCGGATACAGCATAATTTATTGAGCGGCTCTCTAGCATAATTATAGTTGGCCCTGTGCGAAGTAAGGAGAGTCAGTGATAAATAATATGGAGGCTGCTAAGGTTATCTTGGTTGACGTTGTTGCGCATTTTTTCAACATAATCAGCCATGTCTCAAAGTGTATAAATTAAGTTAAGACTCTGGTATAGTATAAGTTCTAATTAAGATAACAATTATGGTTAAGGAAAAGCAGTTGTGACTACAAAGAATATACAAACAGGTGAGACTTGCACAGAAAGTTTGTTGTGCCTTTAAAAGATTCACTGTATAATACCAAGTTATATTTCATAGTTGCTAGTCTATCTGGATTGAGCAACTAGCCACAAAAGAATTATCGAATTTATTATGAGGTCTTAGTCCAGTTAGGACTCTTTCCATCTAAGTTCACGATTCTACTAATTATTATGGAATCTTTCACATATCTATATTGACTGAATTTGGTACCAAGTTTTGGATAACCTCACATATCATGCATTCTCCTTCTTATCTCTCCTCGCTCCCTCGTACTATCTCTTACATACTAACCTTCCTACGGCTTCGTCTCTGTGGTGTCTGAAATTGTCTGCTGCTCCACATGCTTCTCTAAATAATAATGTATTTATATCTCAAAGCCCTACTGCACATAAGCACAGGATGCCTAAATAACAAATGTAGTTATTAATAGTTTTAATAAATTATAAATTTCATTGCTTAGGTGTTAGATGCTCAAGATATTGGATAAGGATGATGCTCATATATATATTTGATGGTGTGTGTAAGAATAAACCAATACTATGTCCCAAAGGAATAAGAATTAATTACGTCTTTATATCAAAACAACATAATCTTATATATATAAGGTGATATGATGTCATGGCCATTGAAGTATTTGGATAGATGTGCTTCTCATAGTGTAAGCAGTTGGAATGTTGTGCAGAAGTAAATCAAACATATAGTTAGATCATAAGCATATTTCTATTTCATTACTATTATCTTATGCGTTACAGGTCAAATTCCGACCAGTCCTGCGTTAATCTCATGTTGCGCAGTTGCATTTTCTCTCCTACCTGTGTTTATAAAATGGTCTTGTGTAGATGGAATATGAGAACAACATTTTACACAGCATAATACTGCTCTAAACTTCGCAAATATCACCCGCTAACTATATTGCCGTGGCGGCATGTTTGCTGCTGGAGTTGGTGATGATTTGAATGGTACCGCAACTCCCCGCTTCTTGATTGCCCGCCCGCACACCTGTTTCGATCATTTGTTCACTATTCCTCTCTATCCCAGTTTACACCTGGTGTTTAATACTTAACCTCGATTGTATTTTTATCAGATGCAATGTCCATGATATGTAAGAACCTGTTGAGAAATTCACAAGCCACGCAGTACGTCGGGCGCCTTGAGAGCTTTCTCCTCTCTATTTGGTTTGCTCTCCTTTTTGTGTACAACATAATTAGTTGTCTTAATTAGCTTGATAACTCATCATAGAATAGAAGAAATCGATAAGTTATTTAAACTTTTATACAAGTTGAATTCAAAATTTCCTGTCGTTTCTAGATCACTCACCTCATATCGCCTACTCAAGTGAAGATATGATTGAAGAGCCTAGTCTCTCTCACCATTATACTCTCTTGTTACTGAATATAAGCTGTGATATTTGAGAAATATGTTTAGCGAATGCATAATAAATTATTAAAGAATAAATTAACTTCTTAACATCCTGTTCCGAAATAAGTGTTTAATCCAAGAGCCCCAATCATCTAGCATCAATTGAATATTGAATATCTAGTATAGTCCAATTTCCATTGACCAATAGTAGCGCAGTCATATACAACAAATGCCTACATTAGTGCGTGATTTGTCAAATTGAGTTATGTAGTTAAAAATTATAGTAAGTCTTAGTTTTAATTTCTTCTTATAATATAATATTCTCTCTCTAGACGATTAATTGAGCATGTTACCTCCTATGTTTCCAATATAATCTTTTATAGAAATAACCAATCGCCGCTTTTGATGAGATATTGGAGCGTCTCTCTATTTAGGGTGAAAAATACTATTAGAATGTCTAATACTTATAAATCCCTCCAGCCACGAGTAAGTGTGTAACCAATTGAATTATTATAGAGTGTAGAATAAAGCCTTTCCTAAAGGGTCTATCTATGAAGTGATATTAGTCTATAATGTGATGTCGTATAAAAAGCAGTATTCATCTCTCAGCGTGTCGCGAGTCTTTATTTTAGTCACTTTAATTTTGTGATACGCATTTATTGAATGTATCGCCGCCAATCTGAGATTTGTTCTTGCTGTTGGCAGTTTCAGCAACGAAAATGAAGTTTTTGTGTATAAATATGTGATACTCGATAAGGTATGATTAATATAATCAAACATAAAGCGGTGTTCTATTAATTCGCTGTGCGATAGTTACGCGCGTATATTACTTACGTGATTGAGTGTGTAATGTCGGCGTGTTTGTGTTTCACTTCATGACGTTACTATATATTTCTTTTGGTTTGTAGAACAGCGGTGACTGGGTATTCCGATTGCCGATTCTCCTACGCTCGTACATCCATCGAAAGTAATGGGTAAAAGTGGCGCAGAATGGGCTCTCTAGTCCGTGTAGGAGGCTGTGACGCCTATGATCGCGCAGCTACCAAGCGGCGAGAATGAGATAAAAAAATGCTCGTTTACTAGTTGAAGGAACGCTGGCATTGTGATAATATGGGACACGGAATGGTCAGGATTATTATTACGGTGGAGAGCTCCGAGTTTGTTAGCGTGTGCATCGGCGTGTTCCATTTATCTTCGCGAATTATTATTTAGACATTTTTGTCATCGAATGGAAATTTTGAAATCTTTCGCCACGCGCTCCAAACCTGGCGTTATAGCATAGAAATCAAAGGTCTTGTCGACTCATATAGGTCGTTTGCATTTCATCATTATTTATTGGTGTATTGAAGACGCACTTGTGGAAACGATAGCTGTATGATAAAGAATACAATATTCTGTTCGATACCGCGCGTCATAATAGCTAACTTGCAATGGCTACCTCCCATACGGTCAGGTCTTAGTCATAAATGATATGGGTATTAATTTTACGTATTGATGAAGGCCCAGATAGCTATTGGTATTGATTTTACGCTAGCAGTGTCTAGTAGGTAGGCAACAGGTGCGTAACCGAGGTGAGAGCAACTTATAGACTCGTGAATTGTATAAAAGAGCAGAACAGTTTTAGCTCTATATCCAGGACACTTCCGTATAGAAAACAACCGCATCCCATGATGGGTAGACTACTCACATTCAACCCTCACCTCATCATGTTGAGTATTAATCCATGCTATAGCTAATAGCACGACAGAACCACTGAATAGACTTCCCTCGGCATCATAGCCACCACTAAACCCTCATGTACTGTCTGCCTACTTGAACTAACAATACTTGTTTGAGGAACAGAGCCAATTGCTCAAGAACATATAGACAACATGGCATAGTATAGGGCGCGGAAATAGAAGACGCTCTGAGACAGGACCAATCATTGCTCATAGTTATAGACTTAGGGGCACCTAACCAGACCTTTGGCAACTGTACTCACCAATGTGTTAGACCAGATCGTATAGTAACTGATCTGCGATCTCGCGAGTTGCGAAACTCTCTCGAAGCCTTTCCAATTCCTGGACGAAGCTCTTTGCATTTCACATGGTGCTAATATCCTTGGGAAAGGTATGAATCCAATTCTCCTCCCAGCTATGGGTAAATAGTAGGGCAGACGGGGCTTTTTAACCATGGCTAGGTAACCAGTCTAAGAGAAGGAAAACTCTGAATTCAAACCTGTTTAACTCCGCTTAAGAAATTGACTTTGTGTCACATCCTGCTCGTGTGGAGGGCTTGGTAAATATATATAGGTGCTAGGGCTTGACATGATTGATCGGAGAGGGCCTCTCTAACCGCCCGTCTAGCCTTAAGTCAGCCGTAAGTCAAGATAGCCTTGTATTGCAAAATTGTTCATTCGCCCTCGAATACGCGTCAAAACAAATATTCACCCATTTGTTCAAGTGTCTGTTGGTGAAATACACTTGCACTGAATGTGTTAAACTCATAAGATTCCATTTCCTGTTTCGAGGACGTTAAAATGTTTAAAAAGAAAAAAAAAGTCAAAAAGAAAAAAAAAGTCAAAACTGTAAAAATAAAAAATAAAAAAAATTGTCCGAATAACGCAGATAATACTAAAACGAAAAAGTTTACTAAATCTATTAATAATGGAGATTCGCTTCCGGTTTTTGTCTGTAACAAAAAAAAACTACACAAAACAAAACAAAAACGGAAATTACCAAAATTGGAAACAGAATCAAGGTAAATTTTAATGAAAATTATTTACAAATTAGAAATAGTCCCGTAATTTTGAAGATATTTGTGTATTTAACTGTATCCGATTTAGTTTTGCGCATATCAAAGACTTGGTTGCCGTTATATTATGTGACCTACCTTTTTGATTCTGTTTTAGTATGTGGCCTACCTTTTTTATTCTGTTATAGTATGTGGCCTACCTTTTTGATTCTGTTATAGTATGTGGCCTACCCTTTTGATTCCGTTATAGTATGTGGCCTACCCTTTTGATTCTGTTATAGTATGTGACCTACCTTTTTGATTCGGTTATAGTATGTGGCCTACCTTTTTGATTCTGTTATAGTATGTGGCCTACCCTTTTGATTCTTTTATAGCATGTGGCCTACCCTTTTGATTCTGTTATAGTATGTGGCCTACCCGGTTTGAATGTGTCCTACTTCAGTAAGAGTATATTTAGAGATATAAATAGTCGGCAATTTATTGAAACTACTTTCCACATATATTCAATTTTAAGAAATGCAATTCAGTCATAAGCTGTATGTAGTAATTAAGAATTATTAAAAAAGAATTTATCCATAATTTACATGAATCAGATATCTATTCAATTCTCAAGTGGTTAGTAGTTATTATTATAACCTTATAATATGCTTTTTATGTTAGGCCACATTCTATAAGAGAGACATGATTTCGTAGGCCACATTCAAAAGGTAGGCCACATACTATAATGATACCAAGACTTGATTACACCTTTTTAAGAAAGTGTATGGCAAAAAAATCAATCTACCTAATTTTGGATGTTAATAAAAACATGATCATTTTTAAAAAAAGAAAGTATGTATGTTTTGCACTAAAACTGAAATATTCGTTCAAATAATAAATAAAATTCTGTATAAAAGTCGTCGGGGCGGCCTAATGTCTGTATCAACAGGACAGCGAGGGAGTTTATCCCCTTTTCACTAGCGCTAGACCAAGGAGGTTGTTTTTAGCATCTGAGGTGAGGCGCCACACCTACCATCAGCTCCTCACTTTACCGCACAGGTCCCTGTGCTACTCATACGCAGAATTAGCGAGGGCCGGTATCGAAACAGAAACCTTGCGATTCCTAGCCGAACGCTCTACCGACTGAGCTAATTATGTAAAAATGTGTGTAGAAATCAACTTAGATTTATAAAGGCCCCAATTTTGGTTGAAATAAATTTATTATGGAATAACGGTGTTGAGTTTTTCTTTCCTTTCAATATATATATATATATATATATATATATATATATATATATATATATATGAGAGTGAGTAAATAAACAATGTGTTTATTTGATATGGCTTTTAGCCGACAATTTTTGGAGGATATGTGCTTAATTGAAGTCATACCTAATTTTGAAAATTAATTAGTTGATAATTAATGAATTTTAGGCGGGCATGTATGTTCAAATGTAAGGCTAAACAAATCGAGAAAATGTCAATCCCTGAATGTACATTTCGACCTATTAGGTCTCATCAGCAAGGTTATAGACATGGGAGACTGCCCCGTGTGTGACTTGCTTTGAAAAAGTGACTGCACAAATTTCCATTAATAAGTTTCTGTAGTGTATGGCATTCTTCAAACCCATCCTCTCTGAAAATAATAACATTATATTCTTCTGGACACCAAGTCACATTGGTATCCAAGGAAATGAAAAGGCAGACAAAGCCGCAAGAAAGGCACTTCAGACACATATGAGCAAATCTAAAATCACATATACAGATCTGAAACCAACCATAAACAAATTTATATTAGACAAATGGCAGAAATCATGGGACAATTTGACTCAAAACAAGCTCCACGAAATACAAGAAGTTATTGGAGAGTGGCCGACGGGCCACAGAAGTATTAGAAGAGAAGAAGTAATACTCGCCAGATTGCGTATTGGGCACACCCACATTACCCATTCGTACCTGTTAAAAGGGGAGGGTGCCCCAGTGTGCCCAACATGCAAAGTACAACTTACAACCTAGCATATCCTTCTAAATTGTAACAGACTTAAACATATCCGCGCAAATTACTATCAAGCTAGAAACCTGAAAGACATCTTTAAGAATACAAACCCTGAAAACATTTTAAATTTTATTTTAAAAAAAGCAACCTTTTCAACAAAATATAACAGAACATAACCAATTATCTCCATAGAACCACTACTTTAAAGTCTGAAATCCAAAATAACCTTTTTGGCATTAAATGACCCACAGAGGTTGATATGCCGTTAAACAAAACTCAAACTCAAACTTAAACCCATCTATTTCTTGATGGTTTTATTTTTTAAGGTATAAAATCTTACTGAACACCGGTCAAAAAAAATAAATAAATAAATAAAAAAAAAACAACTCGAAAGTAAAACGGTTGAGAAAATTCAATGAGTGCCCTAAGAATCTCCGTATAAGGAAAAGAATTGAACAATTTTTAATGTGACGAGTTTTTTTGTTTTTTTCAAAACCATCTTAATGGTCTTATTGTTTTAAGGTATAAAACTTACTGAACACCGGTAAAAAAAAAACAAAAAAACACGAAAGTAAAACGGCCAAGAAAGTTCAAGAGCACCCTAAGAAGTCCGGGCTAAATCGAACTTAACCGACCTAAATTCCACCATCGTATGTCACCCCGCCGAAAGAAAAAAATACCAAAAATCAAGGAATTAACCGAATTTAATTAAATTTTCTGTGTTGATATATTAATGGATAAAAGATATAATGCATCAGTTATTTTATTTACAAATTTTTACATCTTTTCAGGTCAGTTAACTTTGCATCGCGTATCTTTGAGAATCTGTATTACGTCTCAAAGATACGTGGTTCAAAGTTAACTGACCTGAAAAAATGTAAAAGTTTTTAAATAAAATAACTGGTGCATTATATCCTTTATTCATTAATATATCAACACTATTTTTTTCTTTCGGCGGGGTGACATACAATGGAGGAATTTAGGTCCGGTAAGTTCGATTTAACCGAAGTCCGTATAAGGGACATAATTGTAGAGTGTCACTTTTAATGTGACAAGTTCATCTGATGAAGAAATGGAGACGCTAATGAGTGCAAAACACCGAATGACAATCGTGACCATTTTGGAAGTATTTTTTCCTGGCCTCATATTCTAAATTCCTGAAAGCCATTTTTTCCTGTCTCTTGAGGAATTTTTCTCTTCTCTCTCTTTCAGCGATATTTTTGGTCAAAGATCGCGGAAGTATGCCCTACCACCACCAGTTGGTTTTCTCCACCCAAGCCGAATCTCTGTCTGTCTGTCTGTCTGTCTGTCTTTCTCTTTCTCTCTCTCTCCCCCTCTCTGTCTCTCTCTGTCTGTCTGTCTGTCTGTCTGTCTCTCTCTCTCTCTCTATATATATATATATATATATATATATTATTGTTATTATTATTTGCTCTACTTAGGTATCGAGCACTTTTACATTTTAGCTTTAGACAATCCTAGCGGTTTATATATATATATATATATATATATATATATATATATATATATATATATATATAATAGTCCTATTTTATCCATTCAATACTTTCTTTCCTTTATTTCTCTTTTCATATATATATATATATATATATATATTATATATATTATATATATATATATATATGAGAAGTAAACAAACAAACAATGTGTTTGATATGGCTTTAGCAGACATTTTTTGGGAGAATATGTGCTCAATTGAAGTCACACCTAATTTTAAAAATTAATTAGTTGATAATAAATGAATTAGGCGAGCATATCTGTTCAAATGTAAGGCTAAAGAAATTGAGAAAAGTCAATCTTTGTATGTAAATTTCGGCCTATTAGGCCTCATCAGCAGAGTTATAGACAAGAAACTGCTCTCTGTGTGATTCGAACCCTAAAATGGAGTATAACTGAGTTAAAAAAAAACGAAAAATCTTGGAAAAAAACAGCTGGTGTAATGGTTAGAATCCCCATCTGTCAGCCTGGTAGGGTTCGAATCACACACAGAGCAGTTTGCCTGTCTATAACTCTGCTGATGAGGCATAATAGGCCGAAATGTACATACAGAGATTGACTTTTCTCGATTTCTTTAGCCTTACATTTGAACAGATATGCCCGCCTAATTCATTAATTATCAACTAATTAATTTTCAAAATTAGATATGACTTCAATTAAGCACATATCCCCACCCCACCCCCCAAAATATATATATATATGTTGAAAAGAAAAATAAACAAAGGAAAGTAAGTGCTGAATGGATAAAATAGATTTATTTTACTGCCACGGGTTTCGGCCAGGAGTTTGTTTATGTACACATGTATTCTATTTATTATTATTTTAAATATGAAATAAAATAATCATAATAAAAAAATACAAAATCTTTAAATATACAAAGAATAACGGCCTTCGTCAGAGTAAAATGTTTGGTGTTTGAAATTAAAGCGGTAAAAATACGGAGAATTTTGAAATGTTCGAAAAGAGAATTAAAAAAAAACACTTGTGTAGGACACATTTTAAATGTCATTTTCTCAAATTCTAAAAACGACACAGAAGGCGGTGACTGATGATATTCATGTCCTGGGAATGACGTTAAACTCTATCTGATGGTGAGGTTCCAGTTTTGGAGGTTTGGGGAATGTGGAGCACCCCTTCATCACCATTGCTCCCTGGTCCACTCTGACCCGGAGTGGTAGTACCTTTTAGGGAGTACTAAATATATTTATTACATAACTGATACACAAGAGTTTTACATGTTATCTAAGATTTGAATATTACATTAAGTTTTTATTACTTTCAGGTATTGATTTTGGTGACAACACACAAGCACGCATACACACACACAAACACACACACAAACACACGCATAAGCAAGCACCCCAACCATACACATACACACACAGAATTTGGAAGACC
>CM042178.1:22525013-22532513 GCA_023376005.1 Doryteuthis pealeii | reverse complement strand
AAGCATCATGGATCGCATATCACGACCAGCAGGTGGCCCCATTGAGGGAGTCTTACCCCTCTGCAGAGGTGCAGTCGGTGTATTCTAACGTACCTGCCAACAGGGCGGTTGAAACTAGAATAAATAAAATAAGCGAAGGGTTGACATGCCGTATAAATCCAACCAACCAACCAACATTTATATTCACCTCCGGGCTGCACATTAGGGTAGGTCGATTTTTCACTTTTTAGAATATAAAAATTGTTAATCTAAGCGAAAGTTGTGTGTTAGTATACTGAATACTGATACGAAAAATTAGATCTTTTACTTGCACCATTCTGGACTACATATTAGGGTAGGTCGATTTTTCACTTTTTTAAAATATCAAATTGTCCATCTATGCGAAAGTTGTGTGTTAGTATACTGAATACTGATACGAAAAATTAGATCTTTTACTTGCACCATTCTGGACTACATATTAGGGTAGGTCGATTTTTCACTTTTTAAAAATATCAAATTGTCCATCTATGCGAAAGTTGTGTGTTAGTATACTGAATACTGATACAAAAAATGATGCAAGTAAAAGATTTACTTTTTGGAAACAGTATCCAGTAAACTAACACACAGCTTTCGCAAAAGTGGACAATTTGATATTTTTTAAAAGTGAAATATCGACCTACCTTAATATGTAGTCCAGAATGGTGCAAGTAAAAGATCTTATTTTTGATATCAGTATTCAGTATACTAACACACAACTTTCGCAAAGATGGACAATTTGATATTTTAAAAGTGAAAAATCGACCTACCCTAATATGTAGTCCAGAATGGTGCAAGTAAAAGATCTAATTTTTGATATCAGTATTCAGTATACTAACACACAACTTTCGCAAAGATGGACAATTTGATATTTTTTTAAAGTGAAAAATCGACCTACCCTAATATGTAGTCCAGAATGGTGCAAGTAAAAGATCTAATTTTTGATATCAGTATTCAGTATACTAACACACAACTTTCGCAAAGATGGACAATTTGATATTTTTTAAAGTGAAAAATCGACCTACCCTACATATGGATCACTTTAATACATGTAGTGTGATATCGGGCAACTAATCAATATATTCCACTGATCTTTGTCTTGTTATAAAAGGAATATATATATATATATATATAAATGCAACTTTGTGGAGAAAAGTAGACAAACATGGGATGTTGTACAAGATGGATGTTCATTGTAGGAAGTGATGTCGACGTTATAACGTTTCGGTATTTTAGACCTTCTTCAGGGCGTTGAATTGAGTACTTGCTTCAACGGTTGTCATTCTCATACTGGTAAGCTAGGAAGTCGTGAATAGGGGAGGGGTAGTCAATTGCTGGTGCTAATAGGTTTGGTTTGGTTTGGTTTGTTTTGTTTTACGGCATATCAACCTCGGTGGGTCATTTAATGCCGATAAAGTTGTGAAATAAATTCATTCTTAATGCATGATACAATTTTGTTCATAAACTCATGTTTTTCTATTCAACCCATAGATGGGACCCTAACAGGTACTACCACTCCGAGTCAGAGTGGACCACGGAGCAATGGTGATGAAGGGGTGCTCCACATTCCCCAAAACCTCCAAAACTGGAACCTCACCATCAGATAGAGTTTAACGTTATTCCCAGGACATGTAGACCCTCAATCACAGCCTTCTAGCACCCATATGATAAGAAGGATTGGGGGCTTGCCATAAGGGCAATAGGGTTGGAAAAATCATATAGGTGCTAGGGCTTGACGTGACCAGCCGATTGATCGGAGGAGGCTTCTCCGACCGCCCGTCTAGCCCAAGAAAAGTCTAAGGTGGAATATTGCAAGTCATGGATTGCTCAACCACCTGGGTTATATCCTTAAGCATCATGGGTCGCCACCCACGGCCAACAACATTTCGGGGAGTCTTACCCTTCTGCAGAGGTGCAGTCGGTGCATTCTAACGCCCCACCCGACAGGGCGGCGGTGCTAATAGGAGTGTTTAAGTTGATGGTGGTAGTTCTAACAGACCGAAACGTCATGACGTCGACATCACTCTTGTACAACATGCCGTGTTTGTCTACCTTTCTCCAAATATTGTCGGATTCATTTCCTCTTATTTCTTCCAAATGCAATCTTGTAAATTCGCCCCTGTGGACCCTAAGCTTTTTTTCTCTTCGCCCTGCCAAAATTTGTGTTCACCCCAGGGCTCTATATGGATCCCTTTGAAAGCGCGCGGGAATGGACTCGCCGACCTGGCTTCAAATTCTGGACGAGGCTGTTTACATTTAACATAGCGCTAATACCCTTGGGAAAAGTTATGAATCCAAATATTCTCCCTCCAGCTATAGGTAAATAACTGGACAGACTTGGCTCATTAAACTTGGTTTGGCAACCAGTCTAAGAGAAGGAAAACTCTGAATTAAATTTAATTGACCATGTATATATATTGCTCGTGTGGAGCACGATCTCTCTCTCTCTCTCTCTCTCTCTCTCTCTCTCTCTCAATCTCTCAATCTCTATATATATATATATATATATATATATATATATACTCAAAATTTGAACATGCAACATTAGACAGTCCTCATTGTTTTTTTTTTTAAACAAGTTTTAATAAATACATGACTGGTATTATACAATATATATATATATATATATATATATATATATATATATATATATATATATATGTAGTTTGTTTTATTTTAATACATATTTAAAGTTTACATTTCAAATTGTTTTATTTTTTAATCCTTTAATGAATTTGATGATTTTACTTACTTAGGGTACAAACTCGCTGACATTGAATTTTTACTCCCACCCCTCAGGCAATATGTTTCAAGAATCTATTTTTACATCGCCCGGAGGGTGTTTTTTTATTTTGTACGAGTATATATATATATATATATGTGTGTGTGTGTGTGTGTGTGTGTGTTTTAATTATTTAATTAATTTTCAAATTAGGTATGACTTCAATTAAGCACATATTCTCCCAGAAATTGTCGGGTATAGCCATATCAAACAAACTGTTTGCGTACTTTCATACTGTCGTGCATCAAGTCTCCAAAAATGTAGGATATATCAGTTTATAAACAAAGCGAGAAATCTGGGAAGACCAGCTAGTGTAACGGTTAGAATCACCGCCTGTCAATTAGGCAGTTAGGGTTCGAATCATATATATATATATATATATATATATATATATATATAGCTACCGGCAAAATGAGCCTAAAATGCGTTTTTGACAAAATGACTTTAGCCCCCCCACCACCACCACCACACACACACACATACAGAAATTAATTTATCAAAAATCAGGGAATTATCGGATTTTAATGAAATTTTCAGTGTTTATTTATCAATGAATGATCTTTATAATGCCTTATTTATTTTATTTCAAAACTTTCTCATTTTTTTTCAAGTCACTTAATTTTGACCCCCCACCCCTTTATGTTGGGGGCATAACATTTTTGCGAGTTGGTCATTTTCGATACTAATTACAGTTTAAATAATGAGATAAAAGACCGAAGTTATGAATAGAAACAAACAACAACAAAAATTTACGATGGCTTTTCTATGAGAAAATAAGTACCGAAAATTGAAAAATAAAATGTAACAAAATAGTTAATAATTAATTTTTTGGAGATTTCTTTTTTACTCATTTCGATAATTATTTAATTGGCTATTATTTTATAAAAGAAAAAATTATACATCGATGTTTTTTCTGCTTAAAAGGGAGAGGGGGGGTACATTTACAATCGAGTTTTTCTTCAAAACTTATTACTTTATGTGCTTTATTTGCATTAAATAGATATTTATTTTTATAATCTAAAAATATAACATTTTAAACTTAACATCAGGCTTTTCACATTTTAAATTGAATTATGAAATATATTAATTTCTCATAGCATAAATACTAAATTAAAGTTTTGAAATAAAATAACTGATAGATTATAAAATTCCTTAATTGATAAATCAATACTGAAAATATCATTAAAATCGGATAATTACCTGATTTTTGGTATAAAAAATTTTGCAATCGTGAATGTTACATTAAAATTGTAAACAAGCGTGTAAAACCATTGAAAACTAGACAAAATGGCGGATCGCGTCGAAATTGACCAAAACAAATCGTTTTAAATCTATTAAAAAATAAATTGCACGTGTAATGATATTTTTCTTTTTTAATGTTGGTTATTATGTTACTACTTATCGATTTAGACAAAGTTTAACCTTAAATAATAGATTTAATTATTTTTAATTCACTTTTAAAATTCATAGCAGATGAAAAAATTGCCAGTGCCTAATATATATATATATATATATATATATATATATATATATATATATATATATATATAAAGTAGTAGCATAATAACCAACATTAAAAAAAGAAAAATATAATTACATATGCAGTTTATTTTTAAAAGATTTAAAACTATTTGTTTTGGTCAATTTCGACGATATCTGCCATTCAGCCTCTTTTTCGATGGTTTTAAGTGCTTGTTTACAATTTTACTGTAACATTCGTGATTGCAAAACAATTTACCAAAAATCAGGTAATTATCTGATTTTAATGAAATTTTCAGTATTGATTTAACAATTAATGAATTTTATAATGCATTAATTATTTTATTTCAAAACTTTAATTTAGTGTTTTTGCTATGAAAAATTAATATATAAAATTCATTTAAAATATGAAAATCCCGATGTTAAGTTTAAAATGTTATATTTTTAGATTCTAAAAATAAATATCTACTTAATGCAAACCTTATTTTAGGCGCCAAAAGTAATAAGTTTTGAAGAAAAACTCGATTGAAAATGTACCCCCTCTCCCTTTTAAGCAGAAAACACATCGATGTATAATTTTTTCTTTTATAAAATAATAGCCAATTAAATAAATATCGAAATGAGTAAAAAAGAAATCTCCAAAAAATTAATTATTTATTATTTTTTTGCATTTTATTTTTCGATTTTCGGTACTTATTTTTTATAAAAGCGCAACCGTAAAAAATTTTTTTTTGTTTCTATTCATAAGTTCGGTCTTTTATCTCATTATTTATACTGTAATTAGTATCGAAAATGATCAACTTGCAAAACATTTTACGCCCCCAACATAAGGGGGGTCAAAATTAAGTGACCTGAAAAAAATGAGAAAGTTTTGAAATAAAATAAATAATGCATTATAAAGATCATTCATTGATAAATAAACACTGAAAATTTCATTAAAATCCGATAATTTCCTGATTTTTGGTAAATTATTTTCCGTAGGGGGGCTAAAGTCATTTTGACAAAAACGAATTTTAGACTCCGTTTGCTAGTCCCTAATATATATATATATATATCGCTTTGAGAAGTCCTGGTTTATTTTCTTGATGTAATGAGTATCACCGATCGGGCAACGGGGAAAGTGTCGAAGAAAATGACTTTGTTGCGAATTAATTAGTATCATTGCTCGAGTTGAAGGTTGTCGGACCGGGGGTGGGTGATGTAAAAAATGTGGCGAGCATAACCGACAAGTGGGAAGAGGGGAAAGGTTGTGGGTAGGGAGTTGCGGGGGTGCTGGTGTTATCGAGAGAAAGGCAGACAATCACGTGATCCTGTCTGTGACGTCAGAGCACCCGTTGACTCGTCAAGTTCTCCTTCACCACTCCACTTCACTCCGTCCCCACTCCACTCCCTTTTGCAGCTCGAGACCGTCACACACACACACACACACACACACACACACACACACACACACACACACACACACACACACAAAAAAAAAACGAGTTGGTGTGGCCATTCTAGTTTCTGAGTCCAAACTCGAGGTCTGTCTCCTTGGCGACTTGCAGCTCAACGGCCGAGAGGATGGTTTGGTTAGTTTTGTTTTACGGCATATCAATCTCGGTGGGTCATTTAATGCCGACAAAGTTGTGAAATAAATTCATTCTTAATGCATAATACAATTTTGTTTATAAACTCATGTTTTTCTATTCAACCCATAGATGGGACCCTAACAGGTACTACCACTCCGGGTCAGAGTGGACCAGGGAGCAATGGTAATGAAGGGGTGCTCCACATTCTCCAAACCTCCAAAACTGGAACCTCACCATCAGATAGAGTTTAACGTCATTCCCAGGACATGTAGACCCTCAATCAACGCCTTCTAGTACCCATATGATAAAAAAGGGGTTGGGTCTTGCCATAAGGGCAATAGGGTTGGGAAAATCATATAGATGCTAGGGCTTGACGTGACCAGCCGATTGATCGGAGGGGGTCTCTCCGACCGCCGGTCTAGCCCAAGAGAGGGCCAAAGTGGAGTATTGCAAGTCATAGACGGCTCAACCACCTGGGTTCTATCCTTAAGCATCACGGGTCACCACCCACGGCCAACAGGTGGCCCCATTGGGGGGTCTTACCCCTCTGCAGAGGTGCAGTCGGTGCATTCTAATGCCGCACCGACAGGGCGGGAGCCGAGAGGAGCGAAGGATTCGATCTATGGTATGGCTTGTTCAGTGTGGGAGGAAGTAATCGATCGCGGTGCTATTCGCAGAATTGCGTCCCAGCCTTAAAAACGCTAGGCTGTGATAACTGAAACACAACCCTCCCTAAATAAAATAAAATACCGAAAAAAATGTTTTGATATTTTATTTGTAATTGATTGTCGAAAAAAACAAAAAATGAAAACACCGAAAAAAAAAAAAGATTTGAAGGCGTTTTTATCGACAAATTATTTTTTAGTGGTGTGAAGGCATTAAAAGTAAGCCATATTTATATCGGCAAATAAATGTAAATATCCCGCCCCACCAAAAAAAAAACCAACATATTTTAAAGAGGGGGAGGGTTAAAATATTTACATTTACTTGTCGAAAAAAGATTGGAGGGGGTAAAATATCGCATTAACTTTTCGGGGAAAACGCCTTAAGCGCTGGTTGTTTTTTGTTTGTCTTTTCTCAGCAGGAACTAATTCAGCTAGGGACTTCATTCGTAGGGAGGATTGTTTTCAGCTATCACCACCAAGCGTTTTTTTAAGGCAGGGGACCAGGACGCAATTCAGCGAATAGCACCGCGATCGCAAAGATGGGCGCAGCTGTTTA
The DNA here is from genome assembly GCA_023376005.1 of Doryteuthis pealeii. Classification (NCBI taxonomy): domain Eukaryota; kingdom Metazoa; phylum Mollusca; class Cephalopoda; order Myopsida; family Loliginidae; genus Doryteuthis; species Doryteuthis pealeii. The sequence goes on along the minus strand of CM042178.1, from coordinate 22,525,445 downwards.
TTTATTTATTTATTTATTTATTCAATTTTAAAATCGGGTACCAGGAAACCTATCCCCTCCCTCGGTCAAGTCAGACTAAGCTAGATATACCCAAAATGAGACTAAATTGCATTTTTGACAAAATGACTTTAGCCCTCCCTAGGGAAAATAATTTACCAAAAATCAGGGAATGAATGGATTTTAATGAAATTTTCAGTGTTTATGTATCAATGAATGATCTTTATAATGCATTATTTATTTTATTTCAAAACTTTCTTATTTTTTTCAGGTCACTTAATTTTGACCCCGCCCCCCTTATGTTGGGGGCGTAACTTTTTTTTCAAGTTGGTCTTTCCGTTTTCTAATTACAGTAAATAAAGAGATAAAAGACCGAAGTTATGAATAGAAATAAAAAAAAGTTACGGTCTCTTTTCTATGAGAAAATAAGTACCT
>CM042178.1:22517513-22520013 GCA_023376005.1 Doryteuthis pealeii | reverse complement strand
ATCCGCTCCGACTCTGTCGAGTTTGCGAGAGCGTAAGCTCCAACTGTAGTTTTTCAACTCTATGGGCCTTTTTATAATTTTCTTTGATACCGGCCCTCGCCAACTCAGCATATGAGTAACACAGGGACATGTGTGGCAAAGTGAGGAGCTGATGGTAGGTGTGGCGCTCCACGTCAGACGCTAATATAATCTCCTTGGTCTAGCGTGTGAAAAGGAGATAGACTTCCTTGCTATCTAGCTGATACCGACATTAGGCCACCCCACCGACTTTACTTACTTATTTATATCTAATATCAGACTTTGTCAACTTTGGCATGGTAAATTCATGAAGCACTTAAATAGGAACAAATTTGCTTGTGGTGGCTCCTTAAATAGTTTGTTAAACATTACTTTATAGTCATCATTATCATCATCATCATCATCTACTGTAGTAGTTTGAAACGTGATCATTAAGTTAAATTTAATATTGGAATTTTCAAATATCAACTGTTTTCTAATGACGTAAATATCGGATGATTTTGTTACATTCCGATGGCGTACATATTTTCACTGGAATTTAAACCATTGTTTCTATTGTTGCTAAAATATTTCTAAACTGATATGTATTTGATTATATTTTGTTTACTTAATTCTAAACTTAACTTATATAATTGTAAAATTACTTGTTTCAGAAAACTTAATTATTTTAATGCTTCCAATTCCACATGCACGTAAATAGGGGGCCAAACTTTCCATAATATATATATATATATATATATATATATATATATATATATATATATATATATCATGTCAAGCCCTCGTACCTATTTATTCATTTTTTTTAAAGTTGTAACCTGGGGTTCACACAGATTTTTTTTATTATTTTGAGCTGGTTGGTGGAGTTTATAGGTATTTGTGCATATGCGTACAATCAGGCAAGTATGAGGCGCCGAGTGAGGATCGAACTCGCTATTCAGTAATACTTGATCTGTGAGACTAGATTACTTAGGTAACCCATCACGATGAAACACCTTCAATCTGGGAAAGTATGGATAGGAATTTACCAAACCCGTTCGTCACAACTGGCACGTGACACAAGGTGACAAGTATGGGGCATCCAGCAAGGATGGAACTTGTTATTCAGTCGTAAGGGAGCCGCGTGACATTTTTTTTTTTTATCGAACCCGTTCTTCACGGATATGATGTTACACAAGGTCGCTAGTATGGGGCATCCAGCGAGGATCGAACTCGCTAATTCATTACTACTGGATATATGAGACTAGATTACTAACTATTATACCACAATGGGACACTCTCACTCTAATGCATTTGAAATGATTTTACTCTAAATCTATTCGGGAAATGATTTAACTATAAAAATGCACTGGACAATGATTTGGTTTAAAAATCTATCGGAAATGATTTTTATTATAAAAATGCACTGGAATTAATTTTACTATAAAAATGTGTTGAAAATGATTTTACTATAAAATTTTTTAATAGTAAAATCATTTGCAATGTATTTTTTATAGTAAAATCATATCCAATGCATTTTAAAGTAAAAATATTTGCAATGTATTTTAAAGTAAAATAATCTATTTTGCATTGTTTTAGCAAAATTATTACCAATACATTTTGTTGCAAAATATTTTAGAATTTATTTTGATAGCAAACTTATTTTTAACATAGTTTATCATAAAACAATTTCCAGTACATTTTTCATCATGTGTTTTTTTTTTCTAGACATATTCAGAAACGTGCACCTGCTATACCGCATTTTTAAAATGTTTTTTGCATCTTTTTTTTTTCTAATTCCTCTCATATCTTCTAATTATCTGATTTTAATCGAAAAAAATATTATTGATACGTAAGTAATAAAAAACGACGTTTATTTTAGATTAAATTTTTGCTTGAGATTCTCGAGAAAAATGTTTTCTCTTTTTTATTGTTATTGCTTTGTTTGTTTATAGTTATTTATTAAGATTAGTTTAGATGTGGTAAAAGGCCAGATGTATGGGGCACCCAACGAATATCGGACTCATTAGCAATGCTCTGCGAATCTAACTTGCTAACCAGTTTGATTTTTAGGAATTTAATCAACCCAATCACCATGAGTAGGATGTGACACACGGTCACAGGTATGGGCATCCAGTGAGGATCAAATTCGCTATTCAGTATTAAAGGATATACATTCTTTATCCAACCCGTTTGCCACGGTTTTAATGTGACACAAGGATGCAAGTACTGGGCATCCAGTGAGGATCAAATTCGCTATTCAGTATTAAAGGATATACATTCTTTATCCAACCCGTTTGCCACGGTTTTAATGTGACACAAGGATGCAAGTACTGGGCATCCAGCAGTAGTTGTTGGTTGGGTTTTTACGGCATGTCAATTCATTGGGTCATTTTACGTCATTTTACATTTTGTTTTCTTTTATTCTCCTGTTTTCTTTTATTTTCCCATTTTTGTTTGTTGTAAAATGAAAAGAAGAAAAAGTATGTGTTTATTTATCTTT
>CM042178.1:22492513-22515013 GCA_023376005.1 Doryteuthis pealeii | reverse complement strand
GCTCTCAAGGACAGTTGTACACAGGTCCCGGGTTGAGTTCATTGATGACAGTAATCGGTCAATCATCCGAAATGTCAACGGACCAGTCCTTATCTTCCCACACACCTACAGCTTCAGCTACTTAAGTCACAGAACGTAATACCACTACACACTTACCAATATAAAGTTTCTAACAGGATTTAACAGGACACATCCCATAACCTTTTTCCTACGAGATTACTAAATAAATGAATAAATAAATTATTCTTTCTTTTTTTTTTTTTTTTTAAATTACCAAGTCCTCTGTTCTCTAACATCTCGGCTTCTCCCACTTCACCCAATACCTGCCAAAATTATTCAAGGAGGAAACTTGTAACTTTTCTTGAATAATTAGCAAGAAAGCCTTCCAAAAATAATACATTTTTTTTTAAAGATCGGTACTGTTGTAACTCAAGTATCAGAGTTAACAGAGAAATAAGAGGAAGAAACACAATGAGTATTATGAATAGGGGAAAAAGTTTACTAAGCAAAGATACAAGGTGAACAGAGTAATCAGCAATTGCTAGGTTGAATCAACAAATCCTGTGAGATCTTGTTATTTCTCTCTTCTGCTTGAATCAGAAAGAGAAGCCAGAAGATTAAGGTGAATCCTATGCTGGTGTGGGGTTATTTACGTATTTGCCTGGGGAGTTGTCTGCCCGTTTGGTTTCGCTGGTTCCCGATAGGGGCCTGGTCTATTTAAGCGGCTGATTTGAACTTCTCTCTCTTTTTGCCTGCCGACCTACGAGACACTATGGGTTAGACTCTGGTCTACCCCCTTCTTGTTGGGGCTTTGCCCCCCCCTTACATTACTGTAAGTGATTTATACAGCATTGACTATTCCTAGTCCCATGTCTGTTGCTTTTATGTTTATCCTTTTTACATGTAACTTTGTATTACTTATGTATGTATGTTCATGTACACCTCAATGTATTATGTACCCTGTTTATCCATGTGCTGTACCATATTAAATATTTTGTCCTTCAACCTTTGTCGGAGTTTGTTTGCGTTCCAACGAGTTCTGACTTTGTCATAACCTTTGAATCTTACACTGGCTGTCTACTTTCTCTATTTGTTCAAGATGAAACTAAATATAAAATATTGCGAGAATGTTTTCGGTTTGTTTGTGATGTTTATAGGTTTTTGTGCGCATGTACACTCGTGAACAAAACAAGTATTATACATTTTATTGTACAAAAAGCTAAATTAAACAAAATACGATTGAACCAACTTGGAACACTGTGAAGAAGGGATGCTATTCAATTCATTTTGTAGAGCTTCCCACAGTTTTTCTTTGCTCGAAAAAGTTCTTCCAGCCAATGCACGAGATATTATGGCCCAAATATTCTCGATTGGGTTTAAATCGGGGCTTTGGCCAGGCCAAAACATCACATCAATTGAATTATCGGCAAGCCATTTCTTAGTGACTTTAGCGGAGTGTGCAGGTGCATTATCTTGTTGAAAAATAATGTTATGGATACTCCCAGCTTCTGCATACTTGGAAACAGTCCTGTTTCTAATATTCGAATGTATTCCTTTGCATTGGTTGACGCCTCACATCTAATAAGTTCCCCAACTCCTGCGGCATTAAAAGTTCCCCATACCATTATTCCTCCATTCCCGTGTTTCACTATCGTTTTTATGCAACTTGGCGATAATCTTTCTCCGGATCTTCGAATGCAGCGTTCGGGAGCATCACTAAAAAGACAAAATATTGATTCATCGGACCAGAAAACATTCCTAAACCATTCTGTATCTTTCTTGCCATAACACGAGACAAATGTCTTTCTATCATTGATGTTCTTCTTAGATAATAATGGCTTCTTTGCGCACCTTTTTGAAGAAAATCCCATTTCCTTCAATCGTCTAGATATTGTCATTCTAGAAATGGAATTTCCATCCACTGTTTTGAATTGTTTGCTATGGTCAACATAAGTTTTCTTTCGGTCCTTCAAAACAGTCATTTTAAGCCTATGGTCGTCCTTCACAGTGGATGCACTAGGGCGACCAGATCCAGATTTCCTTTTTACTGAACCTTCGATTTCGAACCTTTGACCAATTCGCTTCACAGCAGAGAGAGATGTTGTCACATTTTTCTTTTTCAAAATATCAAAAATCTGCTTGTAAGTCATATTAGACTGCCTTAATCCTGCAATTCGTTTTTCATATCCTCGCCCAGATGCGGTCTTACCTTTTTAGGACTCATTTTTACCACTGAATTATTATATACTATAGTATTAATGATCTGAAAAATAGGAATTTGCAGTTAAATTTCAGTAAATTCCTGAAAAATATCGAAAAATCTATTTTCTTCCTTCTTTCAATCTTGGCCCATTTTTTTTCTGTTCACGAGTGTATACAATCAAGTGAACATCCAACAACAACGTCGATCTTCAAGAATATTCTTAATTAGTTTACCACATTACTTTGTTCACTCGCCACCCACCTCTATCAGATTGCTTAACACAGGCTAAAGAACCAAGTCTGTCCTACTATTTACTCGTAGTGGCCGGATTAGCTCAGTTGGTACAGCGTTCGGCTATTGAACAAACGACGTTACTCTCCCTTTGGCCAACTATTTTCGTGCAAGGGCAAACGAGGACATTAACGTCTCCCATAAACTGACATCCGCTTTTGAGGAATAGTCATGCCGCATTCGTGGGCCGCCCGAGGGTGGGGGAGCGACAACAATTTGTGGGAAGTGCGGACGCACTGTCGTCATATCGACCGGTATGCCTCTTCCCACTTTCCCAGAAGTTAGTCCTCCTTTACGAGAAGTGTCCAGAAACTAGGAGAGTCTCGGATCGTAGCGTGCACAATCGGAACTCCTTAACAACACACAGGATTGGTTGCGGAATCCGTGGATGCTCAAATCTATTATTATTACTGGCAAAATTAAAAAAAAAACACCCTCCAGGCGATGTAAAAATACATTTTTGAAAGAAATTGCTTGAGGAGGTGGAAGTTAAAAATTAATTGTCGGAGAGTTTGAACCATAAATCATGAAATTATCAAATTTATTGAAGGAGTAAAAAAAAAAAAATAAAAAATAAAACAATTTGAAATCGAAACTAAGTTCTATTAACTTTGAATATCTATTAAAATAAAACAAACTATATATAAATATATGATACTGGGGATGTATCTATTAAAACTTGTTTTAAAAAAACAATGAGGACTGTCTAATGTTGCATGCTCAAAGTTTGAGTGTATTTATTCTATGTTATGACGATTTCGGGTATAGTGACGTAGTTTTTGTTACAGGCAAAAGCCGGAAGAGAATCTCCATTATTAATAAATTACTACCAAATATATGTTACCTCCAGGAGCAAGTACTTAATTCTTAATGTAATAAGATATTATATTAAATTAGAAAGGAAAGTTAGTAAGAAAGAAAGAAAGAAAGAAAGAACGAAAGAGAGAAAGAAAGAAGAAAGAAAGAAGAAAGAAAGCAAGCAAGAAAGAAAGTTAATAAGAAATAAAGAAAGAAATAAAGAAAGAAGTAAAGAAAGAAAAAAAAGAAAAAAAGAAAGAAAGAAGAAGAAAGAAAGAAGGAAAGAAGGAAAGAAAAAGAAGAAAAGAAATAAGAAAAGAAAAAAAAAAGAAAAAAGGAAAAGAAGGAAAGAAAGAAGAAAGAAAAAAGGAACGAGAGACAGAAAAAAGACTATTTACCTTGATTCTAAAGAAAGCAAGAAAAAGATGAAAGACAGACAGACAGAAAGAATGTAAAACGAAAAAAAGAAGGAAAGAAAGAAAAAAAGAAAGAAGTAAAGAAAGAAGAAAGAAAGAAAGAAAGAAAGACAGAAAAAATGACAGAAAGAAAGTAAAATGTAAAAAGAAAGAAAGAAAGAAAGGGGGAAAGGAAGTAAGAAAGAAAGACAGAAAGAAGAAAAAAGAAAGAAAGAAAGAAAGCTTACCTTGATTCTAAAGAAAGAAAGAAAGAAAGAAAGAAAGAAAAAGAAAGACGAAAGAAAGAAAGATGAAACTAAATAAGAATTCAGATAAAAAGATTTGAAACAGAAGGGGGGTTATAATCGAAAAATAGAACAACTGAAACTTACTCTTTCATCACTCGCGTCTTTCATTGCTAAATTTTCCTAATTTAACTATTTAGTTAAAATAGGATGCAAAGAATAAAATTACAGTTATTTCTTCTTGTTAATGGATCTCTTTCTGAGTTTTTCACACCAGCATTAGCTGATGGTCTTTCGCCGAAGTCTAAGCGACAAAAAATCTCCCCAGGTCTCCAGGACTCTTCTCAGTATTCTAGCCGATTTCAGCAATGCAGTTGTCTGGATGGTCTCAATTCTTCCTTTGATTTCCAGTTCCTCTAGTCTTTTTTTTTTCGAACCTGTTCGCTGTGGATAGGATGTGACACAAGGTCGCATGTATGGATCATCCGCCGAGGATCGGACTCTCTGTTCAATAGTAATGGATCTGCGAGACTACCTTGCTAACCATTACACAACGATAGGACGTCTCTTTTTATCCAACCTGTTGGCCACGGATAGGATGTGACACAAAGTCGCAAGTATGGGGCATCGAACTCGCTATTTAGTAAGAATTGATCTGCAAGACTAGTTAATATTTATGTGTACGGGTTAGGCACAAGGCCCTATTAATGTGGGACCATCCACAAACCGAAGCTCATGGGAGGCGGGTGCAAAAATGCGTTGATCCCGTCGGCATTCCCCCTCAAGGGGGCGCCTCAGGCACTGGGCAATAAACCAAGCCCTGTCCCTTTAAATCGAGGGGGTAGGTGTTGCCTGGGAGGATGGCCCCTAGGGATCAGCAATGTTAGCTTACGCGATCCAAGGCCGGAACCACACGACCCTCCGGTCGTAACCAGAGATCTGCAAGACTAGATTGTTAACCATTACACTACAATGGGACGCCTGAGAACAATACATAACCGGAAGTTGAGTTTAATATGTGGCCACATACTCGTACGTGTAGGTGGGGGACAAATATTGCTGTTATATCCTTAGTCAGTTTCGACAGATGGTGACCAGGAGTGTGTCTATGTGCCGTTCTGTGTGTGTGTGTGTGTGTGCATGTGTGTGTGTGTGTGTGTGTGTGGTCGTCTGTATATCTGACAGAGAGAGAGAGAGAGAGAGAGAGAGAGAGAGATAGTGAGAGAGAGAGAGAGTGAGAGTGAGAGAGAGAGAGAGAGAGAGAGAGAGAGTGTGTGTGTGTGTGTGAGAGAGAGTCAACATCACACGCTGTATGCTCACTTAACAACTCGGTGTGGTCGAGGGAGGTGGGAAAATATTTATATCGTCAATTTCCGGCTTGTCGTATGACAGTTCATAACAAACATTCAGAGGGACCCCCACCCAGCCACTAAATTTCCGTTTTATTCTTGCATTCTTCCCCCCACCCACCAAAAAAAAAAATTTTGTTTCTCAGTGCAATCGAAAGAAACAATTAAGTCTTTAAAATAGAGGCAGGTCATTCGACTATTTCCGTTGAAAAGTTTCGGATAAGATCGACAATTTCCGTCGAGCCGAATGAAAAACTTAAAAATGAAAAAACAGATATGGCGTTTATAATTTTGATTTTTCGGTTAGTAGGTTGGTTGGTTTGATTTGGTTTGGCTTGTTTTTTTTTTTTTTTTTTTTTTTTACGGCATGTCTACACTAGCCATAGGCGATTTTGTCGTCTGCTAGGAATTTTAAAAGCGAATTAAAAATAAATAAATCTATTATTTAAGGCCAAACTTTGTCTAAATCGATAAGTAGTAACATAATAACCATCATTAAAAAAAGAAAAATATAATTACATATGCAGTTTATTTTTAAAAGATTTAAAACCATTTGTTTTGGTCAATTTCGACGCGATCCGCCATTCTGTCTCTTTTTCAATGGTTTTAAGTGCTTGTTTACAATTTTACTGTAACATTCGCGATTGCAAAAAAAAATTACCAAAAATCAGGTAATTATCCGATTTTAATTAAATTTTCAGTATTGACTTAACAATTAATGAATTTTATAATGCATCAGTTATTTCAAACTTTAATTTAGTATTTTTGCTATGAAAAATTAATATACAAAATTAATTTAAAATAAAAATATTCTGATGTTAATATTAAAATGTTATATGTTTAGATTCTAGAAATAAATATCTATTTAATGCAAACCTTATTTTAGACACATAAAGTAATAAGTTTTGAAGAAAAACTCTATTGAAAATGTACCCCCTCCCCTTTTTAAGCAGAAAAAATATCAATGTATAATTTTTTCTTTTATAAGATAATAGCCAATTAAATAATTATCGAAATGAGTAAAAAAAAAACTCCAAATAATTAATGATCTATTATTTTTTTTACATTTTATTTTTCGATTTTCGGTACTTATTTTCTCATAGAATAACCACCGTAAAATTTTTTTTGTTTCTATTCATAACTTCGGTCTTTTATCTCTTTATTTATACTGTAATTAGTACAATATAAGACCAACTTGAAAAAATGTTACGCCCCCAACATAAGGGGGTCAAAATTAAACCACCTGAAAAAAATTAGAGAGTTTTGAAATAAAATAAATAATGCATTATAAAGATCATTTATTGATAAATCAACACTGAAAATTTCATTAAAATCCAATAATTCCCTGATTTTTGGTAAATTAATTTCTGTAGGGGGGGGGGGGGGGGCTAAAGTCATTTTGTCAAAAACGCATTTTAGGCTCATTTTGCCAGTAGCTAATATATATATATATGATTCGAACACTAACTGCCTAGCTGACAGGCGGGGATTCTAACCGTTACACTAGCTGGTCTTTCCAGATTTCTCGCTTTGTTTATAAACTGATATATCCTACATTTTTGGAGACTTGCTGCACGACAGTTTGAAAGTACGCAAACAGTTTGTTTGATATGGCTATACCCGACAATTTCTGGGAGAATATGTGCTTAATTGAAGTCATACCTAATTTGAAAATTAATTAGTTGAATTATTAATGAATTAGGCGAATATGTCTGTTCAAATGTAAAGCGTAAACAAATCGACAAAAAGTCAATATCTGTATGTACATTTCAGCCTATTATGCCTCATCAGCAGAGTTATACATACATACATACATACATACATATATATATATATATATATATATATATATATTATATTATTATTATTATTATTATTATTATTATTATTATTATTATTACAACATAATTGAAACATGAACTCCCGCAGTTAGCGGTAATTCATCAATATCTTAAATTAAATGGTTTTAACCCTGAAGATCCTTATGGTCAAACGCAAGTAGGTTATTTCTGTACACACTATAATAAAAAAAAATTCGCTCTACTTACGTATTGAGCACTTTATATTTGTTATAACGCTGACTTATCACTTATACCAACCAAATATTGAGACCAACCCAATATATTTACCGGTATGTCATTCCTTTTACACACACACACACACACATATATATACTCGTACAAAATAAAAAACACCCTCCGGGCGATGTAAAAATAGATTTTTGAAACATATTGCCTGAGGGGTGGGAGTAAAAAATTCAATGTCAGCGAGTTTGTACCCTAAATAAGTAAAATCATCAAATTCATTAAAGGATTAAAAAATAAAACAATTTGAAATGTAAACTTTAAATATGTATTAAAATAAAACAAACTATATATAGATATATAATACCAGTCATGTATTTATTAAAACTTGTTTTTAAAAAACAATGAGGACTGTCTAATGTTGCATGTTCAAATTTTGAATGTATTTATTCTATGTTATGACGATTTTGCGTAATGTGACGGAAGCAGGGACGTAATTTTTGGTACAGACAAAAGCCGGAAGCGAATCTCCATTATTAACATATATATTTTTTCTGTGTGTGTGTGGGGGGGGGCTAAAGTCATTTTGTCAAAAACGCATTTTAGGCTCATTTTGCCAGTAACTAGTCTACACATTGGGTTATTTCAGACCGAAGACGTTTTTGTTTGATTCATTCTTGATGGGTACTCATTTTTTTAATTTGTTTTGTTTCACGGCATATCAATCTCTGTGGGTCATTTAATGCCGACAAAGTTTTGAAATAAATTCGGCTGAACTTGCACAAAGGTGTCAAAATTAGGGTGACCCAGAAAAAAACAGAACTCAATTCATTTTCACATTAAATTAAACTTAAACCCCATCCCCAACCCTAACCCTAACCCCAACCCCAACCCCAACACCTAACCCTAACCCACCCCCTAGTTAAAATTAACAGTTTTATTACAACATTTGTGGGTTCTGTTTTTTCTGGGTCACCGGAATACAGGGTGACCTAGAAAAAACAGAACCCAAATTATTTATTCATTTTCCCATTAAACTAACCCTACCTTAAGACCAGAAGGTTCCCGACTACGACAAGAAAGTTCCCGAATTCGCAAAGAAGGTTCCCGAGTCCGAGAAGGTTCCCGAGTCCGAGAAGGTTCCCGAGTCCGACAAGAAATACCTGAAGAAGGCCGGAGGGCATATCGACCGAAACGTTGTACAAATAACAATAAAGATGGGGACAATAGTCCGAATAACGCAGATAATACACCCGGTGTATTCTAAAGCCACGGCCAACAGGGCTGTTGATCTTTCGGACGCTATTTCTCATCTTTATTGTGGGTGGTATGTAAAAGTACAACGTTTCAGCCGATGTATCCTCCAGCCTTCCTTGATCCAACCAGGGAAATCATTAATGGGAATTCCCGTTGGCCGTGGATGGTGGCGTGTGATGCTTAGAGACGGAATCCTGGTTTCTGAGCAGTCCACTTCACTTTAGCGCTTACATGGGCTAGACAGCCGGTTGAGAGAAGTCCCTTCCAATCAATCGGCTGGTACATCAAGCCCTAGCGCCTATATGATTGGCCCTGCTTTATTGCCTTTATGTCAACCCCCAAACCTTTTATCATATATGTGCTAGAAGGCGATGGCTGAGGGTCTTAGAGTCTGGGGTATGACGTTAAACTGCATCTAATGTTGAAGTTCCTGTTTTAGGGCATTAGGGAGTGTGGAGTAACCCTTCATTGGCATTATTCTCAGGTCCACTCTGATCCGGAGTGTTAGTATCTGTTAGGGTCCCATCTATGGGTTGAATAGATTTTTTTTAAAGTGTTTAGAAACAAAAATGTATTCGATAAGAAATAACCACCCAACCACCCACCCCACCACCCACCACCAACCACCAACCACCACCCACCACCAACCACCACCAACCAACCAACCAACCACCCCAACCAACCACCAACCATCCAACCAACCACCCAAACCACCACCACCACCAACCACCCACCAACCAACCACCCACCAAACCAACCCAACCAACCAACCAACCAACCAAACCACCACAACCACCACCAACCACCAACCAACCAACCACCCAACCAACCAACCACCCAACCAACCAACCAACCACCCAACCACCCAACCACAACCACCAACCACCAACCACCACCACCAACCAACCACCAACCAACCAACCAACCAACCAACCAACCAACCAGCCAACCACCAACACCCAACAAACCACCAACCAACAACCAACCAACCAACCAACCAAACCACCAACCACCCAACCACCCAACCAACAACCACCCCAAACCAACCACCAACCAACCAGCCACAACCAGCAACCCAACCACCAACCACCCACCCAACCAGCCAACACCCAACCACCCAACAAACCCACCAACCACCAACCACCCACCACCCTACCCAGCCAACCAGCCAACCAAACAGCCAACTAACCAACCAACAAACCAACCAACCAGCCAACCAGCCAACACCTATACAAATTCAGTTTTATCAGCCAAAGTCTTCTTAACGCATGGGCAGTTGCTCAAGGGTCCACAAACATAATCGACCATTTACATCTTTATTCCTGTGAGTGGTTAGGTAGGTAGGTAGGGGCCCCTGGTTACTACCTTGCCCGGGGGGAGGGGGGCCATAAAGCTGTGAAGGCAGCTCTGTTTAAAAGAGCAACCACTCCCAAAATGTTGGCTTATCGTGGCTTCTGAGTATCCATAGTTGTCTCCCAAAAGACGGTCAAAATACTGCTACTGTTTACAATAAGATATTTATGCAGAACAGCATTTTCAGCACTCACCAATATGACGATAAAATTCAGATCCAAACTTGTAAGAATTTACAAAAATACCTCATATCATATATGTACGTATTTAACCCCCCCCCATCTCACGAGCAGGATGTGATACAAGGTTAATTGATTAGTTTAACAGGTTAGAATTCAGTTTTCCTTCTCCTTGGTTACCGTATCAAGGTTTAAGAACCCAGTCTATCCTGATATTTATCCATAGCTGGAGGGAGAATAGTCGGATACTGTTGTAACCTTTTTAGCGAAATAATAACACAGACTACCTGTGTTATTATTTCGCTAAACAGGTGACGTTAACCACGAGAAATAATCACTTCCGCCTTTTATTCACAACTCAAAAAGATGGCTGAAACGGTTCCTCCGTTTCTTAGTATACCACAGATACATACCTTTTCTACAAACTGTCCTTCTACAAAAATACCATAACAATACTAGATCCTTTCTACAAACAGTTCTTCTACAAAAATATCATAACAATACTAGATCCTTTCTACAAACTGTCCTTCTACAAAAATATCATAACAATACTAGATCCTTTCTACAAACTGTCCTTCTACAAAAATATCATAACAATACTAGATCCTTTCTACAAACTGTTCTTCTATAAAAACATAACAATACTAGATCCTTTCTACAAACTGTCCTTCTACAAAAATATAACAATACTAGATCCTTTCTACAAAATGTTCTTCTACAAAAATATAACGATACTAGATCCTTTCTACAAAAATGTATCAAGACTAGATCCTTTCTATAAAATGATTATTTTATCTCTCTTTCTGTTGGCATTAAATAACCAACGGTCGTGGATGGAGCGTAAAATAAACCAAACCAAATAATAGATGCAATCCCCTAACCCCTTGGCATAAAATAACTCAAGGTGGCTTGACATCCCATTAAAATCATTAAATGAATCAATCTATGGAATGATGATGTGGAATTTCAACGGACATAGCTAGTTTCTTAAAATATATACATTCTGCAAGTACACACCTATGAAAATCACTTTAAACACAAACCACTTCCCACATGCTTGCTTAACTGTCATTGGTGGGATCAAAGTGTAGTATCTGTTCTAGTTACTATGCTTTGACTCTTTCCACTTACCCGTCCTTCGGGGTTCCAGTGTGCTTCGGCCACTGGATCAGGTAGAGTACAATTATTAGCGTCGATCCCAGGGGGCCATCCCCCAGGCAATACCTGCCCCCTTAGGGGCAGGGTTGGGTTTATTGCCCAGTGCCTGAGGCGCCCCCTTGAGGGGAATGCCGAGGGGATCGACGAAATTTTTGTTTTCCAAACCATGAGCTTCGGCTTGTGGGTGGGCCCACGGTAAAACGAGGCCTTGCGCCCAGCTCGTACAAGTGGGGTATGAGGCAAATAACCTTCTCATATGTTTGCTTAGCGTAGCTTCTGAGTATCTATTGTTGTCTCTCAAAAGACGGTCAAAATGCTGTTGACTTTTGCCGCATCATGTTTATTCGAAACAGCATTTTCGGCACATAAATATGATGACCAAATTAGATACTTGAGCACACCTATGGGAATCCAGTTTTATCAGCCAGGGTCGTCATAACATATGGGGAATTGACCGGGTGCTCACAACCATAATCGACATTTTTTATTCTTGTGAGTGGTTAGGTACGTAAATTTAAAACCTGTTAAACTCCGCTAAATAAATTGACCTTGTGTCACATCCTGCTCTTGTGAGGGGCTGGTATACCGTATCCTTAATCTCATTTCATTCCCAGGGACACCAATAGTCGGACTACAGCACTTGCTACTCGCATGGATCCCCAAATGAGTTGAAAGGGGCTCTTTAGCCTTGGTCGGCAACCCATCAAAGTCAATGGAAAGTCCGACACAAAACCTATGCTGCCTTTCAAGGAAAGGCTAGGGGAGTAAACCCCGAAAACAAATCGGGAGCCGGAGTCTCTAAGGTGGTGTGATGTTCAAATCCAGTGCTACCCATCAACTCCTGCGACACAACCGTTGCCAAACCGCATTGGTACCTTACCTTTCCTTTGGATCACAGCGACAGTGTGGAGAGAGGGGACTTGTTGCATGGGCAACAGCTTATCCTCCATATGAACCCGTCCAGGCTATGTAAGTTCAAAGAGGAAAAAGAAAAAAAAGAAAGAAAAAAGGAAAAAACAAAACTTTGACACAACTCCATCGTCTCTCGTAGACGGAAGGCTGCCAACCACACACACACACACACACACACACACATACATATATATATTATATATATATTATATATATATATATATATATATAATAAAATAAATATATAAAGGTATTACATATCTATTTATTTGATGGCAATAGAACTTCGATTTTCCTTGTATTCGTATCAACGTCACCTGATGAATGCATGCGATTTTAGCATGTATGAAACCTAAGGTTGTGACTGTTCTATTGCCATCGAATACATAGATATGTAACACCTTTATATATTAATTTTATTATATTATATAATTGCTCTATTCTTTATATCGAGAGCACTCTCCTAATACTACTGCAATTTGGTGCACCGTTCCAATGAAAGCTGAAGCGGTGACTATCCCAGGCTATAGTATATATATATATATATATATATATATATATATATATATATATATATTATAACCAGAGATTAAATATTATGGATTTAATATCCTGTAACTGCAGTTTTATGCGTGCTTAAGTTTCGATTGTAAGCGATAAACAAAACAGTGAATGTCTTCTTTGTCCAAAATGTGTTTCTTGCAGTCTCTTGGGTATTTTTGGCATTCATTGAAAGAATTTATGGGTTTGACGCTTTAAAGAAATATCACTTATTAATAGTTTCTAACATTTGAGGAGTCGGTCTTTTCGTAATGGTTATCGAGGTAGGAAAAAATATAACGGGATGATGGTTTGTTAAATTTTTCTTTCTTTGAAAGTTAAATATTGCTCTATATATAATTAATTTATTGATTATTATACATTGAGCTCTTTTTAGGGATTTATAAAAATCCTTGTATGAATATACATGTTTGCACCTACAATAATATATAGTATGGTTGTACAGTGTGATTTCGATGATCCCAAATAGAATCATCCCATACTTACCAGGCATTTGGATTACCTTATATATATATATATATATATATATATATATATTATAAAATGGGTACAAGAGATAACCTACTCTAGTTTCACCATAAGGATCTTCAGGGTTAATTCCATTGAATTAATCGAGATAACGATGCTATGAACACACACGTGTAATCGACTGCAATTAATCGGTATCTCGATTAATTCAGTGGATTTAACCCTGAAGATCCAGATGGTGAAACTCGAGTAGGTAATCTCTTGTACGTACCCATTTAATAATAAATTGGCTCTACTTCGTATTGAGCACTTTGTATTTGTTATATCGCTGACTTACCCCCCTGAATTCTGCCCTTTTTAACCATCGTGTCCATATTTACCGGTAAGTCACCTTTCCCTTTATATCTTATTATAATGGAGATTATGTATTTGTTTGTCTGTAACCGAAACTATATCACTACTCAAGTCACTGTCCATTTAGTTATTATACATCACATTCTCCATGAATCATTTTTATTTAAGCCTCAATTATTAATAAAATTGTTTTTCATTATTAATACTGTTGGCCATATCTACCTACTAATAACATGCAATTGTATTTATATGTACAACAAATAGCGGTTTACAGTGTGAACGGCCAGCCTAATTTGCATATTGATATTTAAAATTTGATTTTAATAAATATGTGCTTGGTATTGTTGATTTCTAATTATTTGATTTTATCTAAATGAATATGAGCAAAAATCTCGGAGATAAATCTTAAAAGAAATCAATTAACAAAAAGAAATAACTGTCATTTTATTCTTTAGTTCCTTATTTAACTAAATTGTTAAATTAGGAAAATTTAACTATGAAAGACGGGAGTGGTGGAAGAGGAAGCTACAGCTGTTATATTTTTCGATTATACCCCCCTCTGTTTCAAATCCTTTTATCTGCATTCTTATTTAGTTTCTTTAGACTTTCTAATTTAATATAATATTTTATGACATTAATACTAGCACCCGGAGGGTGCATATATTTGCTAGTATATATATATATATATATATATATATATATATATAGGGTGGCTTACCGGTGAATATGGGCACGATCGTTCGAGGTGCACAGGATCCAGGGCTTAAGTCCGTGATAAAACAAATACAAAGTGCTCAATACAAAGTAGAGCAAATCTATTGAAGAAAGAGATACAACAGAAACCTACTCGAGTTTCATCGTTTCTGTTTCTGTAGGTTTCTGTTGTATCTATTTCTTCAATATATATATATATATATATATATATATATATATATATATATCTTATTATAATGGAGATTGTGTGCTTTTCTGTCTGTAACCGAAACTATATTACTACTCATATCACTATTCCCTTAGTTATTGACATCACATTTTCCATGATTGTATTTTTATTTGAACCTCAATTATTAATAAAATTGTTTTACATTATTAATACTGTTAATCATGTCTAAATACTGACAACATGCAATTATATTTATATATACAACAAAATACTGGTTTACAGTGTGAACGGGAAGGCTAATTTGCATATTGATATTAAAAATGTGATTTTATTAAATATGTGCTTAGTATTATTGATTTCTAACTGTTTGGTTTTATTTTAATGAATATAAGCAAAAATCTCTTCAATGAATCTTAAATGAAATCCATTAACAAGATAAAATAAGTGTCATTTTATTCTTTACTTCCTCTTTTAACTAAATACTTAAATTAGAAAAAATAACAATGAAAGACGAGAGTGATGGACGAGTAAGTTTCAGTTGTTCTATTTTTATTATACTCCCTCTGTTTCAAATCTTTTTATCGGTATTCTTATTTAGCCTTTCTAATTTAATATAATATTTTATAACATTAAATTTAAATACTTGCACCCGGAGGGTGCATATATTTGCTAGTATATATAATAAATAAAATCAGCGGAGTGGCCTATTGTCGGTATCAGTCAGGCGTCGAGGGAGTCTATCCAAGGAATTCCTTTTTACTTATATGGGAGAGGGGACGACAAGATTTCCTTAAGTCGTAATGGAATTAATGGCAATAAAGGGGCATTACACCCCCCCCCTAGAGCTCCAGAAATTGACCCTCACCCCCCCCACACACACACATGCAGTTTAACGTCATATCCAGGACACCAAGAACCTCATCCACCGCCTTCTAGCACATATATATGTGGAGGCTTTAAATACATATATAATAAAAGGGTTGGGGGGGGGGGCGGTTGCCATAGGAGAAATTCGACTGGAACACTCATATTGGTGTTAAGGCTTGATGTGACCAACCGATTGATCGGAGGGGACTTCTACAACTTTTATTTTTATGGGAGGTCCATAAGATCGACGTTGAAATAGAAAAGAGCCCAGCCCCCTCCAAGCTGGTTGGTTGGTTGGATTTATGGCATGTCAACCGGTGTTGGGTTATTTTATGCCGAAGACGTTTTGTGTTATTCATTCTTTATTTTTTACTCGATTAAAAAAAAAATTGAACCGCGTATCTTTGAGGCGTAACACAGATTCTCAAAGATACGTGGTTAACTGACCTGAAAAAAATGTAAATGTTTTTCAATAAAATAACTAGTGTGTTATATCTTTTATTCATTAATATATCAAATTCTTTCGGCGGGGTGACATACGATGGTGGAATTTAGGTCAGTTAAGTTCGATTTAACCGGATTAGGACCGCGGTTTCCAGCGTAGATACAATTATATAGGTGCTAGGGCTTGACATGACTAGCCTAATTGATCGGAACGGTATATTCTAAGGCCCCACCGATAGGGCTGACCAATTTCCGTGAAATGTAATGCTTTTTATACGTAATCTAATGATATTATCTCTTGCGCGCTATTCTGCATTAGTACCAAACATATACTTTCTATGCAGAATTTATATTGAGTTGGCAGTATCTACCCAACCCCCACCACCATAGGCAGGATGTGAATGAATGCTCATTTTTTAACGTGCCACTCGGTCCCAAAATGATAACCGTTATGCCACGTGACCACAGTTATCATCGAGTTGTATTTATTTACTATCGGCGAAATATTCATATATTCGATACAAATGCAGAATAGCGTACATTTTACGTATAAATAGTATTAGATTGCGGAAACTCCCGAAGTAGCCTAGCCCTAACACTGACCCTAACCCTAACCCTAAAACTAACACTAACCCTTATCCTAACCCTAATCTTACCTGACATAGTTGGGGATCAGAGTGTAGTATCTGTTCCCGATTCTGTGCTCTGGTACTTACGTTCCCCACCCGGGGGGTTCAGTGTGCTTCGGCCACTGGATCAGGTTAAGTAATAAATAATAGCGTCGATCCCAGGGGGCTATCCCCCCCCAGGCAATTGGGGGCAGGGCTGGGTTTATTGCCCAGCACTTGAGGCGCCCCCCTTGAGGGGGAATTCCGAGGGGATCGACGCAATTTTTGTTCTTTCCTACCCATGAGCTTCGGTTTGTGGGTGGGCCCACGTTAAAACGGGGCCTTGTGCCCAGCCCATACAAGTGGGGTATGAGGCAAATACCCTTATCCTAAACCTAATTCTAGCATCTCAAAGGTTTCAGGTAGTTCCGATAAATAAAATAACTGATTCATTATAAAAATTCATTCATTGATAAACCAACACTGAAGATTTCATTAACATCGGATAATTCTCTGATTTTTGGTAATTTTTTTTCAATCGCGGGGAGGTGGGGTATTTTGTAAAATACGAGTTTTACGTCATCTTTGGCAGTGCATAATTTAAGAAAATGTGCACATGACTGTGATTCTGGAAAAAGAAACAAACAAACAATTGAAATTCTTTATTGTTGTGTAAGTTTCAGCAGTAATAAACAAAACCTAAAAATACAGAATTGTGAAAAACAAAACATTCCCCAATTTATGAAAAGTAAGCCACTCCCGAACTGCCGACTTATTACCGCAAAAACACTCAGAAGAAGAAAATTCAGTTAAAGTGGTTCATATAATATATATATATATATATATATATATATATATATATATATTATTATTATACTGGAGATTGTGGGTTTGTCTGTTTGTAACCGAAACTATGTCACTATACAAGTCACAATTCCCTTTGTTATTTACATCACATTCTCCATGATTTTATTTTTATTTAAACCTCAACTATTAATAAAATTGTTTTACATCATTAATACTGTTGACCATATCTACATGCTAATAACATGCAATTGTATTTATATATACAACAAAATAGCGGATTACAGTGTGAACGCGAAGGCTAATTTGCATATTGATCTTAAAAAATTGATTTTAATAAATATATGCTAGGTATTATTGATTTCTAATTGTTTATTTTTATCTTATTGAATATGAGCAAAAATCTCGGGGATAAATCTTTAAAAAAATCCATTAACAAGAAGAAATAACTGTAATATTATTCTTTACTTCCTATTTCAACTGAATAGTTAAATTAGGAAAATTTAGCAATGAAAGACGGGAGTAATGGAAAATGATGGAAGAGTTAGTTTCAAAGTTGTTCTATTTTTCAATCATACCCCCTCTGTTCCGAATCTTTTTATCTGTATTCTTATTCAGTTTTATTAGCCTTTCTAATTTAATATGATATCTTATTATATTAAAACTTAAATACTTGCACCCGGAGGGTGCATATATTTGCTAGTATATATAATATACCAAACGTGTTGGTAAATCCTCGCGGTGAGAAAAAACCCAGCAAATAGTTTGATTGTAAAAATATACTACCAAACATTACCCGGGAAGAAACAAATTTTTGGTAAAAAGAAAAGACCAAGATAATCGTACCAACCAAAAATAATCTATTGGTACAATATTTGGCCAAAAGAAAAAACAATTTATATATATATATATATATATATATATATATATATATATATATATATATATATATCATACAAAACCGCCAGGAAACTAAAGCTGATGAGTAAAAAGTGCTCAATACCTAAGTAGAGCAAATAATAAAGATAAATCTAATGAGTCAGATAAACCTACTAAAAGTTTCGCTTAATGCTCTTCAGGGCTAAAGAGTCGGATCTTAGCCCTGAAGTGCATTAAGTGAAACTTTTAGTAGGTTTATCTGACTCACTAGATTTATATATATATATATATATATATATATATATATATATATATATATATACGCACACACGCATCTATCTATCTATCTATACATAGATAAAGGCCAGTTGTGTATATATGTATGTCCGGAGGAAACTTCGAAAATAAAACAATTAACAACAAAGTAAATATATATACACATTAAATATCACCAAGGCTTGGTTTTTGAGCAAAAATAATAGAGATTTGACTTATATTCGTAAAGATAATTTAAGAATAGAATTTAAATGATAACAGCATGGATTTTTTTTTCATTTAATATTTTAGATAGTAGACATTACCATTTCTTTTCAGAGTAGCTCGATCAATGCAAAATCTATTTTTTTTTTACATAGGGATTTAAATGGGGCATCCCACGATGATTCAAATCACGATTCAGTAATAATGGATCTGTGGGACTAACTTAAAAATCCCCTCTACCCAGGTGACGCCGGGTAGCCACTTCCAGTACATATATAAAAGGCAGTTTTGTGTATGAATGTCCGGAGGAAACTTCGAAAATAAAACAATTAACGACAAAGTAAATATATCTACACATTAGATATCGCCAGGGCTTGGTTTTTGAGCAAAAATAATGAAGATTTGATTTATATTCGTGAAGATATTTATTTTTTAAATTTAGATGATAACGAACTAGATTCTTTTTTTTTTTTTTAGGGGGGGGTAATATTTTAGATAGTAGATATTGATTTTTTTCTTTTCAGAATAGTTGGATCAATGCAAGGTTTTTTTTTTACATATGGATTTTAATGGGGCATACTACCAGGATCCAACTCGCGATCCAATAATAATGGATCCGTGGGACTAACCCTTTTTTTCCCATCCCCTTTACCCAGGCGACGCCGAGTAACCGCTTCTAGTATATAGTGTTCGGCTAGGAATCACAAGGTTCTTGGTTCGATACCGGCCCTCGCCAACTCAGCGAATGAGTAGCACAGGGATCTGTGCAGTAAAGTGAGGAGCTGATGGTAGGTGTAGTGCTCCACCCCATGCGCTAAAATAACAATCTCCTTGGTCTAGCGCTAGTGAAAAGAGGATAGACTCCCTCGCTGTCTTGCCGATACCGACATTAGGCCGCCCCGACTTATATATATATATATATATATATATATGTGTGTGTTGTGTGTGTGTGTGTGTGTGTGTGTAAGTTGAAAAATGGAAATGAATCCGACAATATGTTGAAAGGATAAATAAATAAAGGAAAGAAAATGTTGAATAGATAAAATTGATTTAACGAATTACCAACACGTGTTTCGGCCGGGAGTTCATGTATTCTACTTACTATTATTTTAGATATAAAATAATAATAATAATAATAATGCAAAAAATGCCATTAGATCACAGGGAGAAGTTAAAGGAAAATGAAAAAATGGACAAATATCTGGACCTTGCCAGAGAACTGAAAAAGTTGTGGAATATGAAAGTGAAAGTGATACCAATTGTAGTTGGTGCACTTGGAACAGTCCCAAAAGGATTAGAAAAGGGCTTGGAAAGTTTGGATATCAGAGGAAGGATTGAAATCATTCAGAACACTGCACTGCTGCAATCTGCCAGAATACTCAGAAGAATCCTGGAGACCTGAGGAGACTTGCTGTCACTCAGACTCCAGTGAAAGACCATCAGCTAACACCGATGTGAAAACTCAAAAGGAGTAAATAATAATAATAGAAAATCATTAGATATTTTAGTAAACAAATAAAAACGGCCTTCTTCAGGGTAAAATGTTTGAGATTTGAAGTTAAAACGGTCAAAATACAAAAAATATTAAGTGTTAAAAAAACACTTCGAAATACCCCCCCCCCCATATATATATATATATATATGTGTGAAAATAAAATGGAAATTAATCCAACAGTATGAATAAGATATAATGAAAAAACAAACGATGTTTACAACGAAACGGTTTGCACACTTTCTCTTCTGATGAGCCTATATCAGTTGTAAACATCGTTTGTTTTTTCATTATATCTTATTCATATATATATATGTATTATATATATATATATATTATATATATTATATGTGGTGTTTCCAGACTGAATGAAATGCTACATGAAGTATTAATACACTTCTTTGACTAAAGGAGAACCTCAGGATTGGAGAGATGTACTTCTAATTCCTTTGTTCAAAAAAGGTTCTAAAAGCATATGTGACAACTATCGAGGAATTGCTCTGCTCTCCATTGTTGGAAAGGTTTTTGCGAGAATTCTTCTAAATCGCTTGGAAGAACATATATCACCAATTATTCTTCCAGAATCCCAATGGGGTTTCCGTTCTGGACGTGGCACAACTGATATGATCTTCTCGACTCGCCAACTGCAAGAAAAGTGCGTTGAGCAGAATCTTGACCTCTACCAATGTTTCATCGATCTCGCAAAGGCCTTTGACACAGTCAACCGCGAGGAACTCTGGAGAATTCTTGGGAAGTTAGGTTGTCCTTCACATTTTATAGCCCTTATTCGGTCTCTTCGTGATGATATGAATGCTTTGGTCACATATAATGGTACCCTTGCAGAGCCTGTCTCAGTCGTGAATGGTGTGAAACAAGGCTGCGTTCTAGCACCACAACAATTTGGAATATTCTTTGCAGTCGTCTTTAAGATTGCTTTAAAAATAATATTAATAGGATTTATGTTTGTTACAGATAACCTGGTAACATATTCAATATAACACGTCTAAAGGTATGTTCAAAAGTGCTCACAGCCATGCTGATGACTGTGACTTGGTGTACACACACACAGGATGAGATTCAGAACCTTATGGATTGTTTCTCCGAAGCATGTACAGCATTTGGATTAACCATAAATGTAAAAAAAGACTGATGTCATGTATCAGCCTTTGCCCTAAACAAATGCTTTGCGGATCCCACTATCTTTGTATATGTTGAACGCCTCGAAAGTTGTCCATCATTTTGTCTATCTTGGGAGCACATTATCACAGGACAACTCTTTAGATAGAGAAATTTCCCTTAGGATGCAGAAAGCAAGGAAATCCTTTGGTTTGCTTAAGAAGAGGGTTCGGAGTCAAAGTGGCATTAAGATCTCCACCAAGCTGGGCGTATACAGAGTCTGCGTGCTCACTGCCCTTTTGTACGCCTGTGAAACTTGGGTTGTTTACAAACGACATCTCAGGGCACTCGAGAGATTCCATCAGAATTGCCTTCGCGGGATTTTAGGGATAGAATGGTTGTCATTTACACCAGACACCACAATACTTGAAAGATGTCACTTGCCTAGTATTGAGAGGTTGATCCTTAGATCTTGTCTTTGCTGGTCTGGTCATCTAGTTCGCATGAATCTAAAAGCATAACAAGCTTTTTTACTCGGTTAGAACTCGTAATTTCTGAGTTTCTTTTTTTTATTGCGAAAAGAGGAAAAGCGTTTGAGTCGGTTGAATATTTTTGTCAGTTAACAAACATGGATACAGTCCAGTGCTCCAAGTTTTGGATGTAGATCGTGTTATGAAACAAAACAAGCAACGAACTGGTGTGAGTAATCAATTTCATCACTTCCAACTAGGAAGCAACAAACAGCTCATCACAATTTCAACAACAACCACCCTTATCTCAAAGTCTCGGGAACACGACATTTCAACAGGTACAACAGTCAGACACATTTCAGCCGAAGCTCGGAAGCAACAAACAACCAGACGCTTGCATACCAATAGCAATCACAATACAGCAATGTGGCTGAATGCAATAAAGTCATGGCGTCTGAACAAGAACAGTATAAGATTTACTTGCTGCCCAAGTTCATAAATAAAATCTGGCAAAGCTTTGATGTATGTGATGGACACATTCACCCAAGGCGCCATCTGGTCGGCCGTTATACCATTTTGAAATATCTCATCTCATATATGGAGGTATAAAGCTTGAAGCCTTATCTTTAGGCCGTCTACTATGTATACTCTATCTAACCGAACACGCTCTCCTGCACCCTAGATGCCCCTCACAGCCATGTAACCTCGAAGCAGCGACTATCTAATCATGCTACGCGAGCGACAACTAACTCGCTACCTGCTGCACGATGACCTGAAAACTCGAACTTCTAAAAAAAAGTTCCAGACTTAACAAGAAAGGTGCATACGTCTCTATGTAGACATAACTAGGTTCCGTGAACAATATTCTACCTAGAAACTAACGAACTAACTATTCCAAGATGCTTATGCG
>CM042178.1:22484391-22492413 GCA_023376005.1 Doryteuthis pealeii | reverse complement strand
ATGAAACCGTCCGAGACACTGGTTTGAATACAGCCATCGTACTGATATAGAAATAATCTACATAGTATAATACTAAATATATATTGAGAGTTTTAGTAGTAATAAAATACTGGAGTAAATTAAATTATATATACTATATATATAAATATATGTACTTAGAGGAGGTATAAAGGCATTGGACTGAATTATTTAGGTCTGAGGGTCACTCACGCATGGAACTTGAAGTATTTTCACATGGTAATGGACACCATCTATTTGAAGCAGAGTGACGAAATAATGGTTTAAGAATGTTTAAAAAACCAGATCGTACCGAAATGGTGAGATGTTAAAATCAAATATTGGTTTTTAACATCTCAACCATTTCACGACTGGTTTTTAACATCTCAACCATTGATCTCATCTGGTGATTGGATTACCATGAAACTTCAAGTTATGAGTGTAAAACCATAATATTACCAATGATTATAAATCTGTTCTGCTTTATTAGCATTGAGCACCTTTCCATGCAAATACTTTTTTCATTTTTTCATTCACTATTCATTATATATATATATATATATATATATATATATATATATATATATATATGCATCTGATGAGTCGGGAGAGTTAGACACTTTGTCTAAGCTCCCTGAAATAGACTATAATGGAAAATCTCTAAGTCTTTTGTTATTTCTTTACATATATATATATATATATATATATATATATATATATATATAAGAAAAAAAAACTGTTCCAAAATTATCATGAAGTATATGTCGACGCTTAAACGTTTCGGTTTATGTAAAATCTTCTTCAGGACAATGTATTAAAAAGAAGAGAAAAACACTTTTTGTTGTTCAAACGGTGATGGATGTTATAAAACTCAAGTCTTTTAAAAGTGTGTATGTATGTATGTGTATGTGTGCGTGTGTGTGTGAATATGTGTGTGTGCCTTTGAGTGTGTGTGTGTGTGTGTGTGTGTGTGTATGTGTGTGTGTGTGTGTGTGTGTGTGTGTGAGTAAAAGTTTAGGAACATAGTGGATAAAAACACAAACAATTTCAATAAATTAATATTTCACCTCTGTGAATTTACGAAGATTCTTCAGAATTTTTTTTTTATTGTTTTGAAACAGAACTCATATATATATATATATATATATATATATATATATATATATATATATATATATATATATATACGCATATATATATGTATACATATATATATACATATATATATATATCTATACATATATATATATATATATATATATACATATATGTACATATATTTATACATTTGTACATATAAACACATATATATATACATATACATATAAACATATATGTACATATATTTATACATATAAACATATATATACATATACATATATATATACATATACATATATATATATATACATATACATATACATAAATATATACATATACATATACATATATATACATATACATATACATATAAACATATATGTACATATATTTATACATATACATATAAACACACATATATATATACATATACATATACATATATATATACATATACATATAAACATATATATATATACATATACATATACATATATACATATACATATATATATATACATAAACATATATATATATACATATACATATATACATATACACATATACATATATATATATATATATATATATATACATATACATATATATATATATATACATATACATTACATATATACATATACACATATACACATATATATATACATATATATATATATATACATATACACATATACACACATATATATACATATACATATACATATATATATATACATATACATATACATATATATACATATACATATATACATATACACATATACACATATATATATATACATATATATATACATATACACATATACACACATATATATACATATACATATACATATATATATACATATACATATATATATATACATATACATATATATATATACATATACATATATACATATACACATATACATATATATATATATATATATATATATATACATATACATATATATATATATACATATACATTACATATATACATATACACATATACACATATATATATACATATATATATATACATATACACATATACACATATACATATACATATATATATACATATACATATACATATATATACATATACACATATACACATATATATATATACATATATATATATACATATACACATATACACACATATATATACATATACATATACATATATATATACATATTCATATACATATATACATACATATACGTATATATATACATATACGTATATATATACATATATATATATATACATACACAACACACACACACACACACACACACACACACACACATATATATATATATATATATAATATATATATATATATATATGGAGATGAAGATACTTTGAAATTAATGAGACCTTGGACAATTATTTTTGCATTGCAATAGCCTTAAAAAAACAAACAAATAAATAAACTATAATAACATGCTTTATGCAATGCTTCAAGCAAATTATAAAATATATTTAGTGTAAATATTTGACAATAAATTCTGTGTGAAAAGATGAGGAAAATCCGGTTTTCCTACTCGATGACATGTATGGCTATGACGTCACTTCCGTTCGATGAGCCATTCCTCCTCTTAAGCCGCCATCTTCCAGTTGCTGTCGGATGTAGTAAAGGAGTTGGTTATGTTGGGATATTTTTAGCTTTGACGAGAGTTTCTTCGTAGGGACTGGCGTTTTATTGAGATGTGAAGAAAGATATTCCGAAAGGATGGGGGAAAACAACATTCTAAAATGACGTCACAAGGTTTTATTGAGATGTGAAGAAAGATATTCCGAAAGGATGGGGGAAAACAACATTCTAAAATGACGTCACAAGGTTTTATTGAGATGTGAAGAAAGATATTCCGAAAGGATGGGGGAAAAAAACAACATTCTAAAATGACGTCACAAGGTTTTATTGAGATGTGAAGAAAGATATTCCGAAAGGATGGGGGAAAACAACATTCTAAAATGACGTCACAAGGTTTTATTGAGATGTGAAGAAAGATATTCCGGGGGAAAACAACATTCTAAAATGACGTCACAAGGTTTTATTGAGATGTGAAGAAAGATATTCCGAAAGGATGGGGGAAAACAACATTCTAAAATGACGTCACAAGGTTTTATTGAGATGTGAAGAAAGATATTCCGAAAGGATGGGGGAAAACAACATTCTAAAATGACGTCACAAGGTTTTATTGAGATGTGAAGAAAGATATTCCGAAAGGATGGGGGAAAACAACATTCTAAAATGACGTCACAAAGGTTTTATTGAGATGTGAAGAAAGATATTCCGAAGGATGGGGGAAACAACATTCTAAAATGACGTCACAAGGTTTTATTGAGATGTGAAGAAAGATATTCCGGGGGAAAACTACATTCTAAAATGACGTCACAAGGTTTTATTGAGATGTGAAGAAAGATATTCCGAAAGGATGGGGGAAAAAAAACAACATTCTAAAATGACGTCACAAAGGTTTTATTGAGATGTGAAGAAAGATATTCCGGGGGAAAACAACATTCTAAAATGACGTCACAAGGTTTTATTGAGATGTGAAGAAAGATATTCCGGGGAAAACAACATTCTAAAATGACGTCACAAGGTTTTATTGAGATGTGAAGAAAGATATTCCGGGGAAATCAACATTCTAAAATGACGTCACAAGGTTTTATTGAGATGTGAAGAAAGATATTCCGGGGGAAAACAACATTCTAAAATGACGTCACAAGGTTTTATTGAGATGTGAAGAAAGATATTCTGGGGGAAAACAACATTCTAAAATGACGTCACAAGGTTTTATTGAGATGTGAAGAAGATATTCCGGGGGAAAACAACATTCTAAAATGACGTCACAAGGTTTTATTGAGATGTGAAGAAAGATATTCCGGGGGAAAACAACATTCTAAAATGACGTCACAAGGTTTTATTGAGATGTGAAGAAAGATATTCCGGGGGAAAACAACATTCTAAAATGACGTCACAAGGTTTTATTGAGATGTGAAGAAAGATATTCTGGGGAAAACAACATTCTAAAATGACGTCACAAGGTTTTATTGAGATGTGAAGAAAGATATTCCGGGGGAAAACAACATTCTAAAATGACGTCACAAGGTTTTATTGAGATGTGAAGAAAGATATTCCGGTGGAAAACAACATTCTAAAATGACGTCACAAGGTTTTATTGAGATGTGAAGAAAGATATTCCGGGGGAAAACAACATTCTAAAATGACGTCACAAGGTTTTATTGAGATGTGAAGAAAGATATTCCGGGGGAAAACAACATTCTAAAATGACGTCACAAGGTTTTATTGAGATGTGAAGAAAGATATTCCGGGGGAAACAACATTCTAAAATGACGTCACAAGGTTTTATTGAGATGTGAAGAAAGATATTCCGGGGGAAAACAACATTCTAAAATGACGTCACAAGGTTTTATTGAGATGTGAAGAAAGATATTCCGAAAGGATGGGGGAAAACAACATTCTAAAATGACGTCACAAGGTTTTATTGAGATGTGAAGAAATATATTCCGAAAGGATGGGGGAAAACAACATTCTAAAATGACGTCACAAGGTTTTTTGAGATGTGAAGAAAGATATTCCGAAAGGATGGGGGAAAAACAACAAATTTAAAATGACGTCACAAGGTTTTATTGAGATGTGAAGAAAGATATTCCGAAAGGATGGGAGAAATCAACAACTAAAATGACGTCACAAGGTTTTATTGAGATGTGAAGAAAGATATTCCGGGGGAAAACAACATTCTAAAATGACGTCACAAGGTTTTATTGAGATGTGAAGAAAGATATTCCGAAAGGATGGGGGAAAACAACATTCTAAAATGACGTCACAAGGTTTTATTGAGATGTGAAGAAAGATATTCCGAAAGGATGGGGGAAATCAACATTCTAAAATGACGTCACAAGGTTTTATTGAGATGTGAAGAAAGATATTCCGGGGGAAAACAACATTCTAAAATGACGTCACAAGGTTTTATTGAGATGTGAAGAAAGATATTCCGAAAGGATGGGGGAAATCAACATTCTAAAATGACGTCACAAGGTTTTATTGAGATGTGAAGAAAGATATTCCGAAAGGATGGGGGAAAACAACATTCTAAAATGACGTCACAAGGTTTTTATTGAGATGTGAAGAAAGATATTCCGAAAGGATGGGGGAAAACAACATTCTAAAATGACGTCACAAGGTTTTATTGAGATGTGAAGAAAGATATTCTGGGGGAAAACAACATTCTAAAATGACGTCACAAGGTTTTATTGAGATGTGAAGAAAGATATTCCGGGGGAAAACAACATTCTAAAATGACGTCACAAGGTTTTATTGTACATTTAGGCGTGATAATAGGTATATCTTCTTTTTGATCTGGTTTGGTTTGGTTTGGTTTTGTTTGGTTTTGTTTTACGGCATATCAACCTCAGTGGGTCATTTAATGCCGTTAAAGTTTTGAAATAAATCAATTCTTAAATGGATAATACAA
Source organism: Doryteuthis pealeii (assembly GCA_023376005.1). Taxonomy (NCBI): domain Eukaryota; kingdom Metazoa; phylum Mollusca; class Cephalopoda; order Myopsida; family Loliginidae; genus Doryteuthis; species Doryteuthis pealeii. Next base: position 22,486,794 of record CM042178.1, on the reverse strand, counting down.
TTTTGTTTATGAATACATTTTTTTCTATTTAACCCATAGATGGGACCCTAACAGGTACTACCACCCTGAGTCAGAGTGGACCAAGGAGCAATGGTGATAAAGGAGTGCTTCACATTCCCTAAACCTCCAAAACTGGAACCTCACCATCAGATAGAGTTTAACGTCATTCCCAGGACATGTAGACCCTCAGTCACCGCCTTCTAGCACATATATGATAAAAAGGGATTGGGGCTTGCCATAAGGACAATAGGGTTGGGAAAATCATATAGGTGCTAGGGCTTGACGTGACCAGCCGATTGATCGTAAGGGCCAAAGTGGAATGTTGCATGTCATATACTGCTTAGCCACCTGGGTTCCACCCTTGAGCATCACGGTCGCCACCCACGGCCAACAGGTGGACCTATGGGTGTGTTACCCCTCTGCAGGAGTGCAGTCGGTGTATTCTAAAGTCCCAGATGACAGGACTGTATATTGTTTGTATTAAGAAAAGTTACTCAACGCTATACTTGTTTACTAAGGATTATCATTATTTAGTTGAAACCATATATTGTGTGGAAACAAATTATCATTACTAGTACAAAATAAAAAAACACCATCCGGGCGATGTAAAAATAGATTTTTGAAGCATATTACCTGGGGGGTGGGAGTTAAAAATTCAATGTCAGTGAGTTTGTACCCTAAGTAAGTAAAATCATCAAATTCATTAAAGGATTAAAAAATAAAACAATTTGAAATGTAAACTTTAATTATGTATTAAAATAAAGCAAACTATATATAGATATATGATACCAGTCATGTATTTATTAAAACTTGTTTTAAAGAAACAATGAGGACTGTCTAATGTTGCATGTTCAAATTTTGAGTGTATTTATTCTATGTTATGACGATTTTGGGTGAGGAAAATCATCCAAATCAAATCTCCGACCGCCAACGTGGAGTATTGCAAGTCACGAACTGCTCATCCACCTCGGCTCTGTCCTTAAGCATCCCGGTTCGCCACACACGGCGAACAGGTGGTCCCATTAGGGTAGTCTTACCCCTCTGCAGAGGTGCAGTTGGTGTATTCTAACGCCCTAGCCGATAGGGCGTTTTTCTTTTTGAGTGTAATGACAAAACCTCCACGTAACAAAAAATACCTTTGCTCTTTCCACCACCACCACCCCAAAAAAAGACACGTGATAATAAAAACGTTTTAACTTGTTGTAATCTTAGTTCTACTATAGGGCCGGGTTAGCTCCATATGATTTTTATAAAGTACTAACCTTCAAATTGGCATGTGTCAAAATTTGCGCCCAGTCGGATTGTTAGTTTACAAATTAGTTAAGTGAGGGCCGGTTTAGCTCAGTCGGTAGAGTGTTTGGCTGGGAACCGCAAGGTTCCTAGTTCGATACGAGCCCTCGCCAACTCGGCGTATGAGTAGCACAGGGATCTGTGCGGTAAAGTAAGGAGCTGATGGCAGGTGTGGCGCTCTACCTCAGACGCAAAAACAATCTACTTGGTCTAGCGCTATTGAAAAGGGGATAGACTCCCTCGCTGATTGGCTGATATCGACTTTAGGCCACCCCGATGACTTACATTAAACTTTGTTGGAGGCAGGTGGTGTAATGGTTATAGTCATAAAAAGTGAACTCGTCGACCCGTGTTCAAATCCTGGTCGAGACTGTTAGCATTTCCCATAGAAGCTAGTCTGCCCTACTATTAATCCATAGCTAGAGGGAAAATAATTGCATTCGTGCCTTTCCCAAGAGTAAATAAATTTTTAAAAAAACTTGGACACTACTCCATCGGCTCTCGTATACGGAACGATGCCAACACAACATCACACTATTTAAAAGTATATATATATATATATATAAGAGACGAAGTCACTTCCCACCTATTATCATTAAAGATGCATGTGAAATTAATTTACTATCGGATTGCATTGGTAATGGATTTATTTTGGTTTAGTTTCTTTGTTTAATGGCATATCAATCTTAATGGGTTAAGTTAATGCCAAAGCCACCCTTGTAGACAAACGAAAGTGAACGCGACTGGTGTTCGAACCAGCTTACTACGAAGTCGCAGACCAATTCGTTAGATACTACACCACATACGATAGTTTTATTATAAAGATACATAAGATAGATAATGAAAAAAAAAATACTATGAAAATGCATTGGAAATTGTTTTAACAAAAAAAAATTAATTGCAGGAGAATTTATTATAAAAATATATTGGAAATGATTTTTACGATAAAAATGCACTGGAAATGTTTTTTCTATAAAAATGCATTGAAATTTTTTTTTTCTTTAAAAATGTATTAGAAATGATATTACGATAAAAATGCATTGAAAATGATTTTTCTACAAAAATACATTGGAAAATATTTTACTATAAAAATGCTTTGAAAATTATTTTACG
>CM042178.1:22476891-22479391 GCA_023376005.1 Doryteuthis pealeii | reverse complement strand
ACAGCCGGGATAGAACTTTGATCGATTCAGAATCAGTCGGAAAGCTTAAGCGCTCGGCTATCGTCACCCGCAGAATTCGAAGGGGATTTTAACTGTTTTAATACACACATCTGTATATATGTAAAGGCCTCTCTAGAGTGCTCCATCCCTTTTATAGGAGAGCGTTGCGTTTACTCTTTAGTAGGGGGATGTGGAGGATATATAGTCATCCACAGACACCGTGTTTCGACGTATGAAGTCTCATATATATGTTTCGACTTATCAAGTATCGTATATATATATATATATATATATATATATATATATATATATATATATATATATATATATATATATATATACATGTGTTTGTGTGGGTTTGTAAATGAGAATATATAAGCTAAATTGAAAGTTGAGATTTATTCAAGCTGATGCTATAGCGTTTCGGTTTTTATTGAAATCATCAATTAATGATTATGTAAAAAAACAAACTATTGACAATCAATCAATCAATCAATCAATCAATCAATATATATATATATATATATATATATATATATATATATATATATATATATATATATATATAGAGAGAGAGAGAGAGAGAGAGAGAGAGAGACGTGGTAGAAATGAAAATAAATCCGACAGTATATGAAAAAATGATAAACAAAAGAGAAAAATAGGAAACGTGTGGATGATTTATTCATATTTGAAAAATATGATGTCGACGTTTAACGCTTCGATTGATAAGTACACATCCACTATTTATCTATAATTAAATATATATCAAATGTTCTTCAGGACAAAACAAATATCGACTGTAGATGATAGTTTTTGTTTATTAAGTGATACGAAAAAGAACATTCATATGCTGGAATTACTTAAACACACACACACACATACACCCCCACACGCATATATATATATATATATATATATATATATATATATATAAGATTTTTGGATGTTTGTTTTTATAGAAGCATTGTTGAATAAATTATTTATATTATGCTTGAAGGCAATTATAAATGCATGTATCGCATAAAATTCGATAATTATAGAAAATAATCTTGACAAGTAAATCCCGCAAAGGATGGCTCGCTATGCAGAACACCGTACAGACTGTTTCGACTTTATTAAGTCTCTTCAGCGATGTATACTAACGACTCCCCTCCGACAAGAATCGAAACCGGGACTTCACAGGCATAGTCAGAGACCATATCCGTTCGGCCGCCGGTACATAGCGAACAATCCCTGCGAAATTAACCTTGTCAATGATACTATTACACGCCCCTGCCATAGTAGGTAAGTGGACGTTTATTTAGTAAAAAAAAAACCCGGCCGTAAGCTCTTCGGCGAAGTGAATAAGATTTTTGGATGTTTGTTTTTATAGAAGCATTGTTGAATAAATTATTTATATTTTGCTTGAAGGCAATTATAAATGCATGTATCGCATAAAATTCGATAATTATAGAAAATAATCTTGACAAGTAAATCCCGCAAAGGATGGCTCGCTGTGCAGAACACCGTACAGACTGTTTCGACTTTATTAAGTCTCTTCAGCGATGTATACTAACGACTCCCCTGTTAGTATACATCGCTGAAGAGACTTAATAAAGTCGAAACAGTCTGTACGGTGTTCTGCATAGCGAGCCATCCTTTGCGGGATTTACTTGTCAAGATTATTTTCTATAATTATCGAATTTTATGCGATACATGCATTTATAATTGCCTTCAAGCAAAATATAAATAATATATATATATATATATATATATATATATATATATATATATTACTGATATATTCATTTCGTTTTTACGCTTACAATATTGCTTTGATAAAGACATATTCATAATGTCGAAACAGATATCTGTCAGCAAAAATTTTTAACATCTTGTTGTTTTTCTATAAAACTTTCTTACATATTGTCGGATTCAATATCCACTTTTACCTTTCATACTGTCCATAGAAAAAACAAATTTGGAATTACTTAAATTATATCACCGGAGGCTCATATTTTCGGATGTAATAAGGATCCCGACTCTGCGAGTTTAACATCATTGCAGATTCATGTTGCTGGACTTGTTACATTTTTAAACTTTCATTTGTAACCGGAACATTTTCCTGAACTTTTTGATATTCATATACATTTTTACTACAAACTCTTTTGAGCTTTTTATGATAAAAATGCTTAAATATTTTAAAAATAAAATTTATTTTATTTTTAACAACAAATACGTATTTTTAAAAATGTTTTAAAAAAAATTCCGGTGCTGATCGAGAGCGTTCTGTGCCTCGTAATTACTGATATATTCATTTCGTTTTTCCGCTTACAATGTTGCTTTGATAAAGACATCTTATTATAATGGAGATTGTGTGTTTTTCTGTCTGTAACCGAAACTAAATCACTACCCAAGTCACAATTCCCTTAGTTATTGACGTCACATTCACCATGAATTTATCCTTATTTTAACCTCAATTATTAATAAAATTATTTTACATCATTAATACTGTTAACCA
>CM042178.1:22461891-22469391 GCA_023376005.1 Doryteuthis pealeii | reverse complement strand
CTCTCTCTCCTTCTTTTTATTCTCTTCCCACAAATGATGTCTTGTTATAATTTATCTGGAGACACAGAATCTCTCTCTCTCTTCTCTCTCTTCTCTCTCTCTCTTCTCTCTCTCGTCTATCTATCTCTCTCTCTCTTCTCTCTCTCGTATTCTCTTTCCACAAATAATGTCTTGTTATAATTTATCTGGAGACAACAGAACGGCATTGTGTCCAATTCGATGGCACAAAAACTCCGCAAAAAAGTCCTTCGCGAAATATTGTCATTTTTCCTGTTTTCATTTTACTCCGATTATGGGCGCGATTTTTTTTTCTTGTTCACCAGTGTGTAGATGGGGGTGTGGTGGAGGTGTTGTTCCAGAGTGGGCATATAATATTCTATTTTATCATTAAATTCACTAGCAAATATATGCACCCTCCGGGTGCAAGTATTTAAGTTTGAATGTAATAAAATATTGTATTAAATTAGAAAGACTAATGAAACTAAATAAGAATGCAGATAAAAAGATTTGAAACAGGGGGGGTATAATCGAAAAATAGAACAACTGAAACTTACACTTCCATCACTCTCGTCTTTCATTGTATTTTTTCTAATTTACGTATTTAGTTAAAATAGGAAGTAAAGAATAAAATTACAGTTATTTCTTCTTGTTAATGGATTTCATTTAAGATTTATTGAAGAGATTTTTGCTTATATTCATTAAAATAAAACCAAACAATTAGAAATCAATAGTACTAAACATATATTTATTAAAATCACATTTTAAATATCAATATGCAAATTAGCCTTCCCGTTCACACTGTAAACCGTTATTTTGTTGTATATATAAATATAATTGGATGTTATTAATATGTGGATATGGTCAACAGCATTAATAATGTAAAACAATTTTATTAATAATTGAGATTTAAATAAAAATAAAATCATTGAGATTGTGATATCAATAGCCAAGGGAATTGTGACTTGAGTAGTAATATAGTTTTGGTTACAGACAGAAAAACACACAATCTCCATTATAATAAGATGTATATAGTGGTTGGTTGATGGGGTTTTACGGCATGTCAACCCATTTTATGCCGAAGACGTTTTTGTCTTATTCAATGGGTACTCAATTTCTTTTTTTAATCTAATCTTTTGAAACACATTTTTTAAAATCGGGAACCAACAATTAAGAAATACAATAAATACCTGACGAAGGCCGGAGGACACATCGGCCGAAACGTTGAACAGATAACAATGAAGATGATGACAATAGTCCAAATAATGCAGATAATACTAATCATCAAGCCTCATCCCAAAAATCCAGAGAAATTAAATTAGTGGGCATGTAAAAAGATAACAGTTATTTTAAATTTACATTTTAATTGGTTTTTATATAAAATCATTCATAGGATTGATTTTAGTACGTTGGAGAATAAAAGAATGGTATTAGAGATCAATAACACCAAGTAATCATTTATTAAACCCGGTTTTGTCAAAACCAGTATGCAAATTAAGCACACCATATTTTATGTAAACCATTATTTTTTAGTGATATATATGACACATTGAAGAATTTTAAACGCATTAATAACATGGGTAGTTTTGAGGCAAATCTAACTCAGAGACATCGTTTATGAATAAGATGTAATGTATTACTGATTTTGACAATATATTGTATATTCAGTGACAAACTTACACAATTCCTGAGCGTATTTCGACGTAAACAGTGACGTAGATTCAGTTTCAGATAGACACCGAATTTCCATTATGATAAGATAAGTGGAGTATTGCATATCATTGACAGCTCGGCCACGAGGATTCCTTTCTTAAACATCATGGGTCGCCTCCCACGGCCAACAGGTGGCCCCGTTGGGGATTGGGGGAGGGAAGACTTACTCCTGCGCAGAGGTGCAGTCGGTGTATTCTACAGTCCCAGTCGAGAGGGCGAAGATATAACCGATTTCTCTAAATGTACAAATAAATATTGTGACGAAATTGTAGAATTTGTTACCACTCCCTATCCTTTCGCTATGATTTTTAATCTTTGTAAAAAAAAAAAAAATGACAGCCCCCCCCCTCCATCCCCTCCAAGAGAAGCTCAAAGCTAAAAATATCCCAGCAATCTTAACAAAATTGTACTGCTTCTTATGAACTGAAAGATGACGACTTTGAGTGAAGGGCTTCTCTTCCGGAAGTGACGCCATAGTCCTAGATGTCGTCGAGTAAGAAAAAAAAAAGCTTCGCAATGGCTTCATTGTGGAAATAGGATATTATTATTATTATTACTATAATAATAATAATAATAATAATAATAATAATAATAAGAAGAAGAAGAAGAAGAAGAAGAAGAAGAAGAAGAAGAAAAAGAAGAAATAATATTTTGTTTTGGTTTGTTTTACGGCATATCAACCTCAGTGGGTCATTTAATGCCGATAATGTTTTGAAATAAATCAATTCTTAATGGATAATACAATTTTTTTATAAATACATTTTTCTATTCAACCCATAGATGGGACCCTAACAGGTACTACCACTCCGGGTCAGAGTGGACCAGGGAGCAATGGTGATGAAGGGGTGCTCCACATTCCCCAAACCTCCAAAACTGGAACCTCACCATCAGATAGAGTTTAACGTCATTCCCAGGACATGTAGACCCGCAGCCACCGCCTTCTAGCACCCATATGATAAAAAGGGGTTGGGGCTTGCCATACGGGCAATAGGTTGGGAAAAATCATTATAGTAAGAAATAAGAAAATAATAATAATAATAATAATAATAAATAATAATAATAATAATAATAATAAAATAATAAGAAGAAAGAAGAAGAAGAATAATAAGAAGAGATAATAATAATAATATAATAATAATAATAAAAAAGAAGAAGAAGAGAAGAAGAAGAAGAGAAATAATAATAATAATAATAATAATAAGAAGAAGAAGAAGAAGAAGAAGAGAAGAGATAATAATAATAATAATAATAATAATAATAAGAAGAGAAGAAGAAGAAGAAGAAGAAGAAATAATAATAATAAAATAATAAATAATAATAATAATAATAATAATAAGAAGAAGAAGAAGAAGAAGAAGAAGAAGAAGAAAAATAAAATAATAATAATAATAATAATAATATAATAATAAGAAAGAAGAAGAAGAAGAAGAAAACAGAAAAGAGAAGAAGATCACTACTACTACTACTACTACTACTACTACTACTTTTGTATTATCTAGATTTTTAGGATCGTTATCTTCATCTTTATTTATATGCACAACGTTTCGGCCAACGTATCCTCCTTCGGTAGCCTTCATGGAACTTCAAATCTAACCCTTTATTTAATCCATTGGAGTAGAACTCGTTCCGTTAACCACGACTGGATATAAGGGTTAAAGCTATGTTATTTTTGCACGTAGCAATGAATATAAGGGTTGAGTTTTATACAGTTCTAAGTGACAATCATCTGTTGGTTCCAGGTTCAATCCTGGCCAGAAGCGAAAATAAAATAGAATACTTAACATAGCTTAAGACTTGGACACATGGTACAGCAGATATAAGGGTTGAGTTTTATACAGTTCTAAGTGACAATCATCTGTAGGTTCCAGGTTCAATCCTGGCCAGAAGTGAAAATAAAATAGAATACTTAACATAGCTTAAGACTTGGACACATGGTACAGCAGATATAAGGTTTGAGTTTAATACAGTTCTAAGTGACAATCATCTGTAGGTTCCAGGTTCAATTCGCGCGTATTCAAAAGATTGAATCTGCAATCTACAGATGATTGTCATTTGAAACTGTATTCACTTATATTCATGGCTCTATGTATCAACTATTCCCGAGTTCGACAAGAAACGCACGAAGAAGGCTGGGGGCACCTCGGCCAAAACATCGTGTATATGACAATAAAGATGAGGACAAGAGTCTGAAAAATGTAAATAATACAAATTATCAAGCCTCATCTAAAAGAATAACAATATCTGAAGAAGGCCGGAGGACATATAGGACGAAATGTTGTTTATATAACAAAAATGAGGACAACAGAAATACTTTAAGAAGGTCGGAAGACACACCGGCCGAAATGTTGTGTATCTAACAAAAATGAGGACAACAGAAATACTTTAAGAAGGTCGGAAGACACACCGGCCGAAATGTTGTGTATCTAACAAAAATGAGGACAACAGAAAATACTTTAAGAAGGTCGGAAGACACACCGGCCGAAATGTTGTGTATCTAACAAAAATGAGGACAACAGAAATACTTTAAAGAAGGTCGGAAGACACACCGGCCGAAATGTTGTGTATCTAACAAAAATGAGGACAACAGAAATACTTTAAGAAGGTCGGAAGACACATCGGCCGAAATGTTGTGTATATAATAATAAAGATGAGGACAACGGCCAGAAAAATACAAATAATACAAATGTCCAAGTCTCATCTAAAAATAACAGAAACCACCTGAAGAAGGCCGGGGGCATCTCGGCCGAAACATTGTGTATATAACAATAAAGATGAGGACAACAGTCCGAAAAACCCAAATAATACAAAATATCAAGACTTATCTAAAAAATTACAAGAAACACTTTAAGAAGACCGGAATGGACATCGACCGAAATGTTGTGCATATAATTATAAAGATGAGGACAATAGTCCGAAAAATTTAATTATACGAATTATCAAACCCCATCCCAAAAATTTAGACAAAAATACTCTTTAATAAATAAACCCATTCATAATTGAATAAGATACAGAAAGTTTTATTTAAATCAGACTCTATAGTAAATTTTTTCGTCGACCCGAGTTCAAATCCTGGACGTGGTAATTGCATTTCACTTAGTGCTAATACCCTTGGGAAAGGTATGAATCCTACTCTCCCTCCAGCTATGGGTAAATAGCAGGGCAGACTGGGCTCTTTAACCATGGCTAGGTAACCAGTCTAGGAGAAGGAAAACTCTGAATTCAAACCTGTTGAACTCCGCTTAAGAAATTGACCTTGTGTCGCATCCTGCTCGTGCGGAGGGGTTGGTAAATATATATAGTAAATGTTTACAGTGTAATTTTATGTGTAATACGCACTTGTGTATAACGCGCAACTCTGTCAGCAGGGGCTGTAGAAAACTCTCATTGCACCCCTGCAGAAGGGGTAAGACCTCTCAACGGGACCACCTACTAACTGTGGTTGGCGACTCGTGATACTACTAGACGATAACCTGATGGCTGAGTTGTCCATGATATTGGGCTAGATAGGCTGTCGAAGAGGACCTCCACCGATCAATCGGACGGTCACATCAAGCCCTAGCACTTGTATGATTGTCCCGATATTATTGCTCTTATGGCAAACTACTATCCCTTTTTATCATTTGATTGAAGGTGTTGGTGAGGGTCTTAGTGCTCTGGGTGTAACACTAAACTACATCTAGTAGTGAGGTTCCAGTTTTGGAGATCTGTGGGGTGTGGAGTACCCCTTCATTGCCATTACTCCCAGGTCCACTCTGAGCCAGAGTTAAACTGCATCTAGTGGTGAAGTTCCAGTTCTGGAGCTCTGGGGAGTATGGAGTACCCCTTCATTGCCATTACTCCCAGGTCCACTCTTACCCAGAGTTAAATTGCATCTAGTGGTGAAGTTCCAGTTCTGGAGCTCTGGGGAGTGGGAGTACCCCTTCATTGCCATTACTCCCAGGTCCACTCTTACCCAGAGTTAAATTGCATCTAGTGGTGAAGTTCCAGTTCTGGAGCTCTGGGGAGTGTGGAGTACCCCTTCATTGCCATTACTCCCAGGTCCACTCTTACCCAGAGTTAAATTGCATCTAGTGGTGAAGTTCCAGTTCTGGAGCTCTGGGAGTGTGGAGTACCCCTTCATTGCCATTACTCCAGGTCCACTCTTACCCAGAGTTAAATTGCATCTAGTGGTGAAGTTCCAGTTCTGGAGCTCTGTGGAGTATGGAGTACCCCTTTATTGCCATTACTCCCAGGTCCACTCTGGAGTGGTAATATCTGTTAGAATCACATCTATCGATCAAATAGATCTGTTTAAAGATTGTTCGTATTTGATAGGACATAAAGAATGTAAATATGAATGCAATTCTCTAACTTCTCGGCATAAAATAACCCTTGATGTCTTGATACGTTGTTAAAATCAATCAATCTTATTGAAATTTTTGTGAATATTCTAAGATTAAACGTTTCAGTATGCGAAACTATTCTTAAAATTTCAGTATGCAAAACTATTCTTAAAATTTATCGAGTGAGGGGAAACATGAAATGATTGTTTGATGTCTAAAAAAAAAAAAATGTAAAGATTCGTGCATATTAAAATAATTATTAATAAAAATTTATATAAAAATATAGAATCGTTTTAATTATAAATAAAAATGTAAATAAAATAAAATTCGTAACGAAAGAAAAAATGTTTGTAGAACCCTAAATTTTCATGATTCAAAGTTGTTTTCTTTATTTAAAACTTTCAATTTTCTAAGCTAATAAATATTACGTTTTAAAAGTAAAATAATTGTTTCATGGCTTTCTAAGTTATCTTAGGTTTAGGTTAGCGCTGGCTGTAACCCGAAGAGAATTTTGTTTTCATAAAAAATTGTGGGCGTGTCTAAAGCTGATGTCATAGGCCGAACTCGAGCGAGTGGCAGTTGATCGTACCAAAAACGTATTACCCCCCCCCCCCAACAAGAATGAATAAAGAAAAACGTATACAGCATAAATTGGGGTAATCGATGACATGTCGTAAAATACAACTATTTTGGACTACGAAATTATGAAGAAAAAAAAAGAAAATTCTTGGATATTCGGTATGTCCAAAATTTCGGTACGTACGTCAGCAATCTTATTCCTAGACAAGACTGTCTACATTGGGAAAGGTATGCATCCACTTGTTCTCTTTCCAACTATAGGTAAATAGCAGGGCAGACTAGTCTGTTTGACCTTGGTTAGGCAACCAGTCTAGGAGAAGGAAAACTTTGAATTCATCCGAACTAGGGGCCGGGTTAGCTCAGTCGGTAGAGCATTCGGCTAGAAACCACAAGGTTCCTAGTTCGATACCGGTCCTCGCCAACTCGGCGTATGATTAGCACAGGGATATGTGCGGTAAAGTAGGGAGCTGATGGTAGGTGTGGCGCCCCACCTCAGATGCTAAAAAAAAAAATCTTCTTGGTCTAGCGCTATTGAAAAGGGGATAGACTCCCTCGCTGACTGGCTGATACCGACTTTAGGCCGCCCCGTCGACTTTACTTACTTTTATATGACATTTAGGCACCCCTTTTGCCATCTCGTTTCATAAGGATATTTTTTTCATTTACAACGTCAAAATCTGGTTGTTTGTAAGGGGTTAGGGTTAGTGTTATGGGGTTAGAGTTAGGGGTTAGTTTTATAATTTAAAAAAAGAAAACTCTAAAAATCGTCTGTTTACAATCAACCGGATTTTGACGATGTAAATGAAAAAAAAATGTCCTTATGAAACGAGATTGCAAAAGGGGTGCCTAAAAGGTCATATGGTCCGAACTTTTTATCCATGCTATTTAC
>CM042178.1:22449391-22456891 GCA_023376005.1 Doryteuthis pealeii | reverse complement strand
ATGCATTGAATGCTCGTTGAAACGGATAATATATAAATATTTACCAACTCCTCCGCACGAGCAGGATGTGGCACCAGGTCAATTTCTGAAGGGGAGTTTAACAGGTTTGAATCCAGAGTTTTTCTTCTCCTAGACTGGTTACCTAGCCATGGTTAAAGATCCCAGTCTCTCCTGCTATTTACCCATAGCTGGTAAGAGAATTGGATTCATACCTTTCCCAAGGGTATTAGCATCATGTGAAATGCAAACCGCTTCGTCGAGGAATTGAACTCGGGTCGAAAGTCCATTTCCTGCGATCACTGAAACTTTGAGGAATGAGTGTACAAAGACTGAAGTTTAAGTCCAACAAATTTCTTGAAATTTTATAGACGTTGATAAAATTGAATAAAATTTATTTGGGTTCTGTTTTTTTTTTTTTTTTTTCACCCCGTATAAAGGGCAAGTCTGTGTATGTATGTGTGTGTCTATGTCCAGAGGAAACTAAGAAAATAAAACAATTAACGACAAAGTAAATACATATATATATACACACATTCACTATCACCAAAACTTATTTTTGAGCAAAAATAATGAAGATTTTATTTATATCTGGGAAGATATTTAAAAATTAGGATTTGAATAGTAAGAAAAAAAAAAGTCATTGTTTACGTTCGTGATTAAAACATAAATCAATTATGTAAGACCAAAACAATCAATGGATCTACGAGACTAACTTTTTATTATACCCGCCCCTACCCAGGTAACGCCGGGTAGCTGCTTCAAGTACTGCATACATTTGGAAAAATGTTTAAATAATAATAATAATAATAATAATAATAATAATAATAATAATAACGCTGATGTGAAGACTCAAAAGGAGTGAATAATAATACTAATAAAATTCTCTGGGACTTTGAAATAAAGACGGATCACCTTATTCCAGCTAAGAGACCAGACCTAGTGTTGATTAACAAAAAAGAAAGAACTTGTCAACTGGTGGATTTTTCGGTTCCAGGGTGAAGATGAAGGAAAACATAAAGATGGACAAATACTTGGACCTTGCCAGAGAATTAAAAAAGCTATGGAATATGAAAGCCAGAGTGATACCAATTGTAGTTGGTGCACTTGGAACAGTCCCAAAAAGCTTTTAAAAAGACTGGAGAATTTGGAAATCAGAGGTAGAGTTGAGACCACCCAGACTACTGTATTGCTGCGATCGGCTAGGATAATCAGGAGAGTCCTGGAGATCCGAGGAGACTTGTTGTCACTCAGCCTCCAGTGAAATACCATCAGCCAACGTTGATGTGAAAAATTCAAAAAGGGTGAAAATAATAATAATAATAATAATAATAATAATAATAGAAGAAGAGAAGAAGAAGAAGAAGAAGAAGAAGAAGAAGAAGAAGAAGAAGAGAAGAAGAAGAATACGGATCATCTTATCCCAGCCAGGAAAACACAACTAGTATTGATTAACAACAAAAGGGAACTTGTCAACTGGTAGACTTTGCTGTTCCAGCAGATCACAGGGTGAAGTTGAAAGAAAACCAAAAGATGGACAAATACCTGGATCATGCCAGAGAATTGAGAAAGCTGTGGAATATGAAGGTGAAAGTGATACCAATTGTAATTGGACCACTTGGAACGGTCCCAAAAAGCTTGGAAAAAAGACTCGAGGATCTTGAAATCAGAGGAAGAATTGAGACCATCCAGAAAACTGTATTGCTGCAATCGGCTAGAATACTCAGAAGAGTCCTGGACACCTGAGAAGACTTTTTGTCACTCAAACTCCAGGGAAATACCATCAGCTAACGCTGATGTGAAAAACTCTAATCTATAATAATAATAATAATAATAATAATAATAATAATAAGGGTGTTCCTTAATCTTCCGACAGTTATCATTTTGCAACACTCTCTGGTTAAAAATGAGAACCAGGCTGAAATTCAAAAATGTAAATCCTGATTATATGGTGTCGCCTAATTGCTAAATTCTAAGTTCTTATGAGGGTCGTTACCGTTTTTATTATGAAGAAAGAAAGGGAAGGAAAAGGACATACTACACAGACAAAATATAAATATAAGAAATACAGTAGGGGAAAGATAGAGAGAGGGGTTGAGCGCGTAGAAGCGATAACATTAATCTATTTCAATCGAACATAATGAAAAGTAGAAAAGAAAGAAAGAAAGAAAGAAAGAGAGAGAGAAAGGGGAGGGAGAGTTAAATTAAGATTATTATTTTTTTACGTATTTAACTGTTTTGCTAATAGCACTTAATTAAACATAACGGACGTTGTAATGATTGAGTTATCATACTGTGGTATATCCACAGGTCCTGCTTGACTATATATATATATCTTATTATAATGGAGATTGTGGGTTTGTCTGTCTGTAACCGAAACTATATCACTACTCAAGTCACAATTCCCTTAGTTATTTACATCACATTCCCCATGATTTTATTTTTATTTAAACCTCACTTATTAATAAAATTGTTTTACATCATTAAGACTGTTGACCATATCTACATACTAATAACATGCAATTGTATTTATATATACAACAAAAGAGCGGATTACAGTATGAATGGGAAGGCTAATTTGCATATTGATTTTAAAAAATTTGATTTTAATAAATATATGCTTAGTATTATTGATTTCTAATTGTTTGGTTTTATCTTATTGAATATGAGCAAAAGTCTCTTCAATAAATCTTAAAAGAAATCCATTAACAAGAAAAAATAACTATAATATTATTCTTTACTTCCTATTTTAACTAAATAGTTAAATTAGGAAAATTTAGCAATGAAAGACGGGAGTAATGGAAAATGATGGAAGAGTTAGTTTCAAAGTTGTTCTATTTTTAAATCATACCCCCTCTGTTCAAAATCTTTTTATCTACATTCTTATTCAGTTTCATTAGCCTTTCTAATTTAATATATTTTATTATAAAATTTAACTAAAATACTTGCACCGGAGGGTGCATATATTTGCTAGTGTATATATATATATATATATATATATATATATATATATATATATATATATTAATACGCAACTACCTACATACGTGTATCACCTCAGAAAAATAATGGACTATCCCGTTTTGATTAATAAGATATGAATGCATATGTTTGTGGCACGTTCAATCTCTCCTTCACTTTAAAACAAAAAATTCTCTAATTTTCTATCCGGGGAAAATAACCAGGATGTTACGATTTTTTTTATGTGTATATGCTAATGTATATACTAATAGGCTTGTACCTACCTACGTGAGTCTCACCCTGTCGTCACTTCGGATGAATAATGGACCATTCCGTTTTGATTAATAAGATATGAATGCATGTGTTCAAATGTTATGCCCTGTCATCACCTCAGATAAATTGTGGGACATGTCATTGCAAATGTGATGAATGAAAAGGAAGAAAAGAAAGAAAAAGAATAGGAAGCGGTAGCACTTATCGTCTGTTTCAATGAAATAGGAAGAAAAAAAAAACAGAAACAAGGAAAGAAAAAGAAATTTAGCAAAAATGACGAATAACAAAAGAGAAAAAAAAAAAAAAAAAGAAAAAAGAAAAAAAGAAAGAAAGAAAAAAATTTGGGAAAATGTAGGCAAATAAAGAAAGAATGAAAGGTGAGAGATAGGAAGCGGTAGCACTTATCGTCTGTTTCAATGAAATAGGAAGAAGAAAAAAAAGAAACAAGGAAAGAAAAAGAAATTTAGCAAAAATGACGAATAACAAAAGAAAAAAAAAAAAAAAAAAGAAAAAAGAAAGAAAGAAAGAATTTCGGGAAAATGTAGGCAAATAAAGAAAGAATGAAAGGTGAGAGATAGGAAGCGGTAGCACTTATCGTCTGTTTCAATGAAATAGGGGAAAAAAAACAGAAACAAGGAAAGAAAAAGAAATTTAGCAAAAATGACGAATAACAAAAGAGAGGAAAAAAAAGTAAAAAGAAAGAAAGAAAGAATTTCGGGAAAATGTAGGCAAATAAAGAAAGAATGAAAGGTGAGAGATAGGAAGCGGTAGCACTTATCGTCTGGTTCAAAGAAATAGGAAGAAAAAAACAGAAACAAGGAAAGAAAAAGAAATTTAGCAAAAATGACGAATAACAAAAGAGAGGAAAAAAAGTAAAAAGAAAAAAGAAAGAATTTCGGGAAAATGTAGGCAAATAAAGAAAGAATGAAAGGTGAGAGATAGGAAGCGGTAGCACTTATCGTCTGGTTCAAAAGAAATAGGAAAAAAAAACAGAAACAAGGAAAGAAAAAGAAATTTAGCAAAATGACGAATAACAAAAGAGAGGAAAAAAAAGTAAAAAAAAGAAAAAAAGAATTTCGGGAAAATGTAGGCAAATAAAGAAAGAATGAAAGGTGAGAGATAGGAAGCGGTAGCACTTATCGTCTGGTTCAATGAAATAGGAAAAAAAAAAACAGAAACAAGGAAAGAAAAAAAAAATTTAGCACAGAACGAATTTAGCAGCCGAAATATTAAGGAATAAAATGACAGGTTAACAAAAAACATCATAGTTACCTTCATTTTCTTTACACTCGCATTGTGATTGCCTTCAAAACCAACCAACAAACCAATATATATATATATATATATATATATATATATATATATATATATATAAGTTATTTAACTGAATTTATTTCTTAAATTGCCGATATTACAATATTTTGATTTTTTCAACAAAAAAAAAACTTCTTTAGAGCATATCACCAGGGAGAGAATTGTGATCGTTTTATGATGTGATTGTTTTCTACGGGATTCTTTGATATAAAAACAATCACACGAAAACAATGTTTTCAAAAGGATGATATTTTAATTATCCAACGCTATAACGTTTCAGTTTGTTCAGAAAACCATCATCGAGGCTATCATCTTTATGCAGTGATGCCCGAATATTTATTTTATATGGAGGCGGCGTGGTGTAATGTTTACAGTAATAGGAAACGGACTCGTCGACCCGAGTTCAATTCCTGGACGAAGAAAATTTTGCATATTAAATGTAACAAATATTTTGGGACAGAGGAAGCAAAATTATACTACCTCGGTCTCATAATAGCTTATACATTTGCATATAAATTTTGCATATTAAATGTAACAAATATTTTGGGACAGAGGAAGCAAAATTATACTACCTCTGTCCCATAATAGCTGATACATTTGCATGTAAATTTTGCATATTAAATGTAACAAATATTTTGGGACAGAGGAAGCAAAATTATACTACCTCTGTCCATAATAGCTTATACATTTGCATGTAAATTTTGCATATTAAATGTAACAAATATTTTGGGACAGAGGAAGCAAAATTATACTACCTCTGTCCCATAATAGCTTATACATTTGCATGTAAATTTTGCATATTAAATGTAACAATATTTTGGGACAGAGAAGCAAAATTATACTACCTCTGTCCCATAATAGCTTATACATTTGCATGTAATTTTGCATATTAAATGTAACAAATATTTTGGGACAGAGGAAGCAAAATTATACTACCTCGGTCCATAATAGCTTATACATTTGCATGTAAATTTTGCATATTAAATGTAACAAATATTTGGGACAGAGGAAGCAAAATTATACCACCTCTGTCCATAATAGCTTATACATTTGCATGTAAAATTTTGCATATTAAATGTAACAAATATTTTGGACAGAGGAAGCAAAATTATACTACCTCTGTCCATAATAGCTTATACATTTGCATGTAAATTTAATATGCAAAATTACATGCAAATGTATAAGCATTATGGACCGAGGTAGTATAATTTTGCTTCCTCTCCCAAAATATTTGTTACATTTAATATGCAAAATTTACATGCAAATGTATCAGCTATTATGAGACCGAGGTAGTATAATTTTGCTTCCTCTGTCCCAAAATATTTGTTACATTTAATATGCAAAATTACATGCAAATGTATAAGCTATTATGGGACAGAGGTGGTATAATTTTGCTTCCTCTGTCCCAAAATATTTGTTACATTTAATATGCAAAATTTACATGCAAATGTATAAGCTATTATGGGACAGAGGTGGTATAATTTTGCTTCCTCTGTCCCAAATATTTGTTACATTTAATATGCAAAATTATATGCAAATGTATAAGCTATTATGGGACAGAGGTGGTATAATTTTGCTTCCTCTGTCCCAAAATATTGGTTACATTTAATATGCAAAATTTACATGCAAATGTATAAGCTATTATGAGACCGAGGTAGTATAATTTTGCTTCCTCTGTCCCAAAATATTTGTTACATTTAATATGCAAAATTTACATGCAAATGTATAAGCTATTATGGACAGAGGTAGTATAATTTTGCTTTCTCTGTCCCAAAATATTTGTTACATTTAATATGCAAAATTTACATGCAAATGTATAAGCTATTATGGGACAGAGGTAGTATAATTTTGCTTCCCTGTCCCAAAATATTGGTTACATTTAATATGCAAAATTTACATGCAAATGTATCAGCTATTATGAGACCGAGGTAGTATAATTTTGCTTCCTCTGTCCCAAAATATTTGTTACATTTAATATGCAAAATTTACATGCAAATGTATCAGCTATTATGGGACAGAGGTAGTATAATTTTGCTTCCTCTGTCCCAAAATATTTGTTACATTTAATATGCAAAATTTATATGCAAATGTATAAGCTATTATGAGACCGAGGTAGTATAATTTTGCTTCCTCTGTCCCAAAATATTTGTTACATTTAATATGCAAAATTTTCTTCGTCCAGGAATTGAACTCGGGTCGACGAGTCCGTTTCCTATTACTGTAAACATTACACCACGCCGCCTCCATATAAAATAAATATTCGGGCATCACTGCATAAAGATGATAGCCTCGATGATGGTTTTCTGAACAAACTGAAACGTTATAGCGTTGGATAATTAAAATATCATCCTTTTGAAAACATTGTTTTCGTGTGATTGTTTTTATATCAAAGAATCCCGTAGAAAACAATCACATCATAAAACGATCACAATTCTCTCCTGGTGATATGCTCTAAAGAAGTTTTTTTTTGTTGAAAAAATCAAAATATTGTAATATCGGCAATTTAAGAAATAAATTCAGTTAAATAACTTATATATATATATATATATATATATATATATATATATATATATATATTGGTTTGTTGGTTGGTTTTGAAGGCAATCACAATGCGAGTGTAAAGAAAATGAAGGTAACTATGATGTTTTTGTTAACCTGTCATTTTATTCCTTAATATTTCGGCTGCTAAATTCGTTCTGTGCTAAATTTTTTTTTTCTTTCCTTGTTTCTGTTTTTTTTTTCCTATTTCATTGAACCAGACGATAGTGCTACCGCTTCCTATCTCTCACCTTTCATTCTTTCTTTATTTGCCTACATTTTCCCGAAATTCTTTCTTTCTTTCTTTTACTTTTTTTCCTCTCTTTTGTTATTCGTCATTTTTGCTAAATTTCTTTTTCTTTCCTTGTTTCTGTTTTTTTTCCTATTTCTTTGAACCAGACGATAAGTGCTCCGCTT
>CM042178.1:22438419-22449291 GCA_023376005.1 Doryteuthis pealeii | reverse complement strand
GAGTAGGCTCACAGCTCTTCCCAATAATAGCTTATGACATTTGGCATGTAATTTTTGGGCATATTAAATGTAACAAATATTTTGGGACAGGAGGGAAGCAAAATTATACTACTTTCTATCCTCGGCATAATAGCTTATACTTTGCATGTAAATTTTGCATATTAAATGTAAGCATATTTTGGGACAGAGGAAGCAAAATTAATACTACCCTGTCCATAATAGCTTTTATTGCATTTGCATGTAAATTTTTGCATATTAAATGTAACAAATATTTTGGGAGCAGAGAAGGCAAAATTATACTACCGTCTGTCCCATAAATAGCTTATACATTTGCATGTAAATTTTGGCCATATCTAACAACAATCTGTAACAATATTTATCTTTGAGGACTCATGAGTCATTGTTCGCACTACATTCTCTACTATCTCTTTCTTTCTTCCTTAATTATATCTAATTATTTAGCTCATTTTGTTATTCATGTGCTTATTTTGCTTGCCTTTTCTATTTAACTATATATTATTATATAGTGAGTGGGATCGGATAGGAATGCTCATATATATAATTACTCTTGACCTCGTGTTCGATTAATGATCGAGCAGTTATTATCATTGGCATTGTCATAATTGATGCATATAATATTAGTATTACAAGTATGTTCTGTTGGAGACACACGGAGTATAGACAATATAAATAATTATAATTTTCATCCTTTTGCTTGCTACTTATAATTACTGGTATTACGACATATTTATGCAGTTAACGAGTACCTTGCATTATTAAAATTTGTATTCTTTATATCATGTGATTATTTGGTGCTACAGGAGGGACACGCACTAGAACATATTGAGATGCATGAACCAGATTGATATTCTTAGTCTTCTTTTAGTACTTCCATTGTATCGGGCTTGATTACTAACATTGACACTCGTTAATTTGGCTCTCTATGTTATTATATGTGTATGCTAGAGTAGTTGATTCGCGTGGAAGTGGAGGGAAGCACATAGTTTATTCTCCTCTTGTATCATTAACTAGCATAACAAAGTTTGTGCTATTTAGTTAAACTTTTTCAAGATAATTTATATAATGTTTCACCCATTTTTACGGGGGTAGCATGGTGCATGAAGCAAAATTTATTAAACTCAAATATTCTGGGTCACGCATAATAGCTTATACATTTGCATGTACAATTTGATATTAAATGTAACCAATATTTTTGGGACAGAGGAAGCAAAATTATACTACCTCTGTCCCATAATAGCTAATATACATTTGCATGTAATTTTGCATATTAAATGTAACAAATATTTTGGACAGAGGAAGCAAAATTATACTACCTGTCCATAATAGCTTATACATTTGCATGTAAATTTGCATATTAAATGTAACAAATATTTTGGGACAGAGGAAGCAAAAATTATACACCTCTGTCCCATAATAGCTTATACATTTGCATGTAATTTTGCATATTAAATGTAACAAATATTTTGGGACAGAGGAAGCAAAATTATACCACCTCTGTCCCATAATAGCTTATACATTTGCATGTAAATTTTGCATATTAAATGTAACAATATTTTGGGACAGAGGAAGCAAAATTATACTACCTCTGTCCCATAATAGCTTATACATTTGCATGTAAATTTTGCATATTAAATGTAACAAATATTTTGGGACAGAGGAAGCAAAATTATAACCACCTCTGTCCCATAATAGCTTATACATTTGCATGTAAATTTTGCATATTAAATGTAACAAATATTTTGGGACAGAGGAAGCAAAATTATACTACCTCTGTCCCATAATAGCTTATACATTTGCATGTAAATTTTGCATATTAAATGTAAAAATATTTTGGGACAGAGGAAGCAAAATTATACTACCTCTGTCCCATAATAGCTTATACATTTGCATGTAAATTTTGCATATTAAATGTAACAAATATTTTGGGACAGAGGAAGCAAAATTATACTACCTCTGTCCCATAATAGCTATACATTTGCATGTAAATTTTGCATATTAAATGTAACAAATATTTTGGACAGAGGAAGCAAAATTATACCACCTCTGTCCCATAATAGCTTATACATTTGCATGTAAATTTTGCATATTAAATGTAACAAATATTTTGGGACAGAGGAAGCAAAATTATATACCTCTGTCCATAATAGCTTATACATTTGCATGTAAATTTTGCATATTAAATGTAAAATATTTTGGGACAGAGGAAGCAAAATTATACACCTCTGTCCCATAATAGCTTATACATTTGCATGTAAATTTTGCATATTAAATGTAACAAATATTTTGGGACAGAGGAAGCAAAATTATACCACCTCTGTCCCATAATAGCTTATACATTTGCATGTAAATTTTGCATATTAAATGTAACAAATATTTTGGGACAGAGGAAGCAAAATTATACCACCTCTGTCCCATAATAGCTTATACATTTGCATGTAAATTTTGCATATTAAATGTAACAAATATTTTGGGACAGAGGAAGCAAAATTATACTACCTCGGTCCATAATAGCTATACATTTGCATGTAAATTTTGCATATTAAATGTAACAAATATTTTGGGACAGAGGAAGCAAAATTATACCACCTCTGTCCATAATAGCTTATACATTTGCATGTAAATTTTGCATATTAAATGTAACAAATATTTTGGGACAGAGGAAGCAAAATTATACCTACTCTGTCCCATAATAGCTTATACATTTGCATGTAAATTTTGCATATTAAATGTAACAAATATTTTGGGACAGAGGAAGCAAAATTATAACACCTCTGTCCCATAATAGCTTATACATTTGCATGTAAATTTTGCATATTAAATGTAACAAATATTTTGGGACAGAGGAAGCAAAATTATACACCTCTGTCCCATAATAGCTTATACATTTGCATGTAAATTTTGCATATTAAATGTAACAAATATTTTGGGACAGAGGAAGCAAAATTATAACACCTCTGTCCCATAATAGCTTATACATTTGCATGTAAATTTTGCATATTAAATGTAACCAATATTTTGGACAGAGGAAGCAAAATAATTCCCATAATAGCTTATACATTTGCATGTAAATTTTGCATATTAAATGTAACAAATATTTTGGGACAGAGGAAGCAAAATTATACTACCTCGGTCCATAATAGCTTATACATTTGCATGTAAATTTTGCATATTAAATGTAACAAATATTTTGGGACAGAGGAAGCAAAATTATACCACCTCTGTCCCATAATAGCTTATACATTTGCATGTAAATTTTGCATATTAAATGTAACAAATATTTTGGGACAGAGGAAGCAAAATTATACTACCTCTGTCCCATAATAGCTTATACATTTGCATGTAAATTTTGCATATTAAATGTAACAAATATTTTGGGACAGAGGAAGCAAAATTATACACCTCTGTCCCATAATAGCTTATACATTTGCATGTAAATTTTGCATATTAAATGTAACAAATATTTTGGGACAGAGGAAGCAAAATTATACCACCTCTGTCCCATAATAGCTTATACATTTGCATGTAAATTTTGCATATTAAATGTAACAAATATTTTGGGACAGAGGAAGCAAAATTATACTACCTCTGTCCATAATAGCTTATACATTTGCATGTAAATTTTGCATATTAAATGTAACAAATATTTTGGGACAGAGGAAGCAAAATTATACTACCTCTGTCCCATAATAGCTTATACATTTGCATGTAAATTTTGCATATTAAATGTAACAAATATTTTGGGACAGAGGAAGCAAAATTATACTACCTCTGTCCCATAATAGCTTATACATTTGCATGTAAATTTTGCATATTAAATGTAACAAATATTTTGGGACAGAGGAAGCAAAATTATACTACCTCTGTCCCATAATAGCTTATACATTTGCATGTAAATTTTGCATATTAAATGTAACAAATATTTTGGGACAGAGGAAGCAAAATTATACTACCTCTGTCCCATAATAGCTTATACATTTGCATGTAAATTTTGCATATTAAATGTAACAAATATTTTGGGACAGAGGAAGCAAAATTATACTACCTCTGTCCCATAATAGCTTATACATTTGCATGTAAATTTTGCATATTAAATGTAACAATATTTTGGGACAGAGGAAGCAAAATTATACTACCTCTGTCCCATAATAGCTTATACATTTGCATGTAAATTTTGCATATTAAATGTAACAAATATTTTGGGACAGAGGAAGCAAAATTATACTACCTCTGTCCCATAATAGCTTATACATTTGCATGTAAATTTTGCATATTAAATGTAACAAATATTTTGGGACAGAGGAAGCAAAATTATACTACCTCTGTCCCATAATAGCTTATACATTTGCATGTAAATTTTGCATATTAAATGTAACAAATATTTTGGGACAGAGGAAGCAAAATTATACTACCTCTATCCCATAATAGCTTATACATTTGCATGTAAATTTTGCATATTAAATGTAACAAATATTTTGGGACAGAGGAAGCAAAATTATACTACCTCTGTCCCATAATAGCTTATACATTTGCATGTAAATTTTGCATATTAAATGTAACAAATATTTTGGGACAGAGAAGCAAAATTATACTACCTGTCCATAATAGCTTATACATTTGCATGTAAATTTTGCATATTAAATGTAACAAATATTTTGGGACAGAGGAAGCAAAATTATACCACCTCTGTCCCATAATAGCTTATACATTTGCATGTAAATTTGCATATTAAATGTAACAAATATTTTGGGACAGAGGAAGCAAAATTATACTACCTCTGTCCCATAATAGCTTATACATTTGCATGTAAATTTTGCATATTAAATGTAACAAATATTTTGGGACAGAGGAAGCAAAATTATAACACCTCTGTCCCATAATAGCTTATACATTTGCATGTAAATTTTGCATATTAAATGTAACCAATATTTTGGGACAGAGGAAGCAAAATTATACCACCTCTGTCCCATAATAGCTTATACATTTGCATGTAAATTTTGCATATTAAATGTAACAAATATTTTGGGACAGAGGAAGCAAAATTATACTACCTCTATCCCATAATAGCTTATACATTTGCATGTAAATTTTGCATATTAAATGTAACAAATATTTTGGGACAGAGGAAGCAAAATTATACCACCTCTGTCCCATAATAGCTTATACATTTGCAAATAGCTTATACATTTGCATGTAAATTTGCATATTAAATGTAACAATATTTTGGGACAGAGGAAGCAAAATTATACCACCTCTGTCCCATAATAGCTTATACATTTGCATGTAAATTTTGCATATTAAATGTAACAAATATTTTGGGACAGAGGAAGCAAAATTATACTACCTCTGTCCCATAATAGCTTATACATTTGCATGTAAATTTGCATATTAAATGTAACAAATATTTTGGGACAGAGGAAGCAAAATTATACTACCTCTGTCCCATAATAGCTTATACATTTGCATGTAAATTTTGCATATTAAATGTAACAAATATTTTGGGACAGAGGAAGCAAAATTATACCACCTCTGTCCCATAATAGCTTATACATTTGCATGTAAATTTTGCATATTAAATGTAACTAATATTTTGGGACAGAGGAAGCAAAATTATACTACCTCTGTCCCATAATAGCTTATACATTTGCATGTAAATTTTGCATATTAAATGTAACTAATATTTTGGGACAGAGGAAGCAAAATTTTACTACCTCTGTCCCATAATAGCTTATACATTTGCATGTAAATTTTGCATATTAAATGTAACCAATATTTTGGGACAGAGGAAGCAAAATTATACCACCTCTGTCCCATAATAGCTTATACATTTGCATGTAAATTTTGCATATTAAATGTAACAAATATTTTGGGACAGAGGAGGCAAAATTATACTACCTCTGTCCCATAATAGCTTATATATTTGCATGTAAATTTGCATATTAAATGTAACAAATATTTTGGGACAGAGGAAGCAAAATTATACTACCTCGGTCCCATAATAGCTAATACATTTGCATGTAAATTTTGCATATTAAATGTAACTAATATTTTGGGACAGAGGAAGCAAAATTATACTACCTCGGTCCCATAATAGCTTATACATTTGCATGTAAATTTTGCATATTAAATGTAACAAATATTTTGGGACAGGAAGCAAAATTATACTACCTCGGTCCCATAATAGCTTATATATTTGCATGTAAATTTTGCATATTAAATGTAACAAATATTTTGGGACAGAGGAAGCAAAATTATACTACCTCTGTCCCATAATAGCTTATACATTTGCATGGAAATTTTGCATATTAAATGTAACAAATATTTTGGGACAGAGGAAGCAAAATTATACTACCTCTGTCCCATAATAGCTTATACATTTGCATGTAAATTTTGCATATTAAATGTAACAAATATTTTGGGACAGAGGAAGCAAAATTATACCACCTCTGTCCCATAATAGCTAATACATTTGCATGTAAATTTTGCATATTAAATGTAACTAATATTTTGGGACAGAGGAAGCCAAATTATACTACCTCTGTCCCATAATAGCTTATACATTTGCATGTAAATTTTGCATATTAAATGTAACAAATATTTTGGGACAGAGACAGCAAAATTATACTACCTCTGTCCCATAATAGCTTATATATTTGCATGTAAATTTTGCATATTAAATGTAACAAATATTTTGGGACAGAGGAAGCAAAATTATACTACCTCTGTCCCATAATAGCTTATACATTTGCATGTAAATTTTGCATATTAAATGTAACAAATATTTTGGGACAGAGGAAGCAAAATTATACCACCTCTGTCCCATAATAGCTTATACATTTGCATGTAAAGTTTGCATATTAAATGTAACAAATATTTCGGGACAGAGGAAGCAAAATTATACTACCTCTGTCCCATAATAGCTTATACATTTGCATGTAAATTTTGCATATAAAATGTAACAAATATTTTGGGACAGAGGAAGCAAAATTATACCACCTCTGTCCCATAATAGCTTATACATTTGCATGTAAATTTTGCATATTAAATGTAACAAATATTTTGGGACAGAGGAAGCAAAATTATACTACCTCTGTCCCATAATAGCTTATACATTTGCATGTAAATTTTGCATATTAAATGTAACTAATATTTTGGACAGAGGAAGCAAAATTATACTACCTCTGTCCCATAATAGCTTATACATTTGCATGTAAATTTTGCATATTAAATGTAACTAATATTTTGGGACAGAGGAAGCAAAAATTATACCTCGGTCCCATAATAGCTTATACATTTGCATGTAAATTTTGCATATTAAATGTAACTAATATTTTGGGACAGAGGAAGCAAAATTATACCACCTCTGTCCCATAATAGCTTATACATTTGCATGTAAATTTTGCATATTAAATGTAACAAATATTTTGGTACAGAGGAAGCAAAATTATACCACCTCTGTCCCATAATAGCTTATACATTTGCATGTAAATTTTGCATATTTAATGTAACAAATATTTTGGGATAGAGGAAGCAAAATTATACTACCTCTGTCCCATAATGATTATACATTTTCATATAAATATTTCACTCTGAATGTAAAGCAGGAATGTTCTCATACAATTCCCCCAATCGGTCACCTTTCGTTTTTCGCCTGAAAATTTTCTAACCAATGTTAAATGTTGCGAAAACGAGGATTTTTGGTGCATTTTAGTAAATGATCTTTGATGCCGTTTTCTCAAACAATAATGGATATGCGGGAATAACTTTTTAAAAATCCCTTCTACCCAGCCAACGCCAGGTAGCCGCTTCTAGTACATGCATAAAGGGCAGTTGTGTGTATCTGTATGTCCGGAGGAAACTTAGAAATTAAAACAATTAACGACAAAGTAAATATATATACATATTAAATATCACCAGGGCTTGGTTTTTTGAGCAAAAATAATCAAGGTTTGATTTATATTCGTGAAGATAGATAAAAAAAATAAACGCAAAGTCTTCATTTCACATAAGGATATTAATGGGGCATCCTGCGAGGATCTAATTTGTGATTCAGTAATAATGGATCTGCGAGACTAAGTTTTTTTACAACCACCTACCCAGGCGATGCCGGGTTGCCACTTCTAGTATATTATATAACCGTATAGATGCAAGTCTCCATATTTATTTTGTTCATATGCAATTAAAATGGGGATAAAAAAAACGTTTTCAATTATATGTAATGTTTTGATTAGTTATGATCATTATGTGATCATTATCATCTATTGTCTATCTATCTATCTATCTATCTATCTATCTATCTATCTATCTATCTTTCTGTCTGTTTGTCTGTCCATATCTATCTATCTATCTATCTATCTATCTATCTATCTATCTATCTATCTATCTATCTATCTTTCTGTCTGTTTGTCTGTCCTTTTTATCTATCTATCTATCTATCTATCTATCTATCTATCTTCTGTCTGTTTGTCTGTCCATTTTCTATCTATCTATCTATCTATCTATCTATCTATCTTTCTGTCTGTTTGTCTGTCCATTTTTATCTATCTATCTATCTATCTATCTATCTATCTATCTTTCTGTCTGTTTGTCTGTCCATTTTATCTATCTATCTATCTATCTATCTATCTATCTATCTATCTATCTTTCTGTCTGTCTGTTTTCTGTCCATTATCTATCTATCTATCTATCTATCTATCTATCTATCTATCTATCTTTCTGTCTGTTTGTCTGTCCATTTTTATCTATCTATCTATCTATCTATCTATCTATCTATCTATCTATCTTCTGTCTGTCTGTCTATCTATCTATCTATCTATCTATCTATCTATCTATCTATCTATCTGTCTGTTTGTCTGTCTATCTATCTTATCTATCTATCTATCTATCTATCTATCTATCTATCTTTCTGTCTGTCTGTCTATCTATCTATCTATCTATCCTATCTATCTATCTATCTATCTATCTATCTATCTATCTATCTATCTTTCTGTCTGTTTGTCTGTCCATTTTTATCTATCTATCTATCTATCTATCTATCTATCTATCTGTCTTTCTGTCTGTCTGTCAATTTCTATCTACCAAACTATCTATCTATCTATCTATCTATCTATCTATCTATCTATCTTTCTGTCTGTCTGTTCATTTCTATCTATCTATCTATCTATCTATCTGACTGTCTGTTCATTTCTTCTATCTATCTATCTATCTATCTATCTATCTATCTATCTGTCTGTTTGTCTGTCCATTTTATCTATCTATCTATCTATCTATCTATCTATCTATCTGTCTGTCTGTCTGTCTGTCAATTTCTATCTACCTATCTATCTATCTATCTATCTATCTATCTATCTGTCTATCTGTCTGTTCTTCTATCTATCTATCTATCTATCTATCTGTTCATTTCTGTCTATCTATCTATCTATCTATCTATCTATCTATCTATCTGTCTGTCTGTCTGTCTGTCTATCTATCTATCTATCTATCTATCTATCTATCTATCTATCTATCTGTTCATTTCTATCTATCTCTCTCTCTCTCTATCTATCTGACTATCTGTTCATTTCTGTCTATCTATCTATCTATCTATCTATCTAATATCTATGTATTTGAGCCTGTTCATATCTGTGTCTCTCTGTCTCTGTCTGTCTTATAATAAATAAATAATTTGGTTTCTGTTTTTTCTGGGTCACCCTGAACAGGCTGACCCAGAAAAAACATTATTAACCCAATAAATTAACCCTAAATCCTAACCCTAACCCTGACCCTAAACCCTAATTTATTTGTTTAATGGGAAAATTAACAGTCATATCAATCTGTCTATCGATGTCATGTCTATATATTTGAGTATGTTCATCTGTTTCATTCAGTCTGTCCGTCTCTATCTCTATCTCAACATGCACTTACCTGTCTTTCTATGGTCACTATTTATATCTATCGACGTTTCTATTTTCATATCTATCTATCTATCTATCTATCTATCTATCACTTCGTATCAATCTATCTATCTATCTAGATAAATAGATAGATAGATACGAAGTGATAGATAGACAGATAAATAGATAGATAGATATCTATATAACTTTCTATCTCAGTCTGTCTATCTATCCATCTATCTATCTATCTATCTCAATCTGTTTATTTATTTCTGTCTGTCTGTCTGTCTGTCTGTCTGTCTGTCTGTCTCTCTTCTCTCTCTCTCTCTCTCTCTCTATATTATATATAATATATATATATATATATATATATGTATAGATACAATTATATGAAAACACACAATGCTGTTAAAGTGAAAATATTTTATATCATATTCATAGCTAATATAGAACAACATTTCGATTTATAAAAATCATCATCAGAGCTTGTTTTTAAGCCGGACTCATCGATGTTTTCGTTTTGAATTTAAATTATTTTCTGCTTCTCTCTTGATGAGTCCGGATTAAAAACAAGCTCTGATGATAATTTTTATAAATCGAAATATTGTTCAATATTAGCTATGAATATAATATAAAATATTTTCATTTTAACATCATTGTGTGTTTTCATATCCTTTCATCTATACTTATACTGTCGGATTCATTTCCTTTCTCTTAACTTTTATTAATTTTTCATAGCAAAAATACTAATTTAAAGGTTTGAAA
Organism: Doryteuthis pealeii; assembly: GCA_023376005.1. NCBI lineage: Eukaryota > Metazoa > Mollusca > Cephalopoda > Myopsida > Loliginidae > Doryteuthis > Doryteuthis pealeii. The sequence goes on along the minus strand of CM042178.1, from coordinate 22,438,636 downwards.
TAAAATAACTGATGCATTATAAAATTCATTAATTGATAAATCAATACTGAAAATTTCACTAAAATCGGATAATTACCTGATTTTTTGGTAAATTTCTTTTGCAATCGCGAATGTTACGTTAAAATTGTAAAGAAGCGCCTAAAACCACTGAAAAAGAGACAGGATGGAGAATCGCGTCGAAATTTACCAAAACAAATCCTTTTAAATGTATTGAAAA
>CM042178.1:22368419-22435919 GCA_023376005.1 Doryteuthis pealeii | reverse complement strand
TACGAAAGTAATTCCGGGGAACATTTATAATTAGCAAAGAAACGTGAGAATATTTCGGTGTTTATTTTCATCATCATCCGCCGATTTAAAAGTGTTAATATCGAGTGCTTATTAGTTTTGTTGATATTGTTTGTTTGTTTTGTTTTGTTTTACGGCATATCAACCTCAGTGGGTAATTTAATGCCGATAAAGTTTTGAAATAAATCAATTCTTAATGGATAATACAATTTTGTTTATAAACTCATGTTTTCTATTTAACCCATAGATGCGACCCTAACAGGTACTACCACTCCGGGTCAGAGTGGACCAGGGAGCAATGGTGATGAAGGGGCGCTCCACATTCCCCAAACCTCCAAAACTGGAACCTCACCATCAGATAGAGTTTAACGTCATTCCCAGGACATGTAGACCCGCAGCCACCACCTTCTAGCACCCATATGATAAAAAGGGGTTGGGGCTTGCCATAAGGGCAATAAGGTTGGGAAATCATATAGGTGCTAGGGCTTGACGTGACCAGCCGATTGATCGGAGGGAGCCTCTCCGACCGCCCGTCTAGCCCAAGATAGGGCCAAAGTGGAGTATTGCATGTCATGAACTGCTCATCCACCTGGGCTCTATTCTTAAGCATCACGGGTCGCCACCCACGGCCAACAGGTGGCCCCATTGGGGGAGTCTTACCCCTGTGCAGAGGTGCAGCCGGTGCATTCTAACGCTTCACCCGACAGGGCGGTTTGTTGATGTTGCTGCTGCAATTGTTGTCGTTGTTGTTCTTCTTTGTATACCCTCCACACACATGCATATATACACGTCGACCCGAGTTCAAACCCTGGGCGAGGTTGTTTGCATATCACATAACGCTAGTACCCTTGAGAAAGGTGTGCATCCAGCTACTCTCCCTCCAGCTATGGGTAAATATAAGGGCAGTCTGGCTAGGTAAACCTTCTTGGAGAAGGAAAACTTTGAATTTAAAAGTGTTAATATCGAGTGCTTGTTGTTGTTGTTGTTGTTGTTCTTCTTCTTCTTCTTCTTCTTCTTCCACACTTTTTTTCTTTTCTTTTAGCTAGGTATGGTCCAGAAATCAAATGTCTGTAGGAAACTGTATGTACGAAATGTCTGTGTTACTCATACGCTGAGTTGATGAGGGCCGGTATCGAACCAGGAACCTTGAGGTTCCCAGCCTGACACTCTATCAACTGAGCTAACTTGGGTTTTTATTAATTTCTTCCTTTTGATTAAAAAAAAATCTGTTAATGACTTTTCAATTTTTTCTGGTAAAAAGTTTGTAATTTCATTTTTAGTTAACTTCTTGTTACAGTTAAAAAAAAAAAAAAAAAGAACGAGAGTCAAAAAACAATTTTTGAAATTGCTTACTCAAATTTTGGGTGTATATAGCATAAGAATATTGTGACGTAAGCTGTGACGTTAAGCTATGACGTAGTTTTTGTTACAGAAAGAAATACAGACAATCTCCATTATTAATAGAAGATATGGGATCCAAAAAGTGCAGAGTGGCCCATGAAAGTAATGTGTAATCCATATTCGTCAGCTCTCCTCGACTGGAGACCACAATCAGATGAAGTTTAGTGGCATACCTAGAGGACAAATTATTATTAGTGGGTACCCTTCTTTAAAGTATACAGTTAGACTATTCTAATCCCTGTCGCTAAGAGCCCCCCCCCCTGAGAGACCCTGTAATACACTTTGATCAGATTTTAATTTCCTTGATCCTTACCAATTATCATACAAAATCTAATTTGTGAGAATCTCTTTAATCGCGGGAAAATCAAATCTTATTATAATGGAGATTGTGGATTTATCTGTCTGTAACCGAAACTATATCACTATACAAGTCACAATTCCCTTAGTTATTTACATCATATTCTCTATGATTTAATTTTTTTATTTAAACCTCAATTATTAATAAAATTGTTTTATATCATTAATACTGTTGACCATATCTACTTGATATTTTCCACGCACCCCACTTGTACGGGTTAGGCACAAGGCCCTATTCATGTGGGACCACCCACAAGCCGAGACTCATGTGGTGGCGGGTGAAAAATTGCGTCGATCCCGTCGGCATTCCCCCTCAAGGGGGGCGCCTCAGGCACTGGGCAATAAACCCAGCCGTGCCCCTTTAAATCGAGGGCAGGTGTCGCCTGGGGGATGGCCCCCTGGGATCGACGCCGTTAATTATATCAATGGTCCAGAGGCCGAAGCCACTGTTGACCATATCTACTTACTATTAACATGCAATTGTATTTATATATACAACAAAATAGGTTTGCAGTGTGAATGGGAAGGCTAATTTGCATATTGATCTTAAAAAATTGATTTTAATGAATATGTGCTTAGTATTATTGACTTCAATTCTTTTGGTTTTATCTTAATGAATATGAGAAAAAATCTCGGGGATAAATATTAAGAGAAATTCATTAACAAGAAGAAATAACTGTGATATTATCCTTTACTTCCTATTTTAACTAAATAGTTAAATTACGAAAATTTACCAATGAAAGACGGGAGTAATGGAAAATGATAGAAGAGTTAGTTTCCAAGTTGTTCTATTTTTCAATCATACCCCCTCTGTTTCAAATCTTTTTTTATCTGCATTCTTATTCAGTTTCATTTGCCTTTCTAATTTAACATGATATTTTATTATATTAAAACTTAAATACTTGCACCCGGAGGGTGCATATATTTGCTAGTTGTATTAATTTACTTATCTAAATTTCTTCAGTCAAACTCTTGAATTTTTACATTACAATTTACTTCATCATCCATAATTTTCAGGGTTTTCTTTTTATTTTTGTATCAAATGTAAAACACATTGGATATTTGAAATCACTTATCTTTTCACACATTGCATTCGTGAATCCTTACAAACCCATTTGAGAATCAACAAAAATAAAGATAAAAGAAATTGTAAGGAGCACTTGATATGAGATAAAAAGTTCCGTCTGAGGATTGGGTTTTATATTTCGCTTTCATAACACATTAGAAAAAAGAATGAGCCTAAGAAAGTGAGAATAGAATTATCGGCTGAACTTGCACAAAGGAGTCAAGATTGGGGTGACCCAGAAAAAAAAAAACAGAACCCACAAATTGTGTAATAACACAATTAATTTTAACTATGGGGGTCTAGGGTTAGGGTTTAGGGTTAGGGTTAGGTTTTAGGATTAGGGTTAGGATTAAGGTTAGGGTTGGGGCTGGGGTGTAGGGTTAGTTTAATGGGAAAATGAATAAATAATTTGGGTTCTGTTTTTTTCTGGGTCACCCTGTATACCGGTGACCCAGAAAAACAGAACCCACAAATTGTGTAATAAAACTGTTAATTTAACTACGGGGGTCTAGGGTTAGGGTTTAGGGTTAGGATTAGGGTTGGGGTTAGGGTTAGGATTAGGGTTGGGGTTTAGTGTTAGTTTAATGGTAAAATGAATAGATAATGTGGGTTCTGTTTTTTCTGGGTCACCCTGTATACCGGTGACACAAAAAACAGAACCCACAAATTATGTAATAAAACTGTTAATTTTGACTATGGTGGTCTAGGGTTAGGGTTTAGGGGAGGGGTTAGGGTTAGGGTTAGGGTTGGGGTTGGGGTTTAGGGTTAGTTTAATGGAAAAATGAATAAATAATCTGGGTTCTGTTTTTTCTGGGTCACCCTGTATACCGGTGACCCAGAAAAAAACAGAACCCACCAATTTTGTAAGTAAAGTAAAGTCGACGGGGCGGCCTAAAGTCGGTATCAGCCAGTCAGCGAGGGAGTCTATCCCCTTTTCAATAGCGCTAGACCAAGGAGATTGTTTTAGCATCTGAGGTGGAGCGCCACACCTACCATCAGCTCCTTACTTTACCGCACAGATCCCTGTGCTACTCATACGCTGAGTTGGCGAGGACCGGTATCGAACTAGGAACCTTGTGGTTTCTAGCCGAACGCTCTACCGACTGAGCTAACCCGGCCCATTGCTCGCTTATTAGCCGGACGTGTTCAGTCCTCTTCGTGTTCTTCCTTGAAGAGAACAGGTACGTCACTTGACTCTTAGTAACCCTCCTATTATTTGTCTTATTAGACGTTTCTCAGTCCCTGTCTTCTCCCTCAAAGACTTATCACCTCTTGTATCTGACGATATTGTTTTCCCCTTGGCTAATGACATTCTCTTTGTAAGGACCTCCTTTTCGTCCCATTTTGCTGAACTTTGTACACGTTTAAATATATTGTATATGTTTGTCTACTTATTGTCTAATTGACTTTCTCTCATAAAGACACTGTCCCACTTGTGTATACCTTTCTTAACTCTTAAATCTTTCCAAGAAAATTCATTTAAAACACTCAACTTCAAATGGTGCCATTAAATAAAAATAACTTTCTATAATGTTCAATTGCAGTGGTGATATTTTTTGTTGTTCTTTGATAAAAGGGGACTGCAATATTTTCCGCTTTTTACAAAATAAAAGTAGCACCCCATCACCACCACCAATTCTTTCATTCGTTTCTTTTACTTTATTTTTTTATTTTTTTTTTTTTTTGTCTCTGGAGTTTTAACTTTGCTAGGAATAATTTTGACCTTCTAAAATATTATCCCAAGATGGAATTTCTTTTCCCCCATCACACAAGTTCACAATGACCCAGAGAGAAAACCAATGTAATTATAAGACAGAAACATAAGCCAATTCTATATTTCCAAAATTCTTGACATTTTTCCTTTTGATCTTTTTCATGTAGATGTGTGTAATCTCCTAAAGAAAAAATTTTTTTTATTTTATTTTATTTTTTTTTTTAAATAATGTAATTCCATCAGCGTGACTTTTTTTTATATTTAAGACTGAAAACATAGACTGTCTATTGTGTGTGATAGTTTATTGTATGTCAAGTGAATTTTTTTTTCTCCATTTTATTTCAGTAAGTCCATTTTTGATAATCTTTTGTATTAATTTCCGAGACACTCCAGAATATTTGATGCAGCAAAAAAACCAAAATTCTTCGATAATGTTGTTGTATGTTTTTGTAATTCCACTGCCCTTATCTACGAACTGCTAGCCGAGTTTTCTATTAAAACCGTCCACTGCTTACTTCATACGTTGTACCTGTTATGCCCCTGTGTTTGTTGCTTGTTTCTATCAACCTGTTCCTTCATATTTCAGGTTTTTTTTTTAACCCTTTCTGGTGAAGTGAATAAAGAAATTACCCTACCCACGTTTGTTGTTCTATGCCAGAAGGAGTTAAACTACGTGAAACCTAAAGCCGTATTATACACTTTGGACAAGATATATGCGGCGAAGTAGGAGTTCACGATAATATTACACATGCAATTTACTTTTTAATACATTTAAAACAACTTTTTCGGTCAATTTCGATCGCGTTTGGCCAAACGCTGTTTAATGATGGCGTAAAATCCGTGTTTACAAAATAAATTGAAAATTGAAAAAAAAAATTACTAAAAATCAGGGAATTAACCGATTTTAATGAAATTTTCAGTGTTGATTTAACAATGAATAACTTTTATAATACATCAGTTATTTTATTTCAAAACCTGAATTCCCTGATTTTTGTTAATTTTTTTTCAAACGCGAAGGCAGGGGGTGCAATCTTTTTGGTAAAAACACTGATTTTTCGACAAATTGGGTATACCTACCTCATACAGTTCTCGATGACAATTTAGGTTTTCTTTCACGCCATGGTCTATTTTCTGTCGTGCCAAACTGTTTAAACTTCTTTATAACGGATTGCCCCATACTTGCTACATTGTGTCACATCCTACCCGTTACAAACCGGTTGGGTAAATACCACAGGGCATTCCATCGTGGTGTAATGGTTAGCAAGCTAGTCTTGCAGATCCATTACTATTGAATAGTGTGTTCGATCCTCACTGGATGTCCCACACTTGTAACATTGTGTCAAAATATACCCGTGGTTGGGTAGATACCTACCTTTACAAATACATTAGGGCGTCCCATCGTGAGGTAATGGTTAGCAGACTCGTCTCGCAGATCCATTACTGATGATTAGGGAGTTCAATCTTCGGTGGGTGCCCCATACTTGCGACATCGTGTCACATCCTACCCGTGACGAACGGTTAGGATATAATGACAGGGCGTCCCATCGTGGGGTAATGGTTAACAAGCTAGTCTCGCAGATCCACTACTACTGAATAGCGAGTTCGATCCTCGCTGGATGCCCTCTACTTGTGTCAACTGGAAAATGAAACCGTATCTAATGATGTTCCAATTCCATTACTCCCATGTCCACCCTGACCCAGAGTGACCCAATCAACCCGATCAGAATGATTAATCGGCTGGTCACGTCCGGTCCGAGCACGTATATGATTGCCCCCTGAGAAAATCCCTAATTCATTTTATCATGTGCTAGAAGGCGGTGACTGAAGGGTTTAATGTTCTGGATATGACGTTAATCTGCATGTAATGGTGAAAGTCCAATTCTGGAGCTCTGAGGAGTATGGAGTACCCCTTCATCGCAATTACGCCCCAGTAACTGTTAGGGGGTCTCATCTATGGGTTAAATAAAAAATGTGTTTAAACATTGAATTTGAAAAACAAGAAGAAGCATTTTCAATACACATCAAGAATGAATAGAACAAAACGTCTTCGGCATAAAATAACCCAATAAGTGTTAACATGCCGTAAAATTCCAAAAAGAAAGAAAAATAAAAGCAAGATGGGAAGAACAAAGAAAAACAGGACCAAAGAGAATCAGGGAATCAGTACAGGAAATAACTAGAACCGGAAACGGAAATGTGACCCCTGCAAAACAAAACACAACAAAACAAGCACCCCCCCCAAAAAAAAAAAAGCAAGCAACAACAAAAACAAAACAAAACAAAACAAACAAAACAAAACTAAAAAAAAAAAAAAAATTAACTCTTTACCTACTTAAAACTACTCACAGCGACTCTCCCAACACTGCGATCCTACCGTAAACCGCTTATGGTTAGTTAATTGAGCAGAAGGACTGGTTACAATAATATTTGGACTTTATTTGAATCGAATGAGTTCTGAATTGAATAGATTGTGAACTGTGAAATATTCCTAGATAATAAACTAGCGTAAAAAAAGAGAAATTAAAAAATTTTAAAAAAAGATTAAAAAAATAAAAATTAGAAAAAATAAAAATGAAATAAAGAAATAAAAAAAAATTTAATTTAAATTTTTAAAAAATAGCGTATAAATATGTATCATATGGACAGCACTGTGAGATAGATAGATAGATAGATAGATAGATAGATATTAGAAGTCTGCGACAGACAGGTAGATATTAGCAGTCTGCGACAGACAGGTAGATATGAGCAGTCTGAGATAGATAGATAGATAGATAGATAGATATTAGCAGTCTGCGACAGACAGGTAGATATTAGCAGTCTGCGACAGATAGGTAGATATGAGCAGTCTGAGATAGATAGATAGATAGATAGATAGATATTAGCAGTCTGCGACAGACAGGTAGATATTAGCAGTCTGCGACAGACAGGTAGATATGAGCAGTCTGAGATAGATAGATAGATAGATAGATAGATAGATATAGACTGAAGTGAAAAGTTTACCCTCACTATGTGCCATAAATTTTGTGCCTAATGAATAAAGTTAGAAATGGAAAATAAAAACAAATAATAAAATTTGTATCTAAATTTTCGGACTGTTGTCCTCATCTTTATTGTTATATATATACAATGTTTTGGCCGATGTGCCCTCCAACTTTCTTTAGGTGTTTCTTGTCGAGCTCGAGAACCTTTTCGAACTCTGGACTCGGGTTCCCGAGTTCGACAAGGAACATCTGAAGAAGGTCGGAGGGCACATCGACCCAAACGTTGTTTATATGACAATAAAGATGAGGACAGACCAACACAGTCCAAATAATACAATAGGTAAAAATACCAAGAAAATTTGGTACAATCGTCTGTTTTGATTTGTTTTGTTTTGTTTTGTTTTACGGCATATCAACCTCGGTGGGTCATTTAATGCCAACAAAGTTGTGAAATAAATTCATTTTTAATGCATGATACAATTTTGTTTATAAACTCATGTTTTTCTATTTAACCCATAGATGGGACCCTAACAGGTACTACCACTCCGGGTCAGAGTGGACCAGGGAGCAATGGTGAAGAAGGGGTGCTCCACATTCCCCAAACCTCCAAAACTGGAACCTCACCATCAGATAAAGTTTAACGTCATTCCCAGGACATGTAGACCCTCAGTTACCGCCTTCTAGCACCCATATGATAAAAAGGGGTTGGAGCTTGCCATAAGGGCAATAGGGTTGGGAAAATCATATAAGTGCTAGGGCTTGACGTGATCAGCCGATTGATTGGAGGGGGCCTCTCCGACCGCCCGTCTAAGCCCAAGATAGGGCCAAAGTGGAGTATTGCAAGTCGTGAACTGCTCATCCACCTGGGTTTTATCTTTAAGCATCACAGGTCGTCACCCACGGCCAACAGATGGTCCCATTGGGGGAGTTTTACCCCTCTGCAGAGGTGCAGTTGGTGCATTCTAACGCCCCAGGACAGGCACAATCGTGGGGGGAACTTGGTAGGCTAAGCTAAAGGAGAAAGTAAACTCTGAATTTAAACGTGTCAAACTCAGCTTAAGAAATTGACCTTGTGTTATATAGCGGGTCTTGTCAACGTGCCTCCAAATTCACGGCACTAAAAAGGTATTTGTTACGCGATGGTCGTCATTGTCGATTAAAAAAAGTCACAACACGTGAAATATATGGTCACAAGGGCTTAGCCTTTATTTTCGGGTTCGTGTCGTGGGCTCTGTTTCGGAGAGAAGGAAAGACAGAGAGAAAGAGAGGGAGGACACTGTTAAATTCCTGTACCTTTTAACACAGCACTAACTATTTCGCCGTCCTAAACTAGGGACCAAGCAGACCTGCGTCCGAACTCTACGCCACCGGAAAGCAAAAAGAGACTGATCTTGTTGTTCGTCGTTCCTCGTCACCACGTGACTTTCAGTTCCTTTTCCGGGGGGGGGGGGGGTCATGCCTCGGTCAAATTACCGGCAGCCCGTTGTGTGTCCACTACTCCTTTTTTTTTTTTAACCTTCACTTTCTCTTATCTCTTCTTCCTCTCTTTCTATAGCAGTCCGCCCACAGTTTTATTTCCACTATCAAACTCCGGTGGATCTTCATAATCACGTTACACTTGTGTCGCATCCTACTCTTGCCGAGGGGTTGGTTAAAAATAAATAGGAGGTACTATCATTCCAGGTCTGAATGGACCTTTTTCTCTAGATTGTTCAGGTATCTAGTGTCGCTTAATTGAAGTCATCTGCTGGAATATACAAACGTAATTCAATAAATGATGGGAATTTTTAAAAATACATACAAGGTTTGTCATAAAAGTTCCGCGATTAAAGCTGTATTTACCAAGATAGAAATGAACAACGGGCCAAATGGTTAACAATGGGAATTTTCAATAATAGGCAACACTGTTTATATTTTCACCCTTTTCAAGAATATCAATAGCCATGGACCCTTTCATGTCCCAGAAGACTTTCAGCATAACGCCCGGAACATTTTCTTTACCGTAGTGTCAATGTGTTTCCACCCCACGGACTGTCTTTTCGACACAGTATTACTTAGTATACTTATATATTTCTTAAGTTGTTTTACTTGCGGGTATCTGTTCATTCTGGTCTTGAACTGGGTAGCTGGCTTCTTATCTGTTCTTCTCGACTTTGGATTTCTTGTTGGGTTTTTCTTGTCTTTGATTTCTTCTTTTGTCTTGGTCCGTTGTTAGTTTTTGATTCAACGAACAAAATGCACGCTGTTGTTATTTAGAGCTCTTGTTTTTATAAACCCAAGTCAGTCAAACACGCGTTGAGAAATGTCCCTTTGGACGAGACGTCATCTTGCGTCCGTCTCAGCTCGTCAATCAGCCAAAACTGATTTTCATAGATTAAGCTTCTCCCTTTGGCTCTGACCAATGAGAGCCGTGGTCAGTTATAGGTTAAAATCTGTCAATCAACTTACTTGTATTTTTCGATAAAACTGTTATCTTAATTTTTACTACACTACAGTGCATGATTTATAGGCAACCCATCAATTATGTAAACATCAGGCTCGTTGTGGCAAACCCATTTTTAGTCCAACATTTTTTTGACCCAAACATGATTCTCCGTATACATCAGACATTTTTCAATCAATTTCACATGGTTTGCACTTCTGCCCCCCCCCCCCAAAAAAAAAACCCATTGATGACAGACCTCTGTTCAAGCCTGGGACACTGTCAGTTTTGTGAGATTGAAATAATTTTTGCTATAGTTCCATTCCAAACATTCCAGAATTTACATTTACGGAAAAGATTCTGAAAAAAATATATACAAGGTGTGTCAAAAAAGGGTAATTTTCACCTTTAGTTGGCTAAATTCCTAGCATAGAATTGTGCGAGCGCATTATCTGAAATGAACTTAATTGTTATTAAGAACACATTTTATGATATTTTTGTGTTAAAGCGTGCAGTTGCATTGTTTCCGAAACGATTCTAAAATTTGTTTATTTCGCACGGACACATTCAAAATGGTTACCGTCTTGTTTCAAAGTGAAAGTCAGTTGGCTAAATTCCTAGCATAAAACTATCTGAAATGAACTTAATTGTTATTAAGAACACATTTTATGATATTTTTGTGATAAAGCATGTAGTTGTATTGTTTTCGAAAAAGTTTCTAAGTTTACTTCACACGGATACTTTCAAGATGGTTACCGGCTTGTTTCAAAGTGAAAGTCAAGGGAGGTTACTCTAATTGCTTTATTTGCTATGAATTTAGCCAACTAAAGGTGAAAATTACCCAAAAAAGTATCGAGATTGAAGGTACTTTTTGACGTACTTTGTATTCCGAAAAAAAATAATAATTAACGTTTCATTCATTGTTCATTTCTGTCTTAGTAAATACAGCTTCAATCACGATTTTATGACACACCTTGTATTCTAAAAAAAAAAATGAACGTTCCATTCATTGTTCATTTCTATCTTAGTAAATACAGCTTCAATCACGATTTTATGACACACCTTGTATTCTAAAAAAAATGAACGTTCCATTCATTGTTCATTTCTATCTTAGTAAATACAGCTTCAATCACGATTTTATGACACACCTTGTATTCTAAAAAAAAAAATGAACGTTCCATTCATTGTTCATTTCTATCTTAGTAAATACAGCTTCAATCACGATTTTATGACACACCTTGCATTCTGAAAAAAAATAATGAACGTTTATAACAATTAAGTTCATTTCTATCTTAGTAAATACAGCTTCAATCACGATTTTATGACACACCTTGTATTCTAAAAAAAAATGAACGTTCCATTCATTGTTCATTTCTATCTTAGTAAATACAGCTTCTATCACGATTTTATGACACACCTTGTATTCTAAAAAAAAATGAACGTTCCATTCATTGTTCATTTCTATCTTAGTAAATACAGCTTCAATCACGATTTTATGACACACCTTGTATTCTGAAAAAAAAAAAATGAACGTTTATATCAATTAAGTTCATTTCATATAATGTGCACGCAGATTGTTCAATTCTATCTTGGTAAATACAGCTTCAATCTCGATACTTTTATGACACACCTTAACCGCACAGATCTCTGTGCTACTCATATGCTGAGTTGCCGAGGGCCGGTATCGATCTAGGAACCTTGTGGTTTCTAGCCGAACGCTCTACCAGCTATACAACAATGTGACAGAAGGTCACAATAATAGGGGTCTAGCGAAGATTGAATTCGTTATTCAGTATTATTGGATCCGCGAGACCAGCTTACTAATCCCCATACCGCGACGGGATGCCCCAAATAATCCAAAATACATCGGCCCAGAATTCTGCAATAAAAATCAAGAATGAGATTCAATAATGAATGATAGTAATAAAACGATAGCAATAATCAAGTTTTCTTTTTTCCATTCTCACAGCGTGATGTAATAAAAAGCAACTATAATAAGAGATATTCCACTTAGTAACAGCTGGTGCTGTAAACCAGGGTTTCTCAAATGGGGCCATGAGATTGGAAGGAGGGGGGTGGGGCTCAAAGGTAGATTTGAAAAATGGGAAGGTGGCAGAAGGGACCAAGCGGGGGCCAAAGAAAATATAGGACCTACATCGGAGAGGTCCCCTCCGATCAATCGATTGGTCACGTTAAGCTCCAGAACCTATATGATTGTCCCAAGCCTATTGCTCTTACGGCAAACCACCAACTCTTTTTATCACATATATATGGCTAGGTAACCAGTCTAGGAGAAGGAAAACTCTGAATTCAAACCTGCTAAACTCCGCTTAAGAAATTGACCTTGTGTCGCATACTGTTCGTGCGGAGGGGTTGGTAAATATATATATATATATATATATATGCTTCCCACTCCCATGGTTGAGCACTAGTAAGGGGACATTAATTGTAACTTCACCGTTTGGAATTAGCCGTGACCCGTCTGTTTACAGATTTGAGTTTTCTGGTGATTGTAAAAACATACCGCCGTAAAGTATGTAGCAATTAATTGTTCACCCTAGACTAACGGCCACTGATAGCCGCAAGGGTAAAAGGAACTTGGCAGACGAAAATTCTGTCGGGTTTCGATCTCGGCTAGAGGTAGCTGTTAAAAAGTCGAGCCGAATTGATGAGAAGTAAACTTCTAAACACATGTCTGTGGATGACTGATATATATATATATATATATAATGTTGTTCTGGTTCCAACGGGAGAAAATTCAATATTTTATAAAAAAAAAAGGAAGGTCTGCAAAATGTATTTTGTTCACAGAAAAAATTTTTTAATTCTTTTTGTTTTACATATGCAACACGTGTTTCAGATCTTCTGGTATCTTCTTCAGGCTTTGATTGATAATATGAAAATGAATTTTTACATGCATGTGTATATATATACATACACATGGGTATTCCACCTCCTCTTCCTGTTTTTGTGGGAGTGGAATGGAATTTCATTTTTAACATTAGTCTTTTAAACACTTGTTTTTGTTTTTTGGGTGGTTTACTAATAAAGTCATTAGCTGAATTTTTATAACTTTTTTATAACTTTTTTTATTACTTTTTTATTTGGGTTGTCTTGATAAAGTTCATCAGATGTTCATTTGATATATCAGGTGTGTGTGTTTGTAATTTGTTTTTTGTTCTGAAGACATTCTATGTTTTTCTACTTAAATTTATACTTTTTGGGTGTGTGTATGTGTGTGCCTACGTATATGTGCCTATGTTTACTTTTTGTGTGTGCGTATGTATATAGTTGTATTCAGTGTGTATATGTGTACATATGTATACATACTTAAGAGTTGAATTTTGAATTAAGAATTAAATTTAAGTCTATTTATAACTATCTTTCTATCTATTTATCTGTCTATTTATCTCTATTTTTTTTTCTAATGATATAGCAATCTATCTATCTGTCTATCTATTTCAGTGTGTTTATGTCTATCTATCTATCTATCTATCTATCTATCTCAGTCTGATGTTAAAAATGAAATTCCATTCCACTCCCACAAAAACAGGAAGAGGAGGTGGAATACCCATGTGTATGCATATATATACACATGCATGTAAAAATTCATTTTCATATTATCAATCAAAGCCTGAAGAAGATACCAGAAGATCTGAAACACGTGTTGCATATGTAAAACAAAAAGAATTACCAATTATTTTCTGAGAACAAAATACATTTTGCGGACCTTCCTTTTTTTATAGTATATATATATATATATATATATATATATATATATATATATATATATATATATAACAACCCCTGCTCATACGAGCAGGATGCGACGCAAGGTCAATTTCTTTAGCGGAGTTTAACAAATTTTGAATTAAGACTGGTCACCTAGCCAAGGTTAAAGAACCCAGTCTGCCCTACTATTTTACCCATACTTGGAGGGAGAATAGATGGATGCATACCTTTCCCAAGCGCTATTTAAAATGCAAACAGCCTCGTCCAGAATTTGAACTCTGGTCGACGAGTCCGTTTTCTACGACTCTAACCATTAGACCACGCGCCTTCCCATCTTCTTTTTATCATTAGATGTGCTAGAAGGTGGTGACTGAGGGTGTTAGTGTCACGGGACACGTTAAACTGCGTCTAGTGGTGAAGTTCCAATTTTGGAGCTATGTGGAGTGTGTAATTTCCCCTTCATCACCATTGATCTTAATTAACCCACTTGCACCCGGAGTGGTACTACCTGTTATGGGTTAAATAAATAAAACAACATTTTTTTTTGAAAAATCTTCTTTAAGATTCTTCTTTGTTTCTAACAAGGAAACAAAAAAAGACCCTACCAAGTGCACCAACCACAATTGGTATCACTATTATTATTATTATTATTATTATTATTATTATTATGTTCACTGTTGTGATTTTTTCACACCAGCGTTAACAGATGGCCTTTCGCTGGAGTCTGAGTGACAATAAGTCTTCTCAGGACATCAGGACTTCGGGTCTCTTCTGAGTATTTTAGCTGATTTCAGATATGCTGTTTTCTGGATGGTCTCAATTCTTCCTCTGATTTCCACTTTCTCCAGTCGTTTTTCTAAGTTTTGGGGGACTGTTCCTACTGCCCGTACAACAATTGCTATTACTTTCAACCGACCTTTGGCACCAGTGGGAAATATATGCGACGTATATTTTGCAAGAGTGAGTATTGGAATTGATTTATACTTAAAAATCGCATATATATATATATATATATATTATATATATATATATATATATATAAATATATATATATATATATACTGTAGTGTGAGATGGTCCCTATTTCAGCTTTTGCTGGAATGGTGTACCAAAGGCAGTATTAATTGGTAGAGTGCTCAATATAAAATAGAGCTGTTATATAATATAATAAGATAAATATATAGGTTTTACATATCTATTTTTTGGGTGACAAAGGAACATTCACAACCATATTGGTTTCATGCGATGCATTCATCAGGTGAAGATGTTTCAAATGTCTTTCATTTTGAAACATCTTCACCTGATGAATGCATCGCATGAAACCAATATGGTTGTGAATGTTCCTTTGTCACCCAATAAATAGATATGTAAAACCTATATATTTATCTTATTATATTATATTATATTATTTATATATATATATATATATATATATATATATATATATATATATATATATATATAGATATAGATATAGATATAGTTAGTTAGATAGTTAGTAAGTTGCTGTCTAGCTACATTGATGAGACGTTAAACGTCGAAACACAGTGTCTGTAGATCACACACACACACACACACACACACACACACACATATATATATATATATATATATATATACATGTGTGTGTGTGTGTGTGTGTGTGTGTGTGTGTGTGTGAGTAAGAAAAGGTGGAATGAAAACATCACACAATGCTGTTAAAGAAGAAAACAATTTATAATATGATCATAGCTGATACTGATCAATATTTCAATTTTACAAAAATCATCATCAGAGCTCATTCACTCCCGTAGTTTTTTGGGTCGGAGAGGAAAGTCAAATCAGTTTACAAAACCAAAAAACCTTAATACTGCAAAAAAGGAACGAAAGACGTTACAATATTCACCAATGTGGGCATTCGCGCCATATATATGTCGGTCATGTCCCTATGTATACCTTTTGTCATCCAAATGTAGCGGATTTTTGAGATGTTGGCAACAAGACGAAACAATTTAAACGGAAGGGGATGGGTATTAAGAAATGTGACGGTTGGAATTCGAAAGATTTTTAGTAAAGGAATTTTTTACGATTAATTGTTTTTATTTTTTTAAATTTTTATTTTTAAGTTCTGTATTTCATAAATGATATATATTATATATATATATATATATATATATATATATATATATATATATATGTGTGTGTGTGTGTGTGTGTGTGTGTACCATAAAATAATTGTTTGTTTCTAAAAGGAAAGAAACCCCCCCCAACCCCCCCCAAAAAAAAACAAACAAAAAAGAGGTCCTTCCAAAAAGTTATAATTGAGAATAACAGTTGAACTAGTAAAAGCAAAAGTAAAGTCAGCGAGGGAGTCTATCCCCTTTTCAATAGCGCTAGACCAAGGAGATTATTTTAGCATCTGAGTTGGAGTGCCACACCTACCATCAGCTCCTTACTTAAAAAATATGGTTAAAAAAATGCGAATGCCTAACAAGAATGAATGAAACAAAACGTCTCTGGTATAAAATAACCCAACAAGGGTTGACATGCCGTAAGATCTAAATAACCACTCATTATTAGCGACCCAGACTAGTCTTTATCTACACTTGCTTGATAGGGACTGTTTAGCTCAGTCGGTAGAGCGTTCGGCTAGGAACCGCAAGGTTATTGGTTCGATACCATCCCTCGCCAACTCGGCGTATGAGTAGCACAGGGATCTGTGCGGTAAAGTAAGGAACTGATGGTAGGTGTGTCGCCTCACCTCAGAGGCTAAAAACAATCTCCTTGGTCTAGCGCTAGTGAAAAGGGGATGGACTCCCTCGATGTATGGCCGCCCCGACGACTTTACTTACCAATTTTTACTTGGAAGCGCGTGGTGTAATGGTTAAACTCATTAAAAATGGACTCGTCGCTTCGAGTTCAAATCCTGGAGGTGGTAATTGCATTTCACTTATCGCTAATACCCTTGGGAAAGGCATGAATCCTACTCTCCCTCCAGCTATGGGTAAATAGTAGGGAAGACTGGGCTCTTTAACCTTGGTTAGGCAACCGGTCTAGGAGAAGGAAAACTCTGAATTCAAACCTGTTAAACTCCACTTAAGAAATTGACTTTGTGTCACATCCTGCTCGTGCGGAGGGGTTGGTAAATATATATTTATACTTGTTTGTATATTCTCCAACTTCTATAAATTTCCGCATCCACAGGTTCCTCAATTCTAGCAAGAGTTCGTCCCCCTTCTTTTCTTGCCACGTGTAGTCTCTACATTATTTTTCTGGTGTAAGGCACTGTGCATCGTCGACAATTCTCTTGTTCTATGGTCCGTGGTTTTGAACTCTTTTCTAGTCCAGTTTAGGAAGGGTCCCGAGTATATCAGAGACCGACTAAGTATCTATTCCTCTTGTCAAATTCCTGTTGCGAAGAGATTGCTCTACAGGCATTTCTGTAAAGAGATAGATGTATACATGCTTTTAAAAAAATCAAATCCAGATCGGGTCGTCTGGTCGGGATTGGGTGATCCGTTTGTATCTCAAAGCCCCAGATAATTGCATGCGTCTCACTTTGAGTATCTTGCATAATTGCCAATGGATCACCATTCCCACCCAGTCGTGCATAGTTTATATTCCTCTTGTGTCAATTTTCTGCATTTGTTTAATATACGATTAACTGTTTCATCTAGGTCACTAATACACTTGATATTATTATTACTAATACAAAATAAAAAAACGCCACCCGGGCGATGTAAAAATAGATTTTTAAAACATATTGCCTGAGGGGTGGGAGTTAAAAATTCAATGTCAGCGAGTTTGTACCCTAAGTAAGTAAAATCATCAAATTCATTAAAGGATTAAAAAAATAAAACAATTTGAAATGTAAACTTTAAATATGTATTAAAATAAAACAAACTATATATAGATATATTAAACCAGTCATGTATTTATTAAAACTTGTTTTAAAAAACCATGAGGACTGTCTAATGCTGCATGTTCAAATTTTGAGTATATTTATTCTATGTTATGACAATTTTGGGTAATGTGACGTAAGCAGTGACGTAATTTTTTTTACAGACAAAAACCGGAAGCGAATCTCCTTTATTAATAGATTATTATGAGGATTTCACACCTGCCGTAGCTGGCGGTTCACTGGAGTTCCTCGGGTCTCCAGGACTCTGCTTCTGAATATTCTAGCCGATCCCAACAGTGATGTAGTTTGGATGGTCTCGATTCTTCCTCTGATTTCCAATTCACCCAAATTCTTTTCCAGTTCCAAGCGCACCAATCACAATAGGTACGACCTTCACCCCCATGTTTCACAGTTTTCTCAGTTATCTGGCAAGGTCCAAGTATTTGTCTTTCTTTTCGCTCTCTTTCATGTTCACTCTGTGATCGACCGGGACGGCAAAATCCACGAGATGACAATCTTGTCAATCAAAACTACGTCTAGTCTACTGGTCGGGATTAGGTGATCCGTCTATACTTCAAAGTCCCAGAGAATTTTTTGCGTCTCATTCTCCAGGACAAGTTCAGGCTTGTTCATATACCATTTAGTTGAATGGTGAAAAATGAATTTCTTGCACAGTTTCCAGTGAATCAACTTTACCATCCGATCGTGCCTAGTCTTGTATTATTATTATCTTTCCCTTTTATTCTGTGGTCTATAACCTCCCCATAGCTATTCGATGTTTAAAAACCCTATTATATTTTCAGGATTAAATATTTTTTGTTTACCAGGACCAAAAAAATGTTATATAGTTCCTGGGGGCCATATGCCCCCCCGGTTGAGAATCACTGCTCTTGATGACTATTTTTTTCTTTTCCGGATGAAACTAGAAAAATAAAACAATTAACAACAAAGTATACATACATACATACATATATATATATATATATATATATATATATATATATATATATATACAGTCACTATCGCCAGAGCTTGACTTTTCTGCAAAAATAATGAAGATATTTAAAACTTAGGAGTTGTGTTTGTGATCAAAACAAAATCAATTACGTAAGACCAAAAAAATAAATGGATCTGAGAGACTAACATTTTTATCCACCCTTTACCTAGGCAATGCTGGGTAGCTACTTCTAGTACATATGGAAAGGGCAGTTAGTATGTATGTATGTATGTATGTATGTCCGGATGAAACTACGAAAATAAAACAATTAGCAACAAAGTAAATATATATGCACATTAAATATCACTAGTTCTTGTATTTTGTGAAAAAATTATGAAGATCTGATTTATATTGTAAGATATTTAAAAATCTAAATATACATAGAAATAGCATTGAAATTCTACTTAAAAATGTCCAGCATTTGTAAATCTGAAAAGTAAACAAATCAATACACGAGTTTTTTTCCGACCCCCCCCCCTACAGAAAATAATTTACCAAAAATCAAGGAATTATCGGGTTATCAGTGTTTATGTATCAATAAATGATCTTTATAATGCATTACTTATTTTATTTCAAAACTTTCTAATTTTCTTCAGGTCACTTAATTTTGACCCCCCCTTATTTTGGGGGCGTAACATTTTGTTCGAGTTGGTCTTCTAATATAGTTTTCTAATTACAGTATGAATAAAGAGATAAAAGACCGAAGTTATGAATAGAAACAAAAAAAAAACAAAACATTTTTACGGTGGCTTTTCTATGAGAAAATAAGTACCGAAAACCGAAAAATAAAATGTAAAAAAAAAAATAATAAATAATTAATGTTTTGGAAATTTCTTTTTTTACTCATTTCGATAATTATTTAATTGGCTATTATCTTATAAAAGAAAAAAAATTATACATCGATATTTTTTCTGCTTAAAAAAGGGGGGAGTACATTTTCAATCGAATTTTTCTTCAAAAAGTATACTTTGATGTAATAAAATAAGGTTTGCATTAAGTAGATATTTATTTCTAGAATCTAAAAATATAACATTTTAAACTTAACATCAGGCTTTTCACATTTTAAATGAATTTTATATATTCATTTTTCATAGCAAAAATACTAAATTAAAGTTTTGAAATAAAATAACTAATGCATTATAAAATTCATTAATTGATGAATCAATACTGAAAATTTCACTAAAATCGGATAATTACCTGATTTTTGTTAAATTTCTTTTGCAATCGCGAATGTTACGTTAAAATTGTAAGCAAGCGCCTAAAACCATTGAAATAGAGACAGAATGGCGGATCGCGTCGAAATTGACCAACACAAATCGTTTTAAATCTAATAAAAATAAACTGCATATGTAATGATATTTTTCTTTTTTTTTTAATGATGGACATTATGTTACTACTTTCATTTTAGACAAAAGTTTGACCTTAAATAATAGATTTAATTAATTTTAATTCGTTTTTAAAAACCTAGCAGTCGACAAAATTGGGTAAGCCTAACATATATAAAGTGTGTATATATGTATTAAATATCACCAGTTCTTTCATCTTGTGTAAAAATTATGAAGATTTGATTTATATTAGAATGTATTTAGAAATTAATATATACATAGAAATAGCATTGAAATTCAACTTAAAAATGTCCAGCATTTGTGAATCTCAAAAGTAAACAAATCAAAACACGGGGTTTTTTTTTTCGCCTTCTCCTTTACCCAGTCGACACTGGGTAGCCGTTTCTAGTTGTTCATTAAACTTCAAACGGTAAACATATCTCAATTTTCCAATCTCATCGATGATTCAATCTCTAAACACGTCCATTATCTTTAAAAAGTCTCAGATCTCATTTATTTAGCGTTTTAGTCATTTTATTTTATTTTATTTTTTGGTTCGTTATTTTTATTTTGTTCGTTTGGTGTTTTTATTTTTTGGTTTTGTTTTCATATATTTAAAATCTTTTCTTTGTACTAGCAAATATATGCACCCTCCGGGTGCAAGTATTTGAATTTTAATGTAATGAAATATGTTAAATTTGAAATACTTTTGAAACTAAATAAAAATCCAAATAAAATGATTTGAAACAGAGGGGGTATAATCGAAGAATAGAACAACTTTGAAACTAAGTCTTCCATCAATTTCCATCACTCCCTCCTTTTACTGCTGAATTTTCCTAATTTAACTATTTAGTTAAATTAGGAAAGTAAAGAATAAAATTACTGTTATTTCTTTATATTAAAGGATTTCTTTTAAGATTTATCCCCGAGTTTTTTGCTCATATTCATTAAGAAAAAAACAAACAATTAGAAATCAATAATACCAAGCGCATATTTAATAAAATTAAACTTTTAATATCAATATGCAAATTAGCTTTCCTGTTCACACTGTAACCCGCTATTTTGTTGCATATATAAATACAATTGCATGTTATTAGAATGTAGATAAAGTCAAAAGTATTAATAAGGTATAACAATTTTATCAATAACTGAGGTTTAAATAAAAATAAATTCATGGTGAATGTGACGTCAATAACTAAGGGAATTGTGACTTGAGTACTGATTTAGTTTCGGCTTCAGACAGAAAAACACACAATCTCCATTATAATAAGATATATATATATATATATATAGGATTTTTGGATGTTTGTTTATTTTAGAAACGTTGCTGAATAAAGTATATATTAAATTTTTTTTCTTGAAGGCACTTACAACGCATGTATCGCATAAAATTCGATACTTTTACTAGTAGTATATACCGCTGATGAGACTTAATGAAGTCGAAACAGTCTGTACGGTATTCTACACACCGAGCCATCCTTTGCTGGGATTACACTTGTCAAGTTCATTTTCTATAAGAAAAAGTATCGAATTTTATGCGATACATGCGTTGTAAGTGCCTTCAAGTAAAAAAATTTATATATATATATATATATATATATATATATATATATATATATATATATATGTATATATATACATTTTTCTCCATAGTTAAGTTCTTATTGTACTCGATATTTCTGTCTGTGTCAGAATGTGCAAGAAGTGACAGTCTCCTGGGGTGGACGATCTTTGGATGAGAGGGTAAGTAAAGAAAAAGCTGAGAAGGGGAAAAGAAGAAGAGAGAGAGAGAGAGAGAGAGAGAGAGAGAGAGAGAGAGAGAGAGAGAGAGAGAGGGGGAAGGAGGTGTAGGTGGTGAAAGAAAGAAGAAGTGGGTTGAGGAGAAAGAGAGTGGAGGGAGAATAAAGTGCATGAAGAGAAAAGGAGAGGAAGGAGGATGAAGAGAAAGAGGATAGAGAGATGAAGAAGAAAGAGAGAGGAAGGAGGTGAAGAGAGAGGAAGGGAAGAGAGAGAGAGAGAGAGAGAGAGAGAGAGGGAGGGAGAGAAAGAGGGAGAGAGAAAGAAAGGAGGATGAAGAGAAAGAGAAAGGAAGATGAGGAGAAAGAAAGGAAGGAGGATAACGAAAAAGAGAGGGAAAAGGATAAGCTGTGTTCAACAAAAGAAGGCCCTTCAAAAAAAGTAGATTCTCTGAACAAGTAAACAGTTGATTGATTGATTAATTTTCAACGGCATGTAAACCCATCCAGGGTTATTTTATGCCAAGCGGTAGGTTGTGAGGGATGATCAAATTATGTTTTTGTTTTCAAGTTTTTTTAAAATTGATTTTGACAGTAGGTTGTTTGCAGTTGTTTGTTGCTAAGTGGATTGGTTTTGGTTTGGTTTGTTTTGTTTTACGGCATATAAACCTCAGTGGGTCATTTAATGCCGATAAAGTTTTGAAATAAATCAATTCTTAATGGATAATACAATTTTTTTATAAATACATTTTTCTATTTAACCCATAGATGGGACCCTAACAGGTACTACCACTCCGGGTCAGAGTGGACCAGGGAGCAATGGTGATGAAGGGGTGCTCCACATTCCCCAAACCTCTAAAACTGGAACCTCACCATCAGATAGAGTTTAACGTCATTCCCAGGACATGTAGACCCTCAGTCACTGCCTTCTAGCACCTATATGATAAAAAGGGGTTGGGGCTTGCCATAAGGGCAATAGGGTTGGGAAAATCATATAGATGCTAGGGCTTGACGTGACCAGCCGATTGATCAGAGGGAGCCTCTCCGACCGCCCGTCTAGCCCAAGATAGGGTCAAAGTGGAGTATTGCATGTCATGAACTGCTCATCCACCTGGGCTCTATCCTTAAGCATCACGGGTTGCCACCCATGGCCAACAGGTGGCCCCATTGGGGGAGTCTTACCCCTCTGCAGAGGTGCAGTCGGTGCATTCTAACGCCCAAGCCGACAGGGCGGTAAGTAGATTGGGAATCAGTTTAAGGGATACGTCAGAGTTGACATGAGACCAATGGTTATGAGGGAGTACTCCACACTCCCTAGAGCCCAGATAGAGTTTAACGTCATTCCCAGGATGAAAACCCTCAGTTACCGCCTTCTAGCACCCATATGATAAAAAGGGTTGGGGTTTACCATAAGGGCAATAGGGTTGGGGCAATCATATAGGTTCTAGCGCTTGACGTGACCAGCCGATTAATCGTAAGGGCCAAAGTAGAATGTTGCATGTCATATACTGCTTAGCCACCTGGGTTCCACCCTTGAGCATCACGGGTCGCCACCCACGGCCAACAGGTGGACCTATGGGTGTGTTACCCCTCTGCAGGAGTGCAGTCGGTGTATTCTAAAGTCCCAGATGACAGGACTGTATATTGTTTGTATTAAGAAAAGTTACTCAACGCTATACTTGTTTACTAAGGATTATTATTATTTAGTTGAAACCATATATTGTGTGGAAACAAATTATCATTACTAGTACAAAATAAAAAACACTATTCGGGCGATGTAAAAATAGATTTTTGAAACATATTGCCTGAGGGGTGGGAGTTAAAAATTCAATGTCAGCGAGTTTGTACACTAAGTTAGTAAAATCATCAAATTCATTAAAGGATTAAAAAATAAAACAATTTGAAATGTAAACTTTAAATATATATTAAAATAAAACAAACTATATATAGATGTATAATACCAGTCATGTATTTATTAAAACTTGTTTTAAAAAAAACAATGAGGACTGTCTAATGTTGCATGTTCAAATTTTGAGTGTATTTAGTCTATGCTATGACGATTTTGGGTGACGAAAATCATCCAAATCAAATAAGAACTAACAATCGACGAAAGCAGTGACGTAGTTTTTGTTACAGAGAAAAACCGGAAGCGAATCTCCATTATTAATAGATTTTATCGAAATAATTACTTCAAACAATACGATTCTGTAGGAATTATTATTAGATAAAAATACTAGAAACTGTGTGCAAATTATTTGTATTTGATAGGAATATTTAATATCATATAAATGTGTACAAAAACCTTTAAGAAACAAATACACAAATATAAATACAAACGTACAATGAGCGGAATTCCCTAACCTCTAGCCATAAAATTACCCCTGCTGAGTTACAAACCAATCAACTAATTAACATACCTACCGTCATTAGTGATAAATCTTAAAACTGATTCAGGACTTTATAACAATCCTCTAGTTTCTCGTCCCCTTCCAATTGTCACCAGAATTCAACAAACACAGATGGGTTAGACATTCGCGTCTACACTCTATCATGTGCGTAGCGAAAGACACCCATCCTGTCTTTAGTAAGTGACATTACTTTATGGACTCTCCATATCTTCCTTATACACCATTACTTCTACAGGACGCAGACCTACTTTCTGTATGCTTCTAACTGCTATAGTGTATCCTGTCTCCTATATATGTTACTTATGTATCTTATCTCATTATGTAATCCTGTTATATGTATTTTCTCCACGTGCTCATTAAATCCCGTTGTTACATTTCACACCCTTGTCGGAATATTGTTTGTACATATATGACCGACGTTGGGAGACCTCTAAGCCAACCAACCAACCAACCAACCAACCATAATTAACTTTAATACCTTTTCAACCTTACAGCAGCATTGATGAAGTTTTTCAATGCAGATGATCCATAAATCCCGAAAGAACACATTAACTACGAGGCTGAGCCAAAAAGTAATGACATTTTATTTATCTCATGCGAAGTTTCTTTTCCAACTTTTCAGGTTTTAGACTCATAAGGAGGCTCAGAGCAAGAATCTGGCGAGCAAGACAGGAAAAAGCAGAAAAGATACGAACAACGGAATGAAACAGATACAAAACAGTTGGCTATGGTCAACGATTTGGTTGGTTAGTTGTTTTTTTACGGCATGTCAACCCTTGTTGGGTTATTTTATGCCAAATAAGTTTTTTGTTTTATTCATTCTTGATGGGTGGTCAATTTTCTTTTAAACTCAATTTTTTAAAACTCAATTTCTTTCTATTGAACCCATAGATGGGGCCCTAACAGGTAAAACCACTCCGGGTCAGAGTGGACCTGAGAGCAATGGTGATGAAGGGATATTCCACGCTCCCCAGAGCTCCAGAATTGGAACTTCATCATCAGATAGAGTTTAACGTCATACCGAGGACATTAAGACTCTCAGCCACAGCCTTCTAGCACATATATAATAAAAAGGGCCTGGGCTTACCATAAGGATAATAGGGTTAGGTGCTAGGACTTGACGTGACCAGCCAATTGATCGGAGGGAGCATTTCCAACCGACCGTTTAGCCTAAGTATGGGCCTAAGTGGAGTGTTTCATATCATGGACTGTTCAGTCACCAGGAGTCCGTCCTTAAGCATTACGGGTTGCCACCCACGGCCAACAGCTGGTCCAATTGAAGAGGTATTGTCCCTCTGCAGAGGTGCAGTCGGTGTATTTTAAAGTCCCAGTCGACAGGGCTACCAAAGTTTTGGTATGACAACTTCCCCCGCTTTAAAAAAAATTTTTAATAAAAAATCTAAGATTATAATCTTTTTTTCCCCGAATCGCGTTAAAAATGTTATGTAATTAATAGGGTACCCTATGAATTATGCACGGTAGTGTAGAAATTAAAAACAACAGTAATCCTGAATCATGGAAAAAAGTGTATAAGTAATGTCGTCGTCAGGGTGGTCTAATGTCGGTATCAGCAAGTCAGCGAGGGAGTCTATCCCCTTTTAACTAGCGCTAGAAATAAATTGTTTGGGCGTCTGAGGCGGTGCGCCAAACCTACTATCAGTTCCTCTCTTTATCGCACATATCCCTGTGCTACTCATACGCTTAGTTGGCGCGGGCCGGTATCGAACCAAGAACCTGTCGACTGAACTATTAAGCTTTCACTAACCTTGATTGGCCAGAGCCAAGCGTGAGAACAAAAAGATAGTTAGAAAACCAGTTTTGGCTGGGTGACTGAACGGAGCATATGAAAACGGCGTCTGCCGTCCGTAAGCGATTTCTCCACGCGTGTTGTTCATACTTAGGTTGAATAAAGAAATCTAAAAATGATATCAAGTCTTGTGTTCGTATCGAAAAACAGCAATGAACACAAAGATGAGAAATCCCAACAAATCCCAAGATGGAAGATCAGTAGAACATAGAGACGCCGACCCAGATGCCCAGATAGCAGATAGAGAACCCACGCTCAACCAGTTTAGTAGCAGCACAACAATAAGTGGCGAAAAGAAGAAATTAATGGGCAGTTAGAAAATGGGAGAGGCTCCTGATTATAGAGAAGGTCTCATATGATATGGAAAGTCAAAGAAATACAGAGGAATGAAGAAGACAGGAAGAGAAAAACTGTAGGATAGTCACAGTTAAAAATGATCAGGGGAGTTGCAGTTGGGATATGGTGAGACTTAGAAACCTAGATGGGTGTTATACTGGAAAGAAGCAGCAGTCAATTACTGATACTGGGCAGGTCTAGCATTAAAATGACTCCATTTCTTTATATTATTCTCAAATAATTTCAGATTTACTTCAAATTTTGCATTTGTCTTTCAAAAAAATTAAAGTTATTGACAATTTTCACCAATTTCCCCAAATGACAAAAAATCCTGTAATTCACTTTTAAAGTAACTGATAAACAAAATGTCAACTTTTATGCTAACTTCATTACCATAAATTCTAAAACTTCAGTAATACAAAATTTATTTCTAGAATGGTGAAGTCACTTGACAGCAAATCAACCCCCCCCTCTCATTTTGACAAGAAACTCAAAACTTAAATAAAAAAAGAAAGAAAAAGGTTTGTTGTATGTGTACAAGTATTACTCATGATAAATAATGTCATTAACAATCAGCCAGGCACTTGTGAATAATTGAGAAAAAAGATTGAAGTTCTTTCTGAAATACTGAGAGTGGGAGCATAGATATCTTATAATTAGAGTTCTAGCGTAAGACAAAAACAAGAATAAAAAAGAATTTAATACAACAAAATGATGCGACAGGATAATCTTTTTGCTAATGGCATGTGTTGTATGTAGACCATTTCTCTACGTGTGTTGTTCTTACTTGGGTTGAATAAAGACGTCTAAAAATGATACCAAGTCTTGTGTTTGTTACTAAAAACAGCAACAGACACAAAGATGAGATGTCCCAAGAGATACCAAGTGTTACATAATCTATGCATAGATTATTGTCAACCCCCTGTATTTCTGAAAGGATGGCCCCTTTTCATATCACGGGCGGAACTTTCCATGGAATATTACAGAAAGCCCGCGAAATACGTGGAGTCATGTGGGACCGAGTTAACCCTAAGTTCCAGCTTGGATGTCAGACAGATAGCATGTATGCCTTAGCTGGGCTCAAATGCACACGCGTGTTGTGTTAGAAGAAGAAGTTTAAGCAATAAAAGTTTAAAGAAATAATATGGTGTTCTTGCTTGATGAATGTCTTGGTAAAAAGACTGACCAAGAAGAAGGAATGCATCAAAGACGAACAGCCAACAAGAATCTAGAAATAGAATTCAACATGGAGAGAAAGAATAGAAACGACTAGAGATCACCAATGGCCAAAGAAGTAAGTAATGCTAAATACATATGCAGACAGAGAGTCTACCGATGTCTATCTCTCTCCTCTCTCCAGTAAAAGAACATTTGTGTATATACCCAACATGGAAAAAAAAAGACAAATATCTGGACCTTGCCAGAGAACTGAAGAAGTTATGGAATATGAAAGTCAAAGTTATACCAATTGTAGTTGGTGCACTTGGAACGGTCCCAAAAAGATTGGAAAAGGGTTTGGAAAGTTTGGAAATCAGAGGAAGAATTGAAACCATCCAGAACACTGCACTGCTGCAATCTGCCAGAATACTCAGAAGAGTCCTGGAGAACTGAGGAGACTTGTTGTCACTCAGACTCCAGTGAAAGGCCATCAGCTAACGCTGATGTGAAAACTCAAATGGAGTAAATAATAATAATAATAATAATAATAATAATAAGGCAGGGGGCTCATTTTGACAAAACTGAAACATTAAAAAGCACATCTTATTATAATGGAGATTGTGTGTTTTTCTGTCTGTAACCGAAACTATATTACTAATCGAGTCACAATTAACATAGTTATTTACATCACATTCTCCATGATTTTATTTATATTTAAATTTGAATTATTAATAAAATTGCTTCACCTTTTTATTAGTGTTGTCCATATCTACATACAAATAACATGCAATTGTATTTATATTTACAAAAAATAGCGGTTTGCAGTGTGAATGGGAAGGCTAATTTGCATATTGATATTAAAAATGTGATTTTATTAAATGTGTGCTTAGTATTATTGATTTCTAATTGTTTGGTTTTATTTTAATGAATATAACCAAAAATCTCTTCAATGAATCTTAAATGAAATCAATTAACAAGAAAAAAATAACTGTCATTTTATTCTTTATTTCCTAATTTAACTAAATAGTTAAATAAGTAAAATTCAGCAATCAAAGACAGGAGTGATGGAAGAGTAAGTTTCATTTCTATTTTTCTATTATACCTTCACTCTGTTACATATCTTTTTTTATCTGCCTTCTTATTAGACTTTCTAATTTAATACGATATTTCATTACATTAAAACTTAAATAATTGCACCAGGAGGGTGCATATATTTGCTAGTAAAATAAAACAAGCATTTAAATATTGTTGTTAAACATTATTACTTGAAGCCGGGATTAAATTGTAAGCAAGAAATATCTTATTATAATGGAGATTGTTTGCTTTTCTGTCTGTAACCGAAACTATATCACTAATCAAGTCACAATTCCCTTTGTTAATTACGTCACATTCTCCATGATTTTATTTTTATTTAAACCTCAATCCCTAATAAAATTGTTTTACATTAATAATACTGTTAATCATATCTACAAATGAATAATCTGCAATTGTATTTATATATACACTAAAATAGCAGTTTACAGTGTGAACAGGAAGGCTTATTTGCATATTGAAATTAAAAATTTGATTTTAATAAATATGTGCTTAGTATTATTGATTTTTAATCGTATGGTTTTATCTTAATGAATATGATCAAAAATCTCTTCAATAAATCTTAAAAGAAATCGATTAACGAGAAGAAATAATTCTGATTTTATTCTTTACTTCCTATTTTAACTAAGTTATTAAATTAGGAAAATTTAGTAATGAAAGACGAGAGTGATAGAAGTGTAAGTTTCAGTTGTTCTATTTTTCGATTATACACCCCTCTGTTTCAAATCATTTTATCTGCATTCTTATTTAGTTTCATTAGCCTTTCTAATTTAATATATTCTATTACATTAAAACTTAAATACTTGCACCCGGAGGGTGCATATATTTGCTAGTAAACATAAAATATTGATCATATTTAGAAGATAATATACCATGATCAGAATCAAAGTGTTCAGTATATAACAAGGGTGACAGGAAATTATCTCCTATAGATTCGAACATTCTAATAAGTTTTGGTCACGTCAAGTCCTAGCACCTATATGATTGTCCCAGTCCTATTGCCCTTATGGCAAACCCCAACCCTTTTTATCATATAGGTGCTAGAATGCGGTGGCTGGGGGTCTACATGTCCTAGGAATGACGTTAAACTTTATCTGATGGTGAGATTCCAGTTTTGGAGGTTTGGGGGAATGTGGAGCACCCCTTCATCACCGGAGTGGTATTACCTGTTAGATATATATATATATATCTTATTATAATGGAGATTGTGGGTTAGTCTGTCTGTAACCGAAACTATATTACTACCGAAGTCACAATTCCCTTAGTTATTTACATCACATTCTGCATGATTTTATTTTTATTTAAACCTCAGTTATTAATAAAATTGTTTTACATCCTTAAGACTGTTGACCACATCCACATACTAATAACATGCAATTGTATTTATATATACAATAAAATAGCGGGTAACAGTGTGAATGGGAAGGCTAATTTGCATATTGATATTAAAAATTTCATTTTAATAAATATATGCTTAGTATTATTGATTTCTAATTGTTTGATTTTATCTTATTGAATATGAGAAAAAATCTCGGGGATAAATCTTGAGAGAAATCGATTAACAAGAAGAAATAACAGTAATTTTATTGTTTACTTCCTATTTTAACTAAATAGTTAAAATAGGAAAATTTACCAATAAAAGGCAGGAGTAACGGAAAATGATGGAAGAGTTAGTTTCAAAGTTATTCTTTTTTCAATCATGCCCCCCTCTGTTCCAAATCTTTTTATCTGCATTCTTATTCAGTTTCATTAGCCTTTCTAATTTAACATGATATTTTATTATATTAAAACTTAAATACTTGCACCCGGAGGGTGCATATATTTGCTAGTATATACATATCATTTAACAACTGCTCTGCATGGGCAGGATGTGATACAGGGTCAATTTCTTAAGCAAAGTTTAACAGGTTTGAATTCAGAGTTTTCCTTCTCCTAGACTGGTTGCATGACTAAGGTTTAAAATCCTTCCAGTATTTTTTAAGGCAGCACACTACATCCCATTGAGCTTATGATACGGCTACGGTTTGGAAGAATTCTTGAATGTCAACCGATTTGGTTTGGTTTGTTTTACGGCACATCAACCTCAGTGGGTCATTTAATGTCAACAAAGTTTTGAAATAAATTCCTTCTTAATGAATACTCAAATTTTTTTTATAGATACATTTTTTCTATTTAACCCATAGATGGGACCCTAACAGGTACTACCACTCCAGGTCAGAGTGGACCAGGGAGCAATGGTGATGAAGGGGTGCTCCACATTCCCCAAAACTGGAACCTTCACCTTCAGATAAAGTTTAACGTCATTCCCAGGACATAAAGACCCTCGGTCACCACCTTCAAGCACCCATATGGTAAAAAGGGTTGGGAGGTTTGCCATAATGAAAATTATGAACGAAAAACAATGTTTACCTTTTCGTTCAAATCAATTGAAATTTAACGTTACCAAAAACAAGTTATGATTAGAGGCTTTTTAAAAAATTCTCTGAAAAATCAATTAATGGTCAGATTTTCACGAAAATTTCCATAATTACTTACATTTTGATGAAAATGTGTCTAAAATAGTTTTTTCCTAACATATATTAGAAGAAATATTTTTACGAGGTCTAACCCCTTTTATTCTGTTTTATGAAATACGAAAAAAATGAACCGACAAAAACGATTTTGACTGTTTTT
Source organism: Doryteuthis pealeii (assembly GCA_023376005.1). Lineage (NCBI taxonomy): Eukaryota > Metazoa > Mollusca > Cephalopoda > Myopsida > Loliginidae > Doryteuthis > Doryteuthis pealeii. Next base: position 22,404,816 of record CM042178.1, on the reverse strand, counting down.
CTATAAAGATAAGAGTCTGAATAATTATATCAGACGATTCTTATTTTTTTTAAAATTTTTAGTAAAAGAACCATGAATACAGAATTCTACTAAAAAAATATCAATAAAGAAGCTGACCCGGTTGTAAAAAAACCCGGACCATTTTACTTATTTCACAAGATAACTATGAGTAATTTTTTCCACAGTCGGATAATTTGATCTTTGAATTAACTGTTTTTCTTTGTAACAACTGTTCGTGATTTCTTTTTTGCGAGATTTAAAAAAAAAAGTTTTAAAATATTTACGTTTCTTCCTTCAATATGGCCGGCTAAACTGATCACGTGATCATTTGTAGTTCTGAGGTAAAAAAAAAATGTATAACTGAATCACTACGCAATAACTTTAAATCAATAGAACATCAATTAATGCTCTCCTTTATTTTTTCAAAAACTTATAAATGAATTAACGTATTAAGTTATGTTATCCCCGGAGTTTGATTTTTATCAAAATTATTAATCCCAGCCGGGAAATTAATGATTGGACTTCATTTCATATTCCACTAACATCTGTCCGGTAGACTAGGGTTAAAAATTGACGCACCTGAATTCACAGACTACCAAATAATGAATAAGAGGTTTGTTTGCCGAAACCTGTGTATTGTTTGCATAGTGGCAATTGCTGAACAGACCTGCTGTCACTTGATCCCCTGAGGAAAAAAAAACGAGTACAAAGTAATGATAAGAGGTTTGTTTGCCGAAACCTGTGTATTGTTTGCCTTGTACTAATTGCGTGCTCCAGGCCCGTTTTAATAACCGACTCCCTGCACCCCCCGAACGTAGCTGACCTCTAGATGACTCGACAGTCACCCAGTCACATCACAAAATCAATCGTACAACTTAATAGTTACTACCCTAATACCCGTTATGATTATAATCAATATTATTAAGACATAAAATTATAAGGATGTGAAAGGACCCCAACCACCGGACCCGCAAGGCACACAGGTATATATAAAACGAAAAAAAAAAAGAAAAAAAAAAAAGAAAAGAACAAAAAACGCAACCCTCTCTTTCAGCTGTTCGGGCTTTCGCACGCATCAGTACTCTCCCTCTCTCTACTTGCACCGTATCTCTCTTTCCATCTCTTTTTCCTCACGTGTATAAAACGCCCCCAGGCCTATTCATGAGTTGCACTGGGTCAACTTTTCTTTCCTGTCAAACAAGACTCGAAAAATATCATTTATTATATATTGTATATAATTGTGGAAGAGTCGATTTTTTTCCCTCCCTCGAGTATATAGGTTAATCATAACTGTTGAAACAAAAAAAGAAGAAATTGGAAGCTATTTAAGATTTTGAAACTCAGCGATTTTACATTGAAAACTTTACAGAGAGATTTTGCATAGAAAATTTTACTTAGAAAATTTTACATAGAACATTTTACATAGAAAATTTATATAGAAAATTTTACATGGAAATTTTCATAGAAAATATTGAAAATTTTACATAGAAATGTTTACTTTGAAATTTTCATAGAAAATTTTACCTAGAACATTTTGCATAGAAAATTTATATAGAAGATTTTACATGGAAATTTTCATAGAAAATTTTACATAGAAATTGAAAATTTTACATAGAAATTTTTACTTTGAAATTTTACATAGAAATTTTATATATTTTACATAAAAATTTTACGCAGAAATTTTACGTAGATATTTTATATATTTTACATAAAAAATTTTACGTAAAAATATATCTGATGAAATTTTATATATTTTACATTGAAAATTTTTACGTTGAAATTTTACATAGAAATATCTTACATAGAAATATTGCATAGGAAATTTTACAGAGAAAATATTACATAGAAAATTTTACATAGAAAATTTACATAAAAAATTTACATAGAAAATTTTATGTAGAAATTTTACATAGAAATTATAGGTTAATCATAATTGTTTAAAAAAACAACAAATAAAATAGAAGCTATTTAAGATTTTAACACTCAGCGATTTTACCTTGAAAACTTTGCAAAGAAATTTTACATAGAAATTTTATCTAGAAATTTTAAATTGAAAATTTTACGTATAAATTTTGAAAGAAAATTTTAAATTGAAAAATAGGAATTTTACATTGAGAATTTTATATTGAGAATTTTACATAGAAATTTAGCATAGAAAACTTTAGAAAATTTTAAATAGGAATTTTACTTTGAGAATTTTACATAGAAATTTAGCATAGAAAACTTTACATAGAAATTTTACATTAAAATTTTGCATAGGAAATTTTACTTAGAATATCTACATAGAAATTTTTACACAGAAAATTTTACATAGAAAATTCACATAGAAAATTTTACGCATAAATTTTACATAAAAATTATAGGTTAATCCCAAAAGTTAAAAAAAAAGAAGAAAACTGAAGCTATATAATATTTTGACACCCAGCGATTTTACATAGAAAATCTTACATTGAAATTTTACATTGAAATTTTACATTGAAATTCTTTATAGAAATTTTACATTGAAAATTTTGCATAGAAATTTTCGAAGAAAATTTTAAATAGGAGTTTTACATTGAGAATTTTACATAGAAATTTTACGTTGAAATTTTACATGGAAATTTTACATATTTTCCACAGAAATGTTACATAGAAAATTTTAGGTAGAAATGTTACATAGAAATTTTACATAGAAATTTAGCATAGAAAACTTTACATAGAAAATTTTGAATAGAAATTTTGGATAGAATTTTACATAGAAAATTTCGCATAAAAATTTGACTAAACTTGCAAATCGGTCGGAAAATTAGGGAGACCCAGAAAAAACAGAACCCAAATTATTTATTTTCCCATTAAACTAACCCTAAACCAGAACCCTCACCCCAACCCTAACCCTAAACGTCCCTAGTTGAAATTAACAGTTTTATTTTAAAAATTGTGGGTTCTGTTTTTTCTGGGTCACACAATTTGACCCAGAAAAAACAGAACCCAAATTATTTATTTATTTTCTCATTAAACTAACCCTAAACCACAACCCTGACCCTAAAGCCTAACCCTACCCCCTCCTAGTTAAAATTAACAATTTTATTACAAAATGTGTGGGTTCTGTTTTATCTGGGTCACCCTAATTTTCCGACCTATTTGCAAGTTTAGTCAGAAATTTTTATGAGTAAAAATTATAGAAAAAAAAATAACAAAACATAAATAATAACATTTAATTAATATTTCGTTTTTGTTGGTTTTAGAAGTTTCTAAAACCAACAGAGGTGAAATATTAATTGAATGTAATTGTCTGTGTTTTGTTATTCACTTTTTCCTTAACTTTTATTCACATTTTGTCGGATTTTTCCTAATCCGTTATTTCCTCACATAAATTCCTACATAAAAAACATTACTCTTTATTCCTGTACATTACACTCACAATACAGAGTTTTATCGAAAAACACTTAAAGTTTATTCTTGCAATTCACAGTCGCTGAAAATCAAATTCTCCCTAAACCCAGATTTTTCTTCATAATATTCCAGCATAATTAGTAATTGTGTCTAATTAAATATACGAGGATAAATTTTCCGTTGTTCGTCAATGTAAAGCCATAACATTGACGAACGACGGAAAATCGAAAGTACAGACTACATAACTATGTAAATTTTGATTTTTAAATAAAAAAAAAAAAAAAACAAAAAAACAACAACAAAAAAAAACCAACAACAAAAAAAAACAACAAAAAAAAAAAACAACAAAAAAAAAAAAAAAAAAAAAAAACAAAAAAAAAAAACAAAACAGAAACAGTGCTCAGGCATGAAACCTCTGTGGAAAATTAATGTCCCCTATTTAAAATATGAAATGCAAAAAAAAAAAAATATATCTAAAAGACACACATCTTTTTAGAAAGAAATCAACACACCGTAATCGAAATTAAAATGTGTAACCAAGTGATTTAAGGTTAAACTGTCCATAAAAATTATATAATAAAAAACTAGATTAAATAAACGAGTGTTTATCGTGTACAATTAAATATTTACTACAACTTTGAATCAGTAAAAATGTAGATTTAACATGGAAAAAAAATGAAAAGAAAAAATTTTACATTGAGAATTTTACATAGAAATTTAGCATAGAAAACTTTAGAAAATTTTAAATAGGAATTTTACATCGAAAATTTAAATCTTAGATTTAAAATGGAAAAAAAATGAAAAGAAAAAATTTTACATTGAGAATTCTACATAGAAATTTAGCATAGAAAACTTTAGAAAATTTTAAATAGGAATTTTACATCGAAAATTTTACATTGAGAATTTTACATAGAAATTTAGCACAGAAAACTTTAAAAAAATTAATGTCCCCTATTTAAAATATGAAATGCAAAAAAAAAAAAAAAAAAAATATCTAAAAGACACACATCTTTTTAGAAAGAAATCAACACACCGTAATCGAAATTAAAAAGTGTAACCAAATGATTTAAGGTCCAGAAAAGAAAAAATTGATTGAGCTGTCGTATAGCAGCTTTGTTGCTACTACTACTACTAATCATTTGTTTACTTTTAGCCAGAGACGCCGAAAATGGCTGATGGGGGAATTTAACATTATTAACGTTAATGCTGTTTAATTTTTTAGATGTATTCGAAAATATATATAAAATCTTAATCATTTTTTGCTCAAAAACCCAGCCCTAGTGATATTTGATGCGTATAATATTTACTTTGTCGTCAATAGTTTTATTTTCGAAGTTTCCTTCGGACATACACATACACACAACTGCTCTTTATATATGTATAGAAGATAGGTAGATAGAAGGTTAATGTAAGAAGATAGAAAAAGAAGGGAGATGCGCAAGGAGGCATTTAAAGTAGATGAATTAATTAATGAATTGATAAAGCCGAATCTTAGTAAATTAAATGTACAGGTGATTTGTTTATAGCGGCGTAAGGTTTATATAGAACCAGCCGCATATTTTGGATGAGCTGATAATAGAATTTTTCTCTGAATTTTTTTTTTAGATGCGGCTTGATAATTAATATTACTTGGATTATTCGGACTATTGTCCTCATCTTTATTGTTATCTGTACAAAGTTTCGGCCAATGTGTCCTCCGGACTCCTTCCCGAGTCCGACAAGAAATGCCCGAAGAAGGCCAGAGGGCACAACGGCCGAATCGTTGTACAGATAGCAATAAAGATGAGGACAATAGTCCGAATAATCCAAGTAATACTGATAATAGAAGTGTGCCATATATTCCCCTTAAGAATACTGATCAGGTTTCAAAATAAGAGTTTTTCCTTCTCCGTGTCAGTGCTACTGTATGGCTGTACCACTTCGATTTTAATGCATCTGCACGGCCACTTACCTCGCATCTTGAACGAATATGTAGTTATTCAAAAATAAGTACACTCCTTAGATATATCTATACAATTTTATTTTTAGTTAGATAATTTGCCTTCATTTCTAATATTACTGATACCCTTGGGGATGGTATGGATCCAACTATTCTCCCTCCAGCTATTGTCATGGATATCCGTGCTAATTCCTACAACAATATATATATATATATATATGTACACACACACATATATATATACATATGTACGCACAAAAATACACACACACACACACACATATATATATATATATTTATTTACCAAACCCCTCCACACGAAGAGGATGTGACACAAAGTGTATTTCTTTAGCGAAGTTTAACAGGTTTGAAGTCAGACTTTTCCTTCTCCTAGACCGGTTGCCTTACCAAGGTTAAAGAGTCTAGTATACCCTACTATTCATCCACACACACACACACACACACACACACACACACACATATATATATATATATATATATATTTACCAAACCCTTCAGCACGAGCAGTATGTGATACAAGGTTAATATATATATATATATATACTAGCAAATATATGCACCCTCCGGGTGCAAGTATTTAAGTTTTAATGTAATAGAATATTGTATTAAATTAGAAAGGCTAATGAAACTAAATAAGAATACAGATAAAAAGATTTGAAACAGAGGAGTATAATAAAAGATTTAGTATAATAAAAATAGAACAACTGAAACTTACTCTTCCATCACTCTCGTCTTTCATTGTTATTTTTTTCTAATTTAAGTATTTAGTTATAAGAGGAAGTAAAGAATAAAATGACAGTTATTTTATCTTGTTAATGGATTTCATTTAAGATTCATTGAAGAGATTTTTGCTTATATTCATTAAAATAAAACCAAACAGTTAGAAATCAATAATACTAAGCACATATTTATTAAATTCGATTTTTTAATATTAATATGCAAATTAGCCTTCCCGTTCACACTGTAAACCGCTATTTTGTTGTATATATAAATACAATTGCATGTTGTCAGTATGTAGACATAGTTAACAGTATTAATAATCTACGACAATTTTTATTAATAATTGAGGTTTAAATAAAAATAAAATCATGGAGAATGTGATGTCAATAACTAAGAGAATTGTGACTTGAGTAGGAATATAGTTTCGGTTACAGACAGAAAAACACACAATCTCCATTATAATAAGATATATATATATATATATATATATACCAGCTGGTGTAATGGTTAGAGTCCCCGCCTGTCAGCTTGACAGTCAGGGTTCGAATCCCACACAAAGTAGTCTTCCTGTCTATAGCTCTGCTGATGAGGCCTAATAGGCTGAAATGTACATACAGAGATTGATTTTTCTCGATTTGTTTAGCCTTACATTTGAATAATTATGCCCGCCTAATTCATTAATTAATAATTAATCAATTTTCAAAATTAGGTACGACTTCAATTAAGCACATATTCTCCCAAAAATTGTCGGCTAAAAAGGGCCATATCAAAACACATGGTTTGTTTGTTTACTTCTCATATATATATATATATATATATATATATATATATATATATATGTGTGTGTGTGTGTGTGTGTGTGTAATTTTATTCTTATTAATTTAATTTTTTTCTTACGATTGACAAGTTGATTTGGCGAATTTCATGTGTGGTGTGTCCGGTTGGCCTAGGGGTAGAGTCTCTGACTCTGCATCCTGGGTTCTCCGGTTCGATCTCTGTCGGGGGGGGGGAGATCGAAGGTATACACTGTTGATGAGACCAAATTAGGTCGAAACAGCTGTACAGTGTTCCTCTGGTCGCACATGGTATTCGCCGAAATTGCTTGTCATGATTAATCGAATATATATATATATATATATATATATATATATATATATATATATATACTGTAGTGTGAGATGGTCAGTATTTCAGCTATTGCTGGAATGGTGTATGTAAGCACTATTAAGATACTGCACACTCACAGAACAACGTATTATGTGTGTGATCAGTCACTACGCGTACGCAACCTTTATACTACCCATAAACACTCTCATACATTCAATTCACCTTCACATACATACACACATCATTTTATCCAATCATACGCATCCCATGTCTATTGAATTTTTTGAAATTTTTTCGATTTTCCTCACATTTGAAACATCTTCACCTGATGAATGCATCGCATGAAACCAATATGGTTGTGAATGTTCTTTTGTCACCCAATAAATAGATATGTAAAACCTATATATTTATCTATATATATATATATATATATATATATATATATATATATATACATATATATATATATATATATATATGTGGGAGGTATGTGTGTGTGTGTGTGTGTGTGTGTGTGTGTGTGAGGAAGCACGTGACGGTGTAATTGTTCGCATTTCACATAGCTCTAATATCCTTGGGAAAGGTATGAATCCAACTATCTTCTCTCTCCACCTGTGGATAAATTGTAGGACGGACTGGGCTCCTCTTTACCCTTTGGATAGGCAACCAGTCTAGGAGAAGGAAAACTCTGACACTAGCATGTACTTCCATCATACACGGACATAGTCGACTTGATAGTAATGACGATAAAAGGGTAACTTCCCAGATCTCCACAACCAGTCTCAGCACTAGATGCAGTATAGTGTCATGCCCAGGACATCCATTTTTGTGGAGTGTTGACCCTAACAGGCACTACTACAATTGCTGGTCAGAGTGGACCTGGGAGTAATGAAAATGAAGGGGGTAACGCACACTTCCCAGATATCCACTATACATCTTAATATAATGGAGATTGTGTATTTGTCTGTCTGTAACCGAGACTATATTACTACTAAAGTCAGTAGGGTCGCAGTGGTAAGATAGGCCTTAGACGGGTTGACATGCCCTTAAAATCAATCAATTATTTATGTTTTTAATAGTCGCTTATAGTTTTTTATTTATTTAACGTATATATATATATATATATATATATATATATATATATATATATTAAATTTTTACTTGAAGGCACTTACAACGCATGTATCGCATAAAATTCGATACTTTTTCTTATAGAAAATGAACTTGACAAGTGTAATCCCGGCAAAGGATGGATCACTTGACAAGCTTAATTTCGCTGGGATGGTCAGCTGTGTACTGTGGCCGAGGCGATAAAAGTGTTTCACTAGTGTTTCACTGTGTCTGCTGAAGTCCCGGTTTCGATTTCTGTCGGAGGGAAATCGTTAGTATATACCGCTGATGAGACTTAATAAAGTCGAAACAGTCTGTACGGTATTCTACACACCGAGCCATCCTTTGCCGGGATTACACTTGTCAAGTTCCTTTTCTATAAGAAAAAGTATCGAATTTTATGCGATACATGCGTTGTAAGTGTCTTCAAGTAAAAATTTAATATATACTTTATTCAGCAACGTTTCTAAAATAAACAAACATCCAAAAATCTTATATATATATATATATATATATATATATATATATATATAAGTAAAATGTGGATAAAGCAACACAAACATTCAATTCGATTAATTCTTAAATAGATGGATATATATGAACAGATTGACATAGATAGATAGATAGATAGATATGAACAGACTGAGATAGATAGATAGATAGATAGATAATCAAAAGGTAGGGTTAATTTACTTATCTCTATGATATGAGTTCTTCTGTAGCAGAAGTAGTATTTTTTTTCTCTTATTTCAAATTCTTTACACATTGTGATAGTCTTCAACCCCAAAGATTGTGGAGTATTCATTCATTGCTATTACTTCGCAGGTCTATTCAGAGCCGGTGTGGTAGTACATGTTAGTGTTGACTTTTCTGATATAAGGCCTGTGTTAGAAACCCACTTCTATTTGTAGACTCGCCGAGAACCATGTGACCATACTCTTGGCCAATCAATGGCAGTACTCTGCTGCTGATATTGTTATTTATACCGGCTGTACTGGTCATAACTACTCATAACTGCTTTGAACCTTCGTGGACGACGGACCTCATAGGATTATATCACAGGACCTTTAACAGTACGCTGGATAGGACTTATTCGCTGGATAGGACTTATACACTTACCAAAGGATTTCATAGCTCAGGACTTACTTACTTTAAGTCCTTTTCAACTGGCCAAGGATGGCGTTCAAAAACTTAGCAGTTAGGATCCTATTTGTTGGTCAAATAGATCTATTTGACAGTTATTTATATTGGGTAGGAATACTTAAAACTAAATAGTTTGTGCAGTTAAATTTGCCTATGAATTAGATTATTTTCTAACCCCCAATTGTCACCATTGTTTTGACAACACAATCACATTTTATTAGAACAAGCAAGAATATGCGCCTTCCAGACATAAGTAGTCAATTTTTAATGTAATGAAATATATTGAAACAAAGAAACCGCTAGGATTATCAAAGTTCGAAAGTAAAAAGTGCCCAATACCGAAGTAGGGCAAATAATAAAGTTAAACCTAATGAGTCAGATACATCTACTAATAGTTTCGCTAAGTAGCTCATCAGGGCAAGAATTTGACACACACACACACACACACACACACATATATATATATATATATATATATATGTATATGTGTGTGTGTGTGTGTGTGTGTGTGTGTGTGTGTGTGTGTGTGATTTTATATATGAAAAAGGTGACTTACCGCTGAAATTGGCCACAATAGTTAGTTGATACAAGTTTCACAATAATAAGACAGCGATATAACAAATATAAAGTGCTCAATACGTGAGTAGAGCAAATCTATTATTATAATGGTATTCACACGAATAACTCATTCTGACTAACGAGATTAAATAAGAACGAATATAAAAAGATTACATTTATTTTAATTATATTTTAGTTGATTTCTTTATAAACTCAATCATATGATTGATTTTAATACGTTAGAGAACAATAACACCAAGTAATTATTTACTAAATCCGGTTTTGTTAAAACCAGTATGCAAATTAGCTACTCTAGATATTATTATGTAAATTTCTTATTGATATATGAGCCATATCACAGGATTTTAAATGCACTATAAGCTCAGTCGGTAGAGCGTTCGGCTAGTAGCCACAAGGTTCCTAGTTCGATACCGGCCCTCGCCAACTCGGCGTATGAGTAGCACAGGGATGTGTGCGGTAAAGTAAGGAGCTGATGGTAGGTGTGGCGCTCCACCTCAGGCGCTAAAACTAATCTCCTTGGTCTAACGCTAGTGAAAAGGGGATAGACTCTCTCGCGGTCAGGCTGATACCGACATTAGGCCGCCCCGACGACTTTGCTTTTTACTTTTTATAATGGAACCAATGTCTCTTTTTTTTTCAAAGTTCGTACAGAAATTGCGAATTCTGGTTTATTTTGTCATTTGAAACAGAAAATTCTTCCGTTTTTAGTTGTTACTCATTTAGCAATTAAAAAGAATCGACTACAAAGTACGCACTCCACTTAACGATAAAGCTAAACCGTACAATGAAAAGAGGAGTGGTCACGGTAGGCCACCTGTGAGGTTTTGCCCTTCAAGGTTCAGTGGAAACCCAGACATGACAAGTAAGTCTTATGTTTAGTCATCCACGAAGTATACACACACACACACGCACACACACACACACAACACACACACCACACACACATATATATATATATATATATATATTAAAACGAATAATACGACCCAACTCCCAAGCACAATTACTTGTTTGAACGGGTGGTAGGTGCATTATATTCTTTACCTGGCTAATAACAAATAAGAAGTACCAGGCTGGGACAATTTTGGTACCGTCGCCACCCCAGGGTACGTGAGTCATGGCAAAATTCTTTTTTTATTATCAGGATACGTATCTAGGTTGGAAAGAAAGCAAAAAAAAAAAAAAAAAAAAAAAAAAAAAAAAATTCGGCAAAGAAATTATTTCAAAGTAGCTTATATATATATATATATATATATATATATATATATATATATATATATATATATATATATTTAAACGAATAGAAGGACCCAACTCCCAACGTTAAGCTTTGCAGTTTCTTAAAAGGCTCTGTTTGATTTCGTTTGGTTTCTTTGTTTAAAGGCATATCAAAATTCCTGGGTTATTTGATGCCAAAATAGACAGAGAGATAGATAATCCGTATAGTTTTTTTTTTGTTTTGTTTTATTGCATATCAACCTCGGTGGGTCATTTAATGCCGACAAAGTTTTGAAATAGATGTCGTTAAAATCAACCAATTATCTATTTTTTTTAAAAGTCTCTTTTAGTTTTTAAAGAACGCACGCACGCGCAGGCAAACACACACACAATTATATATATATATATATATATATATATATTATATATTAAAAAATTTTCACACAACAAATGGAAATATCCCTTCATCAGTACACATTTATCAGTCTGTCGTATAACTTAGCCATAGGTAAATAACCCTGTCTGTCCTACTATTTACCCATAACTAAATCCAGTTGTATTCCTTGAAATCCTAGGCAGAACAAGATTGTGGCTCCTTGTTGCAAAGAATCCAGTTGTATTCCTTGAAACAAGAACAAAAAAAACAAAAACAAAAACAAAAAACAAAAAAAAACAATTAGACGGAAAAATCATTTCAACTAGACCTGATATGAAATCTTCAGCTTTTTAAAAAATCATAATTGAAGAGACCAGAATGCTGAAATAAATTTAATTCATATCTGATGAACTCAGGTGCTCACCCCCCCCCATATAAATATATATATATATATATATATATATATATATATATATATATATATATTGTGACAAAAAGTTTAGAAATCGGGTATTAAGTGATTTATTAAATAAAGAACGTAATCTGACGAAACTCAGAGGGTTTTCAGATACCCATGAGTGGAAATGGACCATAATCACTTAATACCTGATTTTAAAGTTTTTTGTCTTTATTGAATACTTTGCTCTCCTTATTATTATTATTATTATTATTATTATTATTATTATTATTATTAATAATAATAATAATAATAATAATAATAATAATAATAAAAGACGGATCACTCTATACCGGCCAGAAGACCAGACCAAATGTTCATTAACAACAAACAAAAAAAAAAAAAAAAAAAAAGGCGTCAACTGGTGGACTTTGCGGTCCCAGCAGATCACAGGGTGATCTGAAGGAAAATGAAAAGATGGATAAATACCTGGACCTTACCAGAGAATTGAAAAAGCTGTGGAACATGAGAGTGAAAGTGATACCAATTGTAGTTGGTGCACTTGGAACAGTCCCAATAAACTTGGAAAAAAGACTGGAGGATCTAGAAATCAGAGGAAGAATTGGGGCCATTCAAATTGCTACACTGCTGCAATCAGCTAGAATACTCAGAAGAGTCCTGGAGACGTGGAAGACTTTTTGTCACTCAAACTCCAGGGAAACACCATCAGCTAACGCTAGTGTGAAAAACTAATAATAATAATAATAATGATAATAATAATAATAACGACAAATAGATGAGGTTGCACATCAAAAGACTTGGACATGGTTAAGAAAGGGAAACCTCAAAAGAGAAACAGAATCACTTATAATTGCTGCACAAAATAATGCCATAAGGACAAACTACATCAAAGCGAAAATTGATAAGACCCAACAAAATAGTAAATGTAGACTTTGCGGTAATAGAGATGAGACTGTTAACCATATACTCTGCGAATGTGTGTGATTTTATATATGAAAAAGGTGACTTACCGCTGAAATTGGCCACAATGGTTAGTTGATACAAGTTTCACAATGATAAGACAGTGATATAACAAATATAAAGTGCTCAATACGTGAGTAGAGCAAATCTATTATTATAATGGTATGCACACGAATAACCCACTCGAGTTTCACCATAAGGATCTTTAGGGTTAAATCCACTGAATTAATCAAGATATTGATTAATTCCAACCTATTGTACTCGTGTATTTAGTGGTTATGATGGTTAATGACAGATTCGCAGTTAATGAACGCCGGGGTGTAATTTTGAAAATGAACGGAGATGATTTTTTTTTTCAAAGGATCAAATATAAACATTATGGGAAATCCTCTTTACATTATTGCTTTAACAATTTATAAGAATTATGAGAATTATTTATAAGATTATTATTGTTTAGTGCAATTAAATATAAAGGTTTCGCTAATATTTGCATAAAGTTTTTTTTTTTTTAAATTTTTAATATAATAGAATGTGCATATATCTTGACTCCATTAGGTCCATATATATTAGGGACTAGCAAAAAAATCATTCTATTAATATGGTCATTATAATATATCATTATAATATAATAGAATGTGCATATATCTTGACTCCATTAGGTCCTTATATATTAGGGACTAGCAAAAAAAATCAGCTTCTACGGGTTTTAAAAGCGAATTAAAAATAATTAAATCTATTATTTAAGGTCAAATTTGGTCTAAATCGATAAGTAGTAACATAATGTCCATCATTAAAAAAAAAGAAAAATATCATTACTTATGCAGTTTATTTTGAATACATTTAAAACTATTTGTTTTGGTCAATTTCGACGCGATCCGCCATTCTGTTTCTTTTTCAAGGGTTTTAAGCGCTTGTTTTCAATTTTAATATAACATTCGCGATTGCAAAAAAAATTTACCAAAAATCAGGTAATTATCCGATTTTAATGAAATTTTCAGTGTTGATTTATCAATTAATAAACTTTATAATGCATCAGTTATTTTATTTCAAAACTTTTATTTAGTATTTTTGCTATGAAAAATTATTGTATAAAATTCATTTAAAATAAAAAAAATTCGGATTTTAAGTTTAAAATGTTATATTTTTAGATTCTAGAAATAAATATCTATTTAATGTAAACCTTATTTTTTTCGAAAAAAGTATACGTTTTGAAGAAAAACTCTATTGAAAATGTACCCCCTCCCCTTTATATATAATATATATATATATATATATATATATATATATATATATGTGTGTGTGTGTGTGTGTGTCTGTTTGTGTGTGTGTGTTATTTTGGAAAAGGTGACTTACCAGTGAAGATGGTCACAATGGTTAGTTGATGCAAAATTCAGAAAGGTAAGACGCGATATAACAAATAAAAAGTGCTCAATACGTCAGTAGAGCAAATTTATTGTAACACAGGTACAAGTAATAACCTACTCTAGTTTCACCATAAGGATCTTCAAGGTTAAATCTACTGGATTGATCTAGATATTGATTAAGTGCAGTCATTTACACGTGCGTGTCTTTCGCGATAAACGGTTCGTTACGGGTATATATATATATAATAGCTATTGGCAAACGGAGCCTAAAATGCGTTTTTGACAAAATGACTTTAGCCCCCCCCCCCCTCAGAAAATAATTTACCAAAAATCAGGGAAATATCGAATTTAATGAAATTTTTAGTGTTTATTGAATGATCTTTATAATGCATTATTTATTTTATTTCAAAACTTTCTCATTTTTTTCAGGTCGCTTAATTTTAATCCCCCTTATGTTGGGGGCGTAAAATGTTTTTCAAGTTGGTCTTATATTGTGCTAATTACAGTATAAATAAAGAGATAAAAGACCGAAGTTACGAATAGAAACTAAAAATTTTTTTTTACGGTTGCTATTCTATGAGAAAATAAGTACCGAAAATCGAAAAATAAAATGTAAAAAAATAATAAATAATTAATTTTTTGAAGATTTCTTTTTTACTCATTTCGATAATTATTTAATTGGCTATTATCTTATAAAAGAAAAAATTATACATCGATGTTTTTTTCTGCTAAAAAAGGGGAGGGGGTACATTTTCAATCGAGTTTTTCTTCAAAACTTATTACTTTTTGCACCTAAAATAAGGTTTGCATTAAGTAGATATTTATTTTTAGAATCTAAAAATATAACATTTTAAACTTAACATCAGGCTTTTCATATTTTTAATGAATTTTATATATTAATTTTTCATAGCAAAAATACTAAATTAAAATTTT
Organism: Doryteuthis pealeii; assembly: GCA_023376005.1. Taxonomy (NCBI): domain Eukaryota; kingdom Metazoa; phylum Mollusca; class Cephalopoda; order Myopsida; family Loliginidae; genus Doryteuthis; species Doryteuthis pealeii. The sequence goes on along the minus strand of CM042178.1, from coordinate 22,389,556 downwards.
GAAATAAAATAACTGACGCATTATAAAATTCATTAATCTTTAAATCAATACTAAAAATTTCATTAAAATTGGATAATTACCTGATTTTTGGTAAAAAGATTTTTCCATCCCAAATGTTACGTTAAAATTGTAAACAAGCGCCTAAAACGATTGAAAAACAGCCAAAATAGCGGATCGCGTCGAAATTGACCGAAACAAATAGTTTTAATTCTATTAAAAATAAACTGCATATGTAATTATATTTTTCTTTTTTTAATGATGGTTATTATGCTACTACTTATCGATTTTAGACAAAGTTTAACCTTAAATAATAGATTTAATTATTCTTAATTCGCTTTTAAAACGCGTAGTATCCGATTTTTTTGCCAGTCCCTAATATATATATATATATAATAATAATAGTACAGTTGACTTGTAAGTAGGGGATGAGAGAGAGAGAGAGAGAGAGAGAGAGAGAGAGAGAGAGAGAGAGAGAGAGAGAGAGAGAGATTCTACGCTTGCCTTTGTCTCGACCATAATCTGATTTAGCTTCCCAAAAAGACAGACAAAAACTTTTGAAATTGTCTCCAAAATGTGTCACTTTTCGAAAGGTCATGTTGGAAAAGGTCTCCCGTTCTTTCGGCAACCCATCGGCGGCGCCATGTTGCTTGATCGGTTAGACGTCACAACATCTCAATAATCCGGCGTCAAATCTCGTCACGTTCGTGAATAATTACTGGACCAAGATGGCGGAAGTCTGTTTCGCGCGTCTGGCATCGCTTGTCAAGTTGACCTTTTCTTGTTGGTAAAATGACGAAAAGAAAACGACAAATATTTATCGGTTCATTGAAAAATAACACCCGTTTTACCCGCTAATTTGCTTTCAGGAATTCCATTGAGGTTTGACAAAGTTAATATACACCAGTACCTTCTTATCCGCGGTATTCGATTCAATACCGACTCGAACCAATTTAGCTATTGCTATAGCGAGTAATGACACCAGTTTTACCTCTGATTTTCTGCTAGGTATTCCACTGTGGTATGAAAATCAGTTAATTTAAATCAGTACCTTATTATCCGCGGCATTCGATTCAATACCGCGTTTAATAGCAAACCAATTTACTTATAGCTCTAGATAGTAAGTAGCCCCTTTTACCCCTAATTTTCTCTTAGGAATTTCATGAACGGTCGAAAAACAGTTATTTTACTCTAGCATATTATTATCCACGGTAATCAGCCCCAGTCCGCGTATAATAGCGAACCAATTTCGCTATTGACATAGCCAGTAATAACACCAGTTTTACCCCTAATTTTCTCTTAAGAATTCCATTGAGGTTTGAAAAAGTTAATATACACCAGTACCTTCTTATCCGCGGTATTCGATTCAATCCCGCGTATAATAGCGTACCAATTTATCAATAGAAATAACACCTGTTTTACCCAAAACTTTCTGTTAGAAATTCCATCGATGTTTGAAAAACAGTTAATCTATTCTAGTACTTTATTATCCACGGTATTCGGCTCAATACCGCTTATAACAATAATAATAGCTTGTTAATAGCAAATCCTATTTCCCTACTTTTCTCTTAGGAATTCCATTTCGGTTTGATAAAGTTAATATTCACCAGTACCTTCTTATCCGCGGTATTCGATTCAATACTGCATATAATAGCGAACCAATTTCCCTATTGCTCTAGATAGTAATAACATCTGTTTTACCACTTATTTTCTGTTAAGAATTCCTCAGAGGTTTGAAAATCAGTTAATATACCCTGTCCTTCTTATCCGCGGTATTCGATTCAATACTGCATATAATAGCGAACCAATTTCCTATTGCTCTAGATAGTAATAACATCTGTTTTACCACTTATTTTCTGTTAAGAATTCCTCAGAGGTTTGAAAATCAGTTAATATACCCCGGTACCTTCTTATCCGCGGTATTCGATTCAATACTGCATATAATAGCGAACCAATTCCCTATTGCTCTAGATAGTAATAACATCTTTTACACTTATTTTCTGTTAAGAATTCCTCAGAGGTTTGAAAATCAGTTAATATACCCTGTACCTTCTTATCCGCGGTATTCGATTCAATACTGCATATAATAGCGAACCAATTTCCCTATTGCTCTAGATAGTAATAACATCCTTTTTACCACTTATTTCAGTTAAGAATTCCACAAAGGTTTGAAAATCAGTTAATATACCCCTGTACCTTCTTATCCGCGGTATTCGATTCAATACTGCATATAATAGCGAACCAATTTCCCTATTGCTCTAGATAGTAATAACATCCGTTTTACACTTATTTTCTGTTAAGAATTCCTCAGAGGTTTGAAAATCAGTTAATATACCCCTGTACCTTCTTATCCGCGGTATTCGATTCAATACTGCATATAATAGCGAACCAATTTCCCTATTGCTCTAGATAGTAATAACATCCGTTTTACCACTTATTTTCTGTTAAGAATTCCACAAAGGTTTGAAAATCAGTTAATATACCCCTGTACCTTCTTATCCGCGGTATTCGATTCAATACTGCATATAATAGCGAACCAATTTCCCTATTGCTCTAGATAGTAATAACATCCGTTTTACCACTTATTTTCTGTTAAGAATTCCACAAAGGTTGAAAATCAGTTAATATACCCTGTACCTTCTTATCCGCGGTATTCGATTCAATACTGCATAATAGCGAACCAATTTCCCTATTGCTCTAGATAGTAATAACATCCGTTTTACCACTTATTCTCAGTTAAGAATTCCACAAAGGTTTGAAAATCAGTTAATATACCCCTGTGCATTCTTATCCGCGGTATTTGATTAAATACTGCGTATAATAGCGAACCATATACCTATTGCTCTAAATAGTAATAACATCCATTTTACCACTTATTTTCTCTTAAGAATTCTATTTCCATTTGATACACTAGTACTTTCTATCCGCGGTATTTGATTCAACACCGCGTATAATAGCGCACTAATTTACCCTTTAACTCCTAATTTCTGTTAGGAATTTCATTAAGGTTCGAAATGCAGTTAATCTACTCTAGCACCTTATCATCCGCGGTATTGGCTCAAGACCGCGTATAATAACGAACCCATACCTATTTGTCTGAATTTTTGATAATTTGCATTATTTTGATTTTTCGGATTGTTGTCCTTGTCTTTATTGTTATATACACAAAGTTTCGACCGTCGTGCTCTCCGGCCTTCTTTAAGTGCTTCTTGTCGAACCCGGGAACCCTTTTGTCGAACTCAGGAGCCTTTGTGTTTAATCGAAGCCTGTTGTTGTAAAAAAACGAACCCACTTTAAAACTGACCATTCCGACAAAATAAAAACTTTTAGAATGTACACATTGAAGTGAATATCAAAATAAATAAAGGAAATATATTTAGTATTGTAACATAACGGGTGCAAGAAAAATAAAACATTTATTGCAAAAGCACGGACATAAAATAGGGGTTCAGTTTATTTTATGGTATGAATTTACGAGTAAAAAGTTGAAGATTACCAAGTTGAATTTTTATTTTCAGAGTGTCTTAGCACTTTAGTTCTGATGCCCCACCAGGCTGAATCAACACAATGTATTTCTTTTTAATGGGGCATCCTGTGAGGAACATCGTATGGGAATGCAGCAAACTGGCACAGAAGGAATACAACAACAGGCTCTCGATTAAAACACAAAGGCTCCTGAGTTCGACAAAAGGGTTCCCGGGTTCGACAAGAAGCACTTAAAGAAGGCCGGAGAGCACGACGGTCGAAACTTTGTGTATATAACAATAAAGACAAGGACAACAATCCGAAAAATCAAAATAATGCAAATTATCAAAAATTCAGACAAATAGGTATGGGTTCGTTATTATACGCGGTCTTGAGCCAAATACCGCGGATGATAAGGTGCTAGAGTAGATTAACTGCATTTCGAACCTTAATGAAATTCCTAACAGAAAATTAGGAGTTAAAAGGGTAAATTAGTGCGCTATTATACGCGGTGTTGAATCAAATACCGCGGATAAGAAAGTACTAGTGTATCAAATGGAAATAGAATTCTTAAGAGAAAATAAGTGGTAAAATGGATGTTATTACTATTTAGAGCAATAGGTATATGGTTCGCTATTATACGCAGTATTTAATCAAATACCGCGGATAAGAATGCACAGGGGTATATTAACTGATTTTCAAACCTTTGTGGAATTCTTAACTGAGAATAAGTGGTAAAACGGATGTTATTACTATCTAGAGCAATAGGGAAATTGGTTCGCTATTATATGCAGTATTGAATCGAATACCGCGGATAAGAAGGTACAGGGGTATATTAACTGATTTTCAAACCTTTGTGGAATTCTTAACAGAAAATAAGTGGTAAAACGGATGTTATTACTATCTAGAGCAATAGGGAAATTGGTTCGCTATTATATGCAGTATTGAATCGAATACCGCGGATAAGAAGGTACAGGGGTATATTAACTGATTTTCAAACCTTTGTGGAATTCTTAACAGAAAATAAGTGGTAAAACGGATGTTATTACTATCTAGAGCAATAGGGAAATTGGTTCGCTATTATATGCAGTATTGAATCGAATACCGCGGATAAGAAGGTACAGGGGTATATTAACTGATTTTCAAACCTCTGAGGAATTCTTAACAGAAAATAAGTGGTAAAACGGATGTTATTACTATCTAGAGCAATAGGGAAATTGGTTCGCTATTATATGCAGTATTGAATCGAATACGCGGATAAGAAGGTACAGGGGTATATTAACTGATTTTCAAACCTTTTGTGGAATTCTTAACTAGAATAAGTGGTAAAAAGGATGTTATTACTATCTAGAGCAATAGGAAATTGGTTCGCTATTATATGCAGTATTGAATCGAATACCGCGGATAAGAAGGTACAGGGTATATAACTGATTTTCAAACCTCTGAGGAATTCTTAACAGTGGTAAAACCAATAAATTGGTTCGCTGTACCGGGTATATTAACTGATTTCAAATTCTTAACAGAAAATAAGTGGTAAAACAGATGTTATTACTATCTAGAGCAATAGGGAAATGGTTCGCTATTATATGCAGTATTGAATCGAATACCGCGGATAAGAAGGTACAGGGGTATATTAACTGATTTTCAAACCTCTGAGGAATTCTTAACAGAAAATAAGTGTAAAACAGATGTTATTACTATCTAGAGCAATAGGGAAATTGGTTCGCTATTATATGCAGTATTGAATCGAATACCGCGGATAAGAAGGTACTGGTGAATATTAACTTTATCAAACCGAAATGGAATTCCTAAGAGAAAAGTAGGGAAATAGGATTTGCTATTAACAAGCTATTATTATTGTTATAAGCGGTATTGAGCCGAATACCGTGGATAATAAAGTACTAGAATAGATTAACTGTTTTTCAAACATCGATGGAATTTCTAACAGAAAGTTTTGGGTAAACAGTTATTTCTATTGATAAATTGGTACGCTATTATACGCGGATTGAATCGAATACCGCGGATAAGAAGGTACTGGTGTATATTAACTTTTTCAAACCTCAATGGAATTCTTAAGAAAAATAGGGGTAAAACTGGTGTTATTACTGGCTATGTCAATAGCGAAATTGGTTCGCTATTATACGCGGACTGGGGCTGATTACCGTGGATAATAATATGCTAGAGTAAAATAACTGTTTTTCGACCGTTCATGAAATTCCTAAGAGAAAATTAGGGGTAAAAGGGGCTACTTACTATCTAGAGCTATAAGTAAATTGGTTTGCTATTAAACGCGGTATTGAATCGAATGCCGCGGATAATAAGGTACTGATTTAAATTAACTGATTTTCATACCACAGTGGAATACCTAGCAGAAAATCAGAGGTAAAACTGGTGTCATTACTCGCTATAGCAATAGCTAAATTGGTTCGAGTCGGTATTGAATCGAATACCGCGGATAAGAAGGTACTGGTGTATATTAACTTTGTCAAACCTCAATGGAATTCCTGAAAGCAAATTAGCGGGTAAAAACGGTGTTATTTTTCAATGAACCGATAAATATTTGTCGTTTTCTTTCGTCATTTTACCAACAAGAAAGGTCAACTTGACAAGCGATGCCAGACGCGCGAAACAGACTTCCGCCATCTTGGTCCAGTAATTATTCACGAACGTGACGAGATTTGACGCCGGATTATTGAGATGTTGTGACGTCTAACCGATCAAGCAACATGGCGCCGCCGATGGGTTGCCGAAAGAACGGGAGACCTTTTCCAACATGACCTTTCGAAAAGTGACACATTTTGAGACAATTTCAAAAGTTTTTGTCTGTCTTTTTGGGAAGCTAAATCAGATTATGGTCGAGACAAAAGGCAAGCGTAGAATTCTCTCTCTCTCTCTCTCTCTCTCTCTCTCTCTCTCTCTCTCCTCTCTCTCTCTCTCTCTCTCATCCCCTACTTACAAGTCAACTGTACTATTATTATATATATATATATATATTAGGGACTGGCAAAAAAATCGGATACTACGCGTTTTAAAAGCGAATTAAGAATAATTAAATCTATTATTTAAGGTTAAACTTTGTCTAAATCGATAAGTAGTAGCATAATAACCATCATTTAAAAAAAGAAAAATATAATTACATATGCAGTTTATTTTTAATAGAATTAAAACTATTTGTTTCGGTCAATTTCGACGCGATCCGCTATTTTGGCTGTTTTTCAATCGTTTTAGGCGCTTGTTTACAATTTTAACGTAACATTTGGGATGGAAAAATCTTTTTACCAAAAATCAGGTAATTATCCAATTTTAATGAAATTTTTAGTATTGATTTAAAGATTAATGAATTTTATAATGCGTCAGTTATTTTATTTCAAAATTTTAATTTAGTATTTTTGCTATGAAAATTAATATATAAAATTCATTAAAAATATGAAAAGCCTGATTAAGTTTAAAATGTTATATTTTTAGATTCTAAAAATAAATATCTACTTAATGCAAACCTTATTTTAGGTGCAAAAAGTAATAAGTTTTGAAGAAAAACTCGATTGAAAATGTACCCCCTCCCCTTTTTAGCAGAAAAAAACATCGATGTATAATTTTTTCTTTATAATAATAGCCAATTTAAATAATTATCGAAATGAGTAAAAAAGAAATCTTCAAAAAATTAATTATTTATTATTTTTTTACATTTTATTTTTCGATTTCGGTACTTATTTTCTCATAGAATAGCAACCGTAAAAAAATTTTTTAGTTTCTATTCGTAACTTCGGTCTTTTATCTCTTTATTTATACTGTAATTAGCACAATATAAGACCAACTTGAAAAACATTTTACGCCCCCAACATAAGGGGGATTAAAATTAAGCGACCTGAAAAAATGAGAAAGTTTTGAAATAAAATAAATAATGCATTATAAAGATCATTCAATAAACACTAAAAATTGCATTAAATCGATATTCCCTGATTTTTGGTAAATTATTTTCTGAGTAGGGGGGGGCTAAAGTCATTTTGTCAAAAAACGCATTTAGGCTCCGTTTGCCAAGCTATATATATATATATATATATACCGTAACGAACCGTTTATCGCGAAAGACACACACGTGTAAATGACTGCATAATCAATATCTAGATCAATCCAGTAGATTAACCTTGAAATTCTTATGTAAACTAGAGTAGGTTATTACTTGTACCGTATACAATAAATGCTCTACTACGAATTGAGCACTTTTTATTGTGTATATCGCCGTCTATACCTTTCTGATGTGCATCACTAACCATTTGACCATCTTCACTGAAGTCACCTTTTCAAAATAACACACACACACAACAGACACACACACGACACACACACATGTATATTAATAATATATACTATATATATATATATATTATATATAAAGGGAGGGGGTACATTCAATAGAGTTTTCTTCAAAACGTATACTTTTTTCGAAAAAAATAAGGTTTACATTAAATAGATATTATTTCTAGAATCTAAAAATATAACATTTAAACTTAAAATCCGAATTTTTTTATTTAAATGAATTTTATACAATAATTTTCATAGCAAAAAATACTAATAAAAGTTTTGAAATAAAATAACTGATGCATATAAAGTTATTAATATAAATCAACACTGAAAAAATTCATTAAAATCGGATAATTACCTGATTTTGGTAAATTTTTTTGCAATCGCGAATGTTATATTAAAATTGAAAACAAGCGTTAAAACCCTTGAAAAAGAACAGAATGGCGGATCGCGTCGAAATTGACCAAAACAAATAGTTTTAAATGTATTCAAAATAAACTGCATAAGTAATGAATTTTTCTTTTTTTTTAATGATGGACATTATGTTACTACTTATCATTTAGAAAAATTGACCTTAAATAATAGATTTAATTATTTTTAATCGCTTTTAAAACCCGTAGAAGCTGATTTTTTTGCTAGTCCCTAAATATAAGGACCTAAGAAGTCAAGATATATGCACATTCTATTATATTATAATGATATATTATAATGACCATATTAATAGAATGATTTTTTTTGCTAGTCCCTAATATATATGGACCTAATGGACATCAAGATATATGCACATTCATATATATTAAAAATTTAAAAAAAAAAAAACTTTATGCAAATATTAGCGAAACCTTTATATTTCAATTCACTAAACAATAATAATCTTATAAATAATTCTCATAATTTATAAATTGTTAAACATAATGTAAAGAGGATTTCCCATAATGTTTATATTTGATCCTTTTGAAAAAAAAAATCATCTCCGTTCATTTTCAAAATTACACCCCGGCGTCATTAACTGCGAATCTTCATTAACATCATAACCACTTAAATACACGAGTACAAAGTTGGAATTAATCAATATCTTGATAATTCAGTGGAATTTAAACCTTAAAGATCCTTATGGTGAAACTCGAGTGGGTTATTCGTGTGCATACCATTATAATAATAGATTTCTCTACTCCACGATATTTGAGCACTTTATATTTGTAATATCACTTCTTATCATGATGAACTTGTATATCAACTAACCATTGGCCAATTTCAGCGTAAGTCACCTTTCATATATAAAATCACACACATTCCAGGATATGTTTAACCAGTCATCGCTGCATTACCGCCAAAGCTACATTTACATATTTTGTTGGGTCTTATTCAATTTTCGTTTGATGTAGTTTTCCTTATGCATATTTTGTCAGCAATTATATGATTCTGTTTTCTCTTTGTTTCCCTTCTTAACATTCAAGCTTTGAATGTTGCACCTCATCTATTTGTCGTATTATTATTATTATCATTATATATTATTTTAGTTTTCACACTGCGTTAGCTGATGGTGTTCCCTGGAGTTTGAGTGACCAAAAAGTTCTTCCACGTCTCCAGGACTCTTCTGAGTATTCTAGCTGATTGCAGCGTTAGCAATTTTGAATGGCCCAATTCTCCTCTGATTCTAGAATCTCCAGTCTTTTCCAGTTTATTGGGACTGTTCCCAAGTGCACCAACTACAATGGTTCACTTTCACTCTCATGTATCACAGCTTTTTCAATTCTGGTAAGGTCCAGGATATTATCCATCTTTTCATTCCTTCAGATCACCCTGTGATCTGCTGACCTCAAAAGTCACAGTGCGCCTTTTTTTTTTTTTTATTGTGGTTGTTAATGAACATTTGTCTGTCTTTCTGGCGGTATAGACGTGATCCGTCTTTTATATTATTATTATAATTATATTATTATTATTATTCACTTAATAATAATAATAATAATAATAATAATAATAATAATAATAAGAGAGCAAAGTATTCATAAAGACAAAAAAACTTTAAATCAGTTTAAGTGATTATGCCATTTCCACTCATGGTTATCTGAAAACCCTTGATTTCGTCAGATTACGTTCTTTATTTATATAAATCACTTAATACCCGATTTCAAACTTTTTGTCACAATATATATATATATATATATATAATATAATATATAATATATATTTATATGGGGGTGAGCACGTGAGTTCATCAAGAAGAATTAAATTTATTTCAGCATTTGTCTCTCTAATTATGATTTTTTAAAAATGAAATTTCATATCAGTCAGTTAAATATTTTTCCGTTCTAATTGTTTTTTTGTTTTTGTTTGTTTTGTTTTTTTGTCTTGTTCAAGGAATTAACAATGGATTCTTGCAACAAGACCACAAATCGTGTCTGGCCGTAGGATATTCAAGGAATCAACTGGATTAGTTATGGGTAAATAGTATGACAACAGCGTTTATACTATGGGTAATTATACGACAGACTGAAATGTGTTACTATGAAGGATTTTTCCATTTTTGTGTGAAATTTTTTAATATATATATATATTATATATATATATATAATATATAATTGTGTGTGTGTTTGCCTGCGCGTGCCGGCGTTCTTAAAACTAAGAGACTGTTTAAAAAAAATAGATAATTGGTTGTTTTTACGACATCTATTTCAAAAATTTGTCCGGCATTAAAGACCCAACCGAGTGAAATGCATAACAAAACAAAAAAAAAACTATACGATTATCTATCTCTCTTCATATTTGGCATCAAATAACCCAGGAATTTATAGCCTTTAAACAAAGAACAAACGAAATCAAACAGAGCCTTTTAAGAAACTGCAAAGTCTATGCGTTGGTAGTTGGTGCCTTCTTATTCGTTTAAATATTATATAATATATATATATATATAAAATAATTAAATATATTAATATATATATATATATATATAAGCTACTTTGAAATAATTTCCTTGCCGAATTTTTTTTTTTTTTTTTGTTTTTGCTCTCCATCCTAGATGAGTATTCCTGAAATTAAATAAAATGAATTTCCAGACTCACGTACCCTGGGGTGGGACGGGTACCCAAAAATTTCCCAGCCTGGTACTTCTTATTCGTTATTAGCCAGTAAAGAATATAATGCACCTACCACCTCGTTTCAAACAGTATTGTGCTTGGAGTTGGTCGTATTATTCGTTTTAAAATATTTAAATATATTATGGTGTGTTGTGTTTGAATCTCTGGATTGACTAAAAAAGATTACTCGTCATGTCTGTTTTATATCTATCAAAACCTCACATCTACCTGACCACTCCTCTTTCATTATCGTGTTAGTCATCTTTAAGTGGTAGTGGCTACTTTGTAGTCGATTCTTAATAGCTAATATTTGAGTAACAAGCTAAAACGGAAGAATTCTGTTTCAAATGACAAAATAACCATATCTCTATCGTACGAACTTTATATATAATATATATATATATATATTGTTCCATTATAAAAAAGTAAAAAGCAAAAGTCGTCGGGGCGCCTATATGTCGTATCAGCCTGACCGAGAGAGTCTATCCCCTTGTACTAGCGTTAAGACCAAGAGATAGTTTTAGCGCCTGAGGGTGGAGCGCCAACCTACCATCAGTTCCTTACTTACCGCACAATCCCTGTGCTACTCATACGCGATTGCAGGCCGGTATCTATATTATATATATATATATCTCGTGTTACGACGAGCTTAAGCTGCATTAAAAATTCCTTTGATATGGCTCATATATCAATAAGATAATACATAATACTAAGAGTAGCTAATTGGACTGTTTTAACAAACCGTGGATATTAAAAAATTGTGTTATGTTCTTAACATTAATCAATCAGTGATGAGTGAGTGAGTAGAAGAAATCAACTAAAAATAATTAAAAATAAATGTAATCTTTTATAATTCGTGCTTTAATCCTTAGTCAGAATGAGTTATTCTGGGAATACCATACTAATATAATCAATAGCACTTTGCTCTACTCACGTAATCTGACACTATATTTGTTATATCGCTGCTATTATTGTGAAACTTGTATCAACTAACTATTATGGCGCAATTTCAGCGTAACCCTTTTCATATATAAAATACACACACACACAACACACACACAACACACACACACACACACAAACATATATATTATATATATATAATATATGTGTGTGTGTGTGTGTGTAGTGTGGTGTGTGTCAATTATGCCCCTGATGAGCTACTTAGCGAAACTATTAGTATAGAGTATCTGATCATTAGTTTAACTTTATTATTTGCCCTAACTCGCTATTGGGCACTTTTAACTTTCGAACTTTGTAATTCTAGCGTTTTCTTTGTTCAATATATTTCATTACATTTAAAAATTGACTATTATGTCTGGAAGGCGCATATTCTTGCCTTGTTTCTAATAAAATGTGATTGTGTTGTCAAAACATGGTGACAATTGGGTTAGAAAATAATCTAATTCATAGGCAAAATTCGACTGCACAAACATTATTTAAGTATTCACCCAATAGTAAATAACTGTCAAATAGATTTCATCTTGAACAACAAATAGATCTAGACTGGCAAGTTTTTGAACGCCCATCCTGGCAGATTGAAAGGACTTAAATAATGTAAGTCCTGAGTATGAATCATCTTTGGTAAGGTATAAAGTCCAATCCAGCGAATAAGTCCTATCCAGCGTACTGTTAAAGTCCGTGATAAATCCTATAAGGCCTCCTCGTCCACTGAAGTGATCGAAGCTTACTCGTCGCAGTATGTTCATGATCAGTACAGCCGGTATAAATGAACAAATATCAGCATCAGCAGAGTATGCCATTGATTGGCCAAGAGTATGGTCACATGGTTCTCGGGAGGATCTACAAATAGAAGTTGGTTCTTAACACAGGCGTTATATCAGAAAAGTCAACACAACATGTACACCACACCGCCCTGAATAGATGCAAGTAAAATAGCAATGAATGAATACTCCACAATCTTTTGGGTTAAGACTATCACAATGTTAAAGAATTTGAAAATAAGAGAAAAAAAAATACACCTTCTGCTACAGAAGAACTTCCATATCATAGAGATAAGTAAATAACCCTCTTTATTATCATCTATCTATCTATCTCATCTCATCTGTTCATATCTATCTATCTATCTATCTATGTCAATCTGTTCAATAATCCATCTATTAAGAATTAATCGAATGAATGTGTGTGCTTTATCCACATGTTTACTTATTATATATATATATAATATCATTATTATATTATATATATAAGATTTTTGGTGAATTGTTTATTGAGAAAACGTTGTGAATAAAGTATATTATTAAAATTTTTACTTGAAGACACTTACAAGCAGTATCGCAAAATTCATACTTTTGCTTATAGAAAGGAACTTGAACAAGTAATCCCGCAAGGATGGTCTCGGTGTGTAGAATACCTACAGCTGTTCGACTTTATTAAGTCTCATCAGCCGGCCTACTAATACTACGATTTCCCTCCGACAGAATCGAAACCGGGACTTCAGCAGACACGTGTGAAACAACTAGTGAAAACACTTTTTATCGCCTCGCCACAGTACACAGCGACCATCCCAGGAAATTAAGCTTGTCAAGTGATCCATCCTTTGCCGGAGATACATGTCAAGTTCATTTTCTATAAGAAAAAGTATCGGAATTTTTGCGATACATGCTTGTATGCCGTCAAGTAAAAATTAATATAATATATATATATAATATAATATATATATATACGATAATAAAAACTATAACACTATTAAAACATAATAATATGGATTTTAAGGCATGTCAACCCGTCTAAGCTATCTTACCACGCAACCCACTGACTTTAGTAGTATATAGTCTCGGTACAGACAGACAAGATCCACATCTCCATTATATTAAGATTATATGAATCTGGGAAGTGTGCGTTACCCCTTCATTTTCATTACTACCCAGGTCACTCGACCACAATAAATTAGTAGTGCCTTGTGGGTCAACACTCACAAAAATGATGTCCTGGGCATGACACTATACTGCATCATAGTGTGAGACTTGGTGTGGAGATCTGGAAGTACCCTTTACGTCATTACTATCAATCGACTATGTCCGTGTATGATGGAAGTACACTAGTTTCAGAATGTTTTCCTTCTCCTAGACTGTTGCCTATCCAAAGGGTAAAGATGGAGCCCAGTCCGTCCCCTACAAATTTATCCACAGGTGGAGGAGAAGATAGTTGGATTCATAACTTTCCCAAGGTATTAGAGGCTTATGTGAAATGCGACAATTACCACCGTCACGTGCTCCTCACACACACACAAACACACACACACACACACACACCACAACACACACCACACATACTCCACATATATATTATTATTATATAGATATATAATAATTCTATACGAGTAAGCTACTACTCATACATAAGCCCCTATATAATAATAAGATAAATAATAGGCTTTTACATATCTATTATTGGGTGACAAAAGAACATTCACAACCATATTGGTTTCATGCGATGCATTCATCAGGTGAAATGTCTTCAATGTGAGTGAAAAGTCGCAACACCTTCTATAAATATATTGTCTCAGAACTACACTCGGCATGTGCGTAAATATGATTGGATAAAAGGATTGGAGTATGGAGGTGAATTGAATGTATGAGAGTGTTTATGGAGTATAAGGTTGCGTACGCGTAGTGACTGATCACACACATAATACGTTGTTCGTGAGTGTGCAGCTATCTTAATAGATGCTTACGTACACCATCCAGCAATAGCTGAAATACTGACCTCTCAGCACATACAGTATATATTATATATATATATATATATATATACTATTATATATATAAGTTGAACGAGAGTGCGACATAGTAAACTTCGTCGCAATGTATATACACATGTGTGAGCTACTGTCGTTCGAAGAACCACTGTACAGCTGTTTCGACCTAATTTGGTCTCGATCAACATGATACCTTCGATCTCCCCCCCCCGAAGAGATGAACCGGAAACCCAGGATGCAGAGTCAGAGACTCACCCCTAGGCCAACGGGCAACACCACACTGAAATTCGCCAAATCAACGTATCAATTGCTATAAGAAAAAAATTTAATTAGAAAGAATAAATGTACAACACACACACAACACCACCACAGATATATATTATTATATAATATATCTATATATATATATATGAGAAGATATACAAACCTAAACCATGTTTTCTTGATATGGCCTTTTTAGCCGACAATTTGTTGGGAGAATATTGCTTTAATTGAAAGTCTACCTAATTTTGAAAATTGATTAATTATAATAATGAATTGCGGGCATAATTATTAAAGTAAGGCCTAAAATCAAATCGAGAAAAATCAATCTCTGTATGACATTTTCAGCCTATTAGGCCTCTCAGCAGGCTATAGACAGGAAGGACTACTTTGTGTGGGATTACGATCCCTGACTGTCAAGCGACAGGCGGGCGACTCAACCATTACTAACCAGCGGGTATATTATATATTAATATATATATCTTATGTATAATGGAGAGTGGTTTTCTGTCTGTAACCAACTTATTCCTACTCAAGTCACAATTTCTCTTAGTTATGAATCACATTCTCCATGATTTATTTTTATTAAAACCTCAATTATAATAAAAATATGTCGCTAGATTATTAATACTGTTAAATCTAGTTCACATACTGACAACATGCAATTGTTTATATATACAACAAAATAATAGCGGTACATGGTGAACGGTAAGGCTAATTTGCCATTTAATATTAAAAATCGAATTTAAAGATATGTGCTTAGTATTATTGATGTCTAACTGTTTGGTTTATATTTAATGAAATAAGCAAAATCTCTTCAATGAATCTAAAGAAATCCATTAACAAGATAAAAATAACTGTCATTTTATCTTTACTTCTCTTAAAACAACTAAAGTAGCTTAAATTAGAAAAAAAGATACAATAAGACGAGAGTGATGGAAGAGTTAAGTTCAGTTTCTGCCGGATTCCCTTTTTATTACTCCCTCTGTTCAAATCTTTATTATCACTCCCTCCTTGTTTCAAATCTTTTCTGTATCTTATTTAGTTTCATAGCTCTAATGTAATACAATATTCTATTACATTAAAACTTAAATACTTGCACCCGGAGGGTGCATATATTTTGAGTATAATATAATATATATTATTAACCTTGTATCACAATATGCTTTCGTGCTGTATAGGTTCTTGTAAATATATATATATATATATATATAATGTGGTGTTGTGTGTGATGTGTGTTGTGTTGGTATGATTGTGGATCGAATGTAGTAGGGTATACTAGACTCTTAACTCGTTGGTAAGGCCAACGGTCTAGGGGGAGAAGGAAAAGTCTGACTCAAACCTTTAAACTTCGCATAAATCGAAATTACACTTGGTCACATCCTCTTCGTGTGGAGTGGTTTGGTAAAAATAATATATATAATGTGTGTGTTGTGCTGTGTATTTTGTCGTACATATTATATATTATATGTGTGTGTGACATATATATATATATATATATTGTTGTAAGAATTAGCACGGATTACCATGACAATAGCTGGAGGAGAGAATAGTTGATCCATACCATCCCCAAGGGTATCAGTAATATTAGAAGACAGGGCAAATTATCTAACTAAAAATAAAATTGTTATAAGGATATATCTAAGGATGTACTTATTTTGAATAACTACATATTCGTTCAAGATGCGAGTAATTGGGCCGTGCAGAGCATTAAAATCGAATGACACCATACAGTAGCGACTGACACGGGAAGAAAAACTGGCTTATTTGTGAAACGGCGTGAGTCAGTATTCTTAAAGGGGAATATATGCACACTTGCGTGTGTGAGGCGAGTGATACTTGGAGTTATTCGGAGGCTAGTTGTCGCGCTGCATGCTTATGCTATCTGTACAGACGATGTGCGGCGGCGTGTGTTGCCCTCTTGGCCTTCGTTCGGGCATTTCTTTCGATCGGGAAGAGAGTCCGAGAACGTGTGCCGAAGACTTTGTCTTACAATAGCAATGAAAGTGAGAGACAAGTACGAGTGAATCATATATGAATTGTCAAGCGCGCGTCGTGTAAAAAAAAAATCAGAGAGAAAATGTCGTATTATCACCAGTGCCCAAGAACATCGGCTGGTTCGTAGTGAGTGAAAGGCGCTTGAGCGCCGCTATAAACAAATCACCTGGGGTACATTTAGATGTTAGTAGAGTTGCGGCTTATCAATTCATTAATTAATTCATCTATTAAAAGCCGTCCGTGCGCATCTCCTTCTTTTTCTATCTGTTACATTAGGCCTGTCTAGGTCTAGACCTGATTCTGTGCGGGTGTACATTATTAAAGAGCGAGGGTGTGTTATGTGTATGCCGAAGAAACTTCGAAAATAAAACTATTGACGACAAAGTAAATATTAACGCATTCAAAATATCCGAGCGAGGCTGGGTGGTGACAAAAAGATGATTTAAGATTGTAGGTATATATTTTCGAATACATCTAAAAAATGAGAACGAGCGATTAGCGTTGAATAATGGTTGAGATTCCGCCGCATCGACCAGTTCGCGTTCGTCTGGCGAAATAAGAGCAGGATGAGTTAGTAGTGAGTGGAGTAGCAAAGCAAAGCTGCTATACGACAGCTCAATCAATTTTTCTTTTCTGACCCTTAAGAATCATTGGTACAGCTTTTAATTTCGATTACGGGTGGTATGCTTCTGAAAAAATTTGGTGTCTTTGTAGATATTTTTTTGTTTTTGTTTTGGTGCGATTGTCGAGATGTAAATAGGGGACATTAATTTTTTAAAGTTTTCGTGTTGCTGAAGGAGTTGTCTATGTGAGGAAAGTGGCGTCAGATGGTGTAAGATTTTCGAGTGTGAGGAGTTCGCTATTGAAGAGATTTCTGAGAAGTTGTGCGATGCTAGAATTTCTATTGTAGAATTCAATGTAAATTTTCTTTTATTTTTTCCATTTTTAATCAAGATTTGAAAATTTTCGAGCTGTAAAATCGCATTAAAGTGCTGAAAGTTTCGTATGCTAAATCTGAGTAAAATCTCAGATGGAAAATTGTTCTGTCAGTGTTGGTGGCAGTGTTAATTTAACAGTATTACTGTTCAAGAGTTGTAGTAAAATAGTTAATTGGTACACGATAGAACACGTCTTTATTGAATCTAAGTTGTAGTATATAATTTTTTAGGACAGTTTAACGCTAAATCACTGTGACACATTTTAATTCGTTACGGTGTGTTGATTTCTGTCTAAAAAGAGTGGGTCTTTTAGATATTTTTTTTTTTTTGCATTTCATATTTTAAAAGGGGACATTAATTTTCCACAGACGGTTTCATGCCTGAGCCACGTGGTTTCTGTTTTGTTTGTTTTTGTTTTTTTTTGTTGTTTTTTTTGTTGTTTTTTTTGTGTGTGTTTTTTTTGTTGTTGGTTTTTTTGTTGTGTTTGTGTGTTGGTGTGTGGATTTAGAAAAAGTCAAAATTTACATAGTTATCGTGTGAGCTGTACTTGATCGATTTCGGTCGTTCTCAAATGTTATGCTGTAATTGACGAGACGAACGGAAGAAATTATCCTGGCTATATTTAATTTAGACACAGATTACTAATATTGCTGGAGGTATTATGAAGAAAATGGGTGGGGGTTAGAGAATGTTATTGGCAGCGACGGTGAGATTGCGGGGAGAGGAGATGAGAACGTTTGAAGTGTTGGTTTCGGGATAAGAACTCGGTATTGGAGGTTGAATGTACAGGAATAAAGAGTGAGATGTTTTTATTAGGAATTTATGGAGAAGAGAAAAGTAACGGATTAAAAATCCGACCAAAATGTGAAATAGAAATAAGAAAAATGAGAGGTGAGACAGAGAGAGCGACAGGAGCGAAGGAGTCAGATTAATAGTTCAGCCTTGGTTGGTTTTAGGAAACTTCGTAAGAACAACAAAAACGAAATATAATTAAAGTTATATTATGTTTTTATTTTTTTTTCTAAATGTTTGTGACTCAGTGATAAATTCGGACTAGAATGGCAAATAGGTCGCGAAGATAGGGTGACCCAGATAAAACAGGAACCACACATTTTGTAATAAGAATGTTAATTTAACGGAGGAGGGGTAGGGTTGAGCTGTGTAGGGTCATGGTTGTGTTTAGGTAGTTTAATGGAAAAATAATAGAGATAATTTGGTTTCTGTTTTTCTGGTCAGAATTGGTGTGACCCAGAAAAAACAAATCCCACGAATTTTTAAAATGTAAAATGTTAATTTCAACTAGGACGTTAGGTGTAGGTTGGGGTGAGGTTCTGGTTTAGGGTTAGTTAATGGGGAAAATAGAATAATTTGTCTTTTTTCTGGGGGTCTCCCTAAATTTGGTCCGACGATTTGCGAGTTAGTCAATGTGTTTATGGCGAGAATTTTCGTATGTAAAATTCTATCCAGAAGATTTCTATTCAAAATTTTCTAGTAAAGTTTTCTATGCTAAATCAATGTAAAATTTCTATGTAAATTTCTGACCTAAAATTTTCTGATGTAGACATTCTGTGGAAAATATGTAAATTTCCATGTGGTAAATGCAACGGTAAGGATTTCTAGGAAAATTCTCAATTAAAATTCCTATTAAAATTTCTTCGAAAATTTCGGTATGGCAAAATGGTTCAAGTGTAAGAATTTCTATAAAGAATTTCAATGTAAAATTCAATGTAAAATTCAATGTAAGATTTTCTATGTAAAATCTGGGTTGTTCAAAATATTATATAGCTTCAGTTTCTTCTTTTTTTACTCTCTCTTTTNATATGTTTTGGTGGCTGAAGAATATATAATTGCTGATTGGCTGAATGAAAATTACTTACTTGTTAATATAGAATATAAAAATTTATTGTATTTTTTTAATTATTTTATTATTTAATTTTAGATGAGGTGATAATTTGTTATTTAGATCTTTTTATTGATAATAGAACTTGGTGATGTGTCTAGTTTTAGAAATGAATAAGGTTAGTTAATAAGTTAGAAAATTGTGTTGACAGTTCAAGTTGACTATGGTAAAAAAAAAATTGATGAATATTCAATAGGTTTAGTAGAGAAATAAGGGGTCTGTTTATTATAGAATGTTGGAAAATTAATTGGAAGTGCTTATTAAGTAAAGGAGGGAGGTTAAATTTTTTTTTTTTTTGAATAAGTATAGAATATCATTCAAATTGTTATATGGAATGAAATAACTCGAAAGTATTATTAATGTATATCAATATAGGTTAGAAGTGAATTGCTAATAATATCTATACTCTTCTCTTTGATGTTGCATAAACTCATTAAACGGCGGCACTCTTATCTTATATTCTACAAGTTGCAGTTAACGCTTTATTATTGCTATTTTTGATGCTTGCTCACGCAAGTGATAGTTCAATTCAATTTTATTTTGGTTAGTTATAATTTTAGAGATGTTATTATTGTGCATGATGATAACTAATTTTAATTGTTTTTCTATTAAAGATCTTATATAAAGGATTAGTGCTATTGAAATGTTTATCTTATCAATTTGAGGAAGTATCTACCTATTTCAATGTTGGATAAACTACAAAAGGGAGAGAGATAAACCACAAAATCTTTCTTTTTCTGTTTTTAGATTTTTTGCACTTCTGATTATTCTCACTGCTATAATCACTGTTGGTACTATCATTGTTGTTAGAAATGTTGTTAGTTGTATAGTCGTGCCCACTGGCCACGGGTTTATTATTGTAAATTAGTTTATGTTGGAAACCACTTTTATTAAGGGCCTCTTGATACATTTTACTGTTAGCATCGAAAATTGGCTTGCTGGAGCATAATCTACTTATCCTAATGTTAACAGCGTTAGGGATTTGTTTAATAATAGATTTAGGATGATCTGAATGTACACTGATGTAAGAGGGGTTCAGGTTATCCTTACAAAAGGGTTTATAGCTATTGTTGGACAAATTGAAGGTTACGTCTAGGAAATTAACTATTTTAAGATTTGAAACTATCTCGATTTTGAAGCCAAGGAATCTGAAGGCTCTAATGATTTTTTTCTCAATTTTGGAAGTCATTGGTCCATTACTATCAGGGATATATATTAGTCCGTCATCTCGATATAGGCCTACATATTTGAGGTCTATTATCCTGCTAAGTGTATCTAAGATGTATAATCCTATTAAGTCTGCTATTTGTGATGAATCATATGCTCCCATAGGAACGTCAAAGTTATATATATATGTCAAAGTTATATATATATGTGTGTGTGTGTGGGGGAGATTATGTGCTTAATTAAAGTCATACCTAATTTTGATAATTAATTAATTATAACTAAATGAATTAGGCGTACATATCAGTTTAAAT
>CM042178.1:22360919-22363419 GCA_023376005.1 Doryteuthis pealeii | reverse complement strand
GATGTCCTCCGTGTAGCAACCAGAATTTGCGCACAAGTCCTTCCTGAGCGGCCCTCACTGGTGTGATTAATAGCAGGTTTCCACAGAAGAACGTGAATTATGAGTTCGTCCTTGCTTCTCCAGTCATGCCAGCAGGTCTTGTTCGTCTTAATTGGATAGTTTGCGTGATAGGGGACAAATGTTCGTACAGCTGCTTTATTGTGGGCTGCTTTTTTTTAAAGACTGCACACAGCATTCTTGTGCAATTTCCATTTAATTTGTTCTCAATGTGTTTCGTTAGGGTCCAAATGGTGCAGCCGTACGGTAGCACTGACAAAACTACGGCTTAGAAGAATTGTTATAACAACCCTCTCTCACTCATTCCCCCTCTCTCTCCCTCTCTGTCTTTCTTTAAACACACACACACACACACACACACACACACACACACATATATATATATATATATATATATATATATAAATATATATATAAAGTCAGGAAAGCGTATCCGACAAAGTAATAAAAATTACAACCATGGAAAATTGGAGAGTAGAATTTGTTTGGATTATTTGATATAGGTATTTACTAAGTTTTGCTTAGATGTGGCACAAGGCCAGAAGTGTGGGGCGCCCAGTGAGAATCGAACTCACTAACAATGGTTTGCGAATCCAACTTGCTAGCCATTACACCACGTAAGGTGCCCTAGTTATTTACTAAGCTTGGCTTAGATGTGGCACAAGGCCAGAACTATGAGGCGCCCAGTGAGAATCGAACTCACTAACAATGGTCTGCTAATCTAGCTTGCTAACCATTACACTACGTGAGGTACCCTGTGATTATTTGATATAGTTATTTACTAAGCTTAGCTTAGATGTGGCACAAGGCCAGAAGTGTGGGGCGCCCAGTGAGAATCGAACTCACTATCAATGGTCTGCTAATCTAGCTTGCTAACAATTACACCAAATGAGGTGCCCTTTAAAAACTAAGCTTTGCTTAGATATAGCACAAGGCCAGAAGTATGGGGCGCCCAATGAGAATCGAACTCACTAACAATGGTTTGCGAAACGAGCTTGCTAACCATTACACTACTGTAGGGCGCTTTTATTTACTAAGCTTAGCTTAGATGCGGCACAAGGCCAGAAGTATGGGGCGCCCAGTGAGAATCGAACTCACTGATAATGGTCTGCGAATCTAGCTTGCTAACCATTACACTACGTGAGGTACCCTGTGATTATTTGATATAAGGTGTGCTCTAAATACCCCGCCTATACTTATAGACTGGCCAAGGTCACGTGATTGACTCTTCCAACCAATCACTGGCAGTACAACTGGCCTGGTAAGATACTTAAAACCCCAAGAAAAGAAATAGACCAAGTGACAGCTCGTAACTCGGAGAATTCGTAAGCTGGGACACTCATAATTAAGGTGCTTTGGTATTTGACTCGTAAGTCAAGGTACTTGTTTTTTTTTTTTTTTTTGTTTGATTGTCTATTATGGGGTGTACATTACAAGACGTGAAGAGTGTGATAAGTAGTAGAGATTGATAGGTAGTAAAAGTGATGCGGATTTTTTGTTTGTGTTTAGAATCTTAGTTTTATTTTTATTATTATTTTTTTCCTGTATGAGTGACGGTACGCGATCGGGTTCGTTTGCGAAATGTTCGTTTCTGTAATGTAAACCACAACTAGTTAAGTTTGACAAAAAAACAAAAACTGTATAAAGAATAACAAAGAACAACAAAAAATATAAGAGAGGTGCTGATTTTGAAACACAGAAGAATCTATTTCGTTCAAATCAGACTATAGATTTTTTTTTGTTTTCGTCTTCTTTGTTTTTTTTTTTTTTTTTTTGTCTTTTTTGTCTTATTTGTTTTTTTTTTTTTTGTTTTTTGTTTTTTGTCCTCTTTGTTTTTTTTTATTTGTTTTTTTTTATTTAAACATTTTTTTTTGTCATAACTCAAACTGCACCGCTGGAGGACGCACATAGGATTGCCGGGATCTTTACCAATACTCCCGAAGGACTTATACGATTACCAGTAACTCAGGACACTTTAGTAACCATAGGATTCATATTGTCGACGGACTCATTTATCAAGGATTCCACCAGATAAGCGCTTCTGCTATAAGACCAAGTAATGGCCCTTAAAAACTTAACAGAATTGATAGCAGGAAGACATACATTAGCAGAGGCGAAAATCCAAAGAGGCATCTTCCAGGGACTCCTTGTCACTATCTGTTATAGCAATGATGCCACTCAAGTATTTACTCAAGAAATGTACTGACGCTACAGGTTTACAAATTAAAAAAAAAGAACTAGAAACCCTTGTACAAACCATATATATATATATATATATATATATATATATATATATATATATATATATATATACAGGCAGGATATACGTATGGAATTCGGCATTGAAAAGTGTGCCATACTGGTGATAACAAAAGGAGAAAAAAGAAACAGCAGGGTTAATAGAACTACCAAACCAATAAGAAATAAGAACACTGTCAGAAAA
>CM042178.1:22340919-22355919 GCA_023376005.1 Doryteuthis pealeii | reverse complement strand
GGAAGAAAGAAAGAAAGAAAGAGGGACAAAGCGACAGAGAGAAATAATAAAATGAAGGAATGAAGAGGAAGACAGCGAAAGAAAGAAAAAAGAAAGAATTAATGAAGGAATTAAAGAAAGAAAGAAAGAAAGAAAGAAAGAAAGAATAAAAGGAAGAATTAAAGAAAGAAAGAAAGAAAGAGGGACAAAACGATAGAGAGAAAAATAAAAGGAAGGAATGAAGAGACAGAAAGTGAAAGAAAGAAAGAAAGAAAGAATAAAAGAAAGAAAGAAAGAAAGAAAGAAAGAAAGAAAGAAAGAGAGACAAAGCGAAAGAGAGAAATATAAAAGGAAGGAAAGAATGAAGAGGAAGAAATCGAAAGAAAGAAAGAAAGAAAGAATAAAAGAAAGAATTAAAGAAAGAAAGAAAGAATAAAAGGAAGAATTAAAGAAAGAAAGAAAGAAAGAATAAAAAGAAGAAAGAATAAAAGAAAGAAAGAAAGAAAGAAAGAATACAAGGAAAGAATCAAAGAAAGAAAGAGAGAAAGAAAGAATAAAAGGAAGAATTAATGAAAGAAAGAAAGAAAGAAAGAAAGAAAGAATAAAAGGAAGAAAGAAAGAAAGAAAGAGAAAGCGAAAGAGAGAAAGAATAAAAGAATGTTGGATGACAAGTAGGTCGGCAGCACATCCCCACCACACCACCCCCACAACAAAACCACAATAAATAAATAAATAAATAAATAAAAATAAGAATAAAAAAAAAAACGAATGAACAAAAGACGACAACGATATGAAATGATAAAAGGACTGAACCCCAATGGCCAAGGAAGAAAGTCACAGAAAGAAAAAAAAAAGTCACAGTTTTCGGCTTTCTATTTGAATCCAACCTTTTCTTAGAAAAAAACAAAAAACAAAAAAAACTTTCCTCATGATATCGTCACCTTAAGCCGAATGATTGACACGTCTACGGTGGGCGTGGCTACAATGGGCTGTCTCCAGAGGTGGGCGTGTCTCAGAGAAAACGTCTGGCGATGACGTGTATCTATAGGTCGACTAGATAGATATTTGATGAAAGTATTTCTCTACCGAAATGTCGACACACAAAGGATGACGTTATATTGGCCGCGACAATCTTTCAACAGGAGGAATGGGCGTGGCCGGCTGCGAAAAACCAACAGTAGAACATTTCTGGCATCTGCTTAGGCTTGAACGCGGATCGCACACACCAGAAGGATGCTGCTAATTTTCTCACCTGCTGAGCAGTCGACACCTCAGCAGACGCGCGCACACAAACGCATGGACACACACACACACACACACTCACACACACACACACACACACACACACACACACACACACACATATATATATATATATATATATACATACTTCCATATAAGTGAAAATTGGGTTTATCAATTATATGGAAGCACACACACACACACACACACACACACACACACATATATATATATATATATATATATATATATATATATATTAACTCCCATATAAGGGAAAATTGATTTTTTTAATTATATGGGAGCATAAATAATGCGTTTTGTGACATGATGTAATTGTCATAAATTGAGCTCTCCTTATGGACTTGAAATATATAACTTCATATATATCTATGGATATGTTTCTGCATGAATATATATATATATATATATATATATATATATGTGTGTGTGTGTGTGTGTGTGTGTGTGTGTGTGTTTGTGTGTGCGTGCGTGTGTGTGCGCGCGCGCGTGTGGGTGTGTATGTGTGTGTTTGTGTGTGTGTGTGAGAGAGAGCGAGAGAGAGAGAGAGAGAGAGAGAGAGAGAGAGAGAGAGAGAGAGAGAGAGAGAGAACTGTGCTTATATATGTGTTTGTATGTGTAGATATGGGTATGCATTCCTAACTCATCTTATCTATCTATCTATCTATCTATCTATCTATATATATATATATATATATATATGAAGTGGACAAACGATCTGTTTGAGATGGCGATAGCCGACAAATTTTAGGAGATTATGTGCTTAATTGAAGTCATACCTAATTTGTAAATTAATTAGTTATAATTAAATGAATTAGGCATGCATATCTGTTTAAATGTAAGGCGTAAACAAATCGAGAAAAAGTAAATCTCTGTATGTACATTTCAGCCTATTAGGCCTCATCAGCAGAGTTATAGACAAGGCAGTACTTTGAGCGGGATTCGAACCCTACCTGCCAGGCTGACAGGCGGGGATTCTAACCATTACACTAGCTGGCTTAACCAGATTTCTCGTTTATTTTAAACTGATATGTATATACAACAAAATAGCGGTTTACAGTGTGAACGACAAGCCTAATTTGCATATTGATATTTAAAATTTGATCTTAATAAATATGTGCTTAGTATTATTGATTTCTAATTGTTTGGTTTTATCTTATTGAATATGAGCAAAAATCTCGGAGATAAATCTTAAAAGAAATCCATAAACAAGACGAAAGAACTGAAATTTTATTAAATACTTCATAATCTAACTAAATAGATTAATTAGGAAAAATGAAAAACGGGAGTGATGGAAAATGATGGAAGAGTTAGATTTAAAGCTGTTCTATTTCTCGATTATACCCCCTCAGTTTATCATTTTCTAAATAGTTTCTAATTTGATACAATATTTATTACATCAAAACCTAAATACTTGCACCCGAAGGGTGCATATATTTGCTAGTAATAATAATAATCAGAGGAAATCAGAGGAAGGATTGATACCATCAAGAACACTGCACTGCTGCAATCTGCCAGAATACTCAGAATGACAGCCAGTCTCCTAAGATTTCTAGGACCCTTCTGAGTATTCTAGACGATATTATTATTATTATTATTATTATTATTATTATTCACCCTTTTTGAGTTTTCACAACAGCATTAGCTGATGGTCTTTCACTGGAGTCTGAGTGATAGCAAGTCTCCTCAGGTCTCCAGGACTCTTCTGAGTATTCTGGCAGATTGCAGCAGTGGTCTGGATGGTATCAATCCTTCCTCTGATTTCCAGACTTTCCAAACCCTTTTCCAATCCGTTTGGGACCGTTCCAAGTGCACCAACTACAATTGGTATCACTTTCACTTTCATATTCCATAACTTTTTCAGTTCTCTGGCAAGGTCCAGGTATTTGTCCATTTTTTAATTTTCCTTTAGCTTCAATCTGTGATTTGCTGGCACTGCAAAATCCACCAGTTGACAAGTTCTTTCTTTTTTGTTTATCAACACTAGGTCTGGTCTTCTTGCTGGGATAACGTGATCCGTTTTTATTTCAAAGTCCCATAGAATTTTATGCGTTTCATTCTCAAGAACAGATTCTGGTTTATGCATATACCATTTTGTTGTATGGTCAAAATTTAATTTTTTGCATAATTCTCAGTGGATCACCTTCCCAACCCAGTCGTGTCTAGTTTTGTACTCCCGTTGTGCTAGTTTGCTACATTCGCATAATGCATGGTTTACGGTATCATCTCTATTACCGCATAGTCTACATTTACTATTTTGTTAGGTCTTATTAATTTTTGCTTTGATATAGTTTGTCCTCATGGCATTATTCTGTGCAGCAATTATTAGTGATTCAGTTTCTCTTTTAAGGTTTCCTTTTTTCATGTGCAATCTCTCCGATTTGTCGTTTAAAGCGTCCGTATAATAGTTTTTCTTTTCATTTTTGTTTTCTAGTCTTTGTTGTTTTTCTGTTTGTCCCTATGTCACATCTACTATTGTTGGCCGCCATAAGTAATCTGTCTTTGCTCTTTTTTGTGTAGTCTTCGAGTTGTTGGATTGTGATTTCTGCGCAGTCCTCTATGTGGGCTAGACCTCTTCCCCCTTCCTTTCTTAACATATAATCTATCTCTATCGTCTCTAGGGTGGAAAGCCTTATTATTATTATTATTATTATTAATAATCTTATTATAATGGAGATTGTGTGTTTTTCTGTCTGTAACCGAAACTATATTACTATACAAATCACAATTCCTTTTGTTATTTACATCACATTCTCCATGATTTTATTTTTATTTAAACCTCGATTATTAATAAAATTGTTTTACATCATTAAGACTGTTGATATCTACATCCTAATAACATGCAATTGTATTTATATATACAACAAAATAGCGTATTACAGTGTGAATGGGAAGGCTAATTTGCATATTGATATTAAATATTTGATTTTAATAAATATATGCTTAGTATTATTGATTTCTAATTGTTTGGTGTTATCTTATTGAATATGAGCAAAAATCTCAGAGATAAATCTTAAAAGAAATCTATTAACAAGAATAAATAATTCATTTTATTCTTTACTTCCTATTTTAACTAAATTGTTAAATTAGGAAAAATTACCAATGAAAGACGGGAGTAAGGGAAAATGATGGAATAGTTAGTTTCAAAGTTGTTCTATTTTTCAATCATACCCCCTCTGTTCCAAATCTTTTTATCTGCATTCTTATTCAGTTTCATTAGCCTTTCTAATTTAATATGATATTTTATTATATTAAAACTTAGATACTTGCACCCGGAGGGTGCATATATTTGCTAGTAATAATAATAATAATAATAATAATAATAATAATAATAATAATAATACATTGCAAATTGGATTTGAAATTGTTTTGTTCTTTTTTGTTGTTGTTGTTGTTGTTGTTGTTGGCATCCTTCCGTCTGCGAAAGACGATGGATTAGTGTCCATATCTTTTTTTTGGGGGGGAGGGGGGCTACATAACCTGGGTGGTTTGATATGGAGGATGTGCTGTTGCCCAAACAGCAACCCCCCCACCTCTCCACACTGCCGCTGTGGTCCAAAGGAAAGGTAAGAAACCAATGCAGTTTGGTAACGGCAGTGTCGCAGGAATTGCTGTGTAACGCTGAAGTTCAGCATTACTCTATCGTGAGAATTCGGCTCCGGATTTGTTTTAGGGGTTCACTCCCCTGTCTTTCCTAAGGATCATATAAAGCGGCTTGGCAGCGATGATTTTGTAACTCAAATGTAAGTCCAATAAAAGAAAAAAAAACTCTTTAGTGTTATTTATGCTTTGGGAATCCAAGTTCCACGGGTATTTAAGGACCCTTTAACTATACAATATAATATATGTACCATCTGATCAAAATACGTAGACTTATAATGGCTGAAAAATGGTATTTTGGGGGCATGTTTGAAGCCCCATATCTCCCCCAATTCTCAACAGAACTTTTTTTACTATGTGATACTCCTCATCAAACTCTATCAGAAAATCATATTAGTTTGGCACCTTATTTGTTCACGAAATTGGCCATTTTTGCCCACTCTTAAGGAGATTTTCAGGCCTCAAAAGTCACCTAAAACTCCGAATTGAGCACTTTTTTCGCCATCAGTAAATTCAAGGCATTAGAATCTATGAGAAAAAACATTAAATCCCTAACGTACATTTTCATCAAAATACGTAGACTTATAATGGCTGAAAAATGGCATTTTTGAGGCATGTTTGAAGCCCCATATCTCCCCCAATTCTCAACAGAACTCAACCATCTTTTACAATGTGATACTCCTCATCAAACTCTATCAGAAAATCATATTAGTTTTGCACTTTATTTGTACACGAAATTGGCCATTTTTGCCCACTCTCAGATGGTACATTTTTTTTCTTTGGGTTTGGTTGAAGGAGAAAGCCTAGACTATGAAACCAACATCTTTGGAAGAACT
Source organism: Doryteuthis pealeii (assembly GCA_023376005.1). Taxonomy (NCBI): domain Eukaryota; kingdom Metazoa; phylum Mollusca; class Cephalopoda; order Myopsida; family Loliginidae; genus Doryteuthis; species Doryteuthis pealeii. The sequence continues at coordinate 22,350,241 of CM042178.1, read as the reverse complement.
TGAAGGATGAATACAAGAATTATGTTCTGGCATTCCACGAGAGTCCCTGGGAAGATCAGTTGATGTGATTCCTGAGCACCTTGGGAGGCTGCTTCCCAGATAGAATTTTAGATAAGACCACATGTTATGCGTGTCATTGTCATATTCATTGAGTCTCAAACTGCAACAGTTTTTAAAAAAAATAAAACTCTTGTGTCGTAAGGAAGATTTCTTCTTTGGACTTTTGGATTATATATATATATATATATATATATATATATATATATATATATATATATATATATAATGTTGTTCTGGTTCCAACGGGAGAAAATTCAATATTCTATAAAAAAGAAGGTCCGCAAAACGTATTATGTTTTCACAAAAAAATGTTTTATTCTTTTTATTTTACATATGCAACACGTGTTTCAGATCTTCTGGTATCTTCTTCAGGCTTTGATTGATAATATGAAAATTAATTCTTACATGCGTGTATATATATATATATATATATATATATATATATATATATACATGAGTATTTCACTTCCCAAAAAGTATAAACTTAAGTAGAAAAACACAGAAATTCTCTAGAACAAAAAACAAATTTCAAACACACACACCTAACATATCAAATGAACATCTGATGAACTATAAAAGAGTAATAAAAGCTCAGTTAATGAATTTATTACCAAGGTTTTCGATTCGAATTCATATCACAGGACTATGAATATATTTTTAAAAAATCTGTATTCAAATGCCTTTAAAGTAATAAAGAATTCATCATTCGCATCTGATGAGTCGGGAGAGTTAGACACTTTGTCTAACCTCCCTGAAATAGACTATAATGCTAAATCTCTAAGTCTTTTGTTATTTCTTATATATATATATATATATATATATATATATATATATATATATATTTGGGAATAAAAAGGCCTTAAATACCATGGGTATCGTGGTTATGGACCATTTCCACTCCCGAGTATGTTCACGAGCTTCTTCAGACCACTGATATATTTTATTTAGACAGGCACATGGCCAAACTCATTTTATATTCATACATTTCACCTCCCTCATTCAGGGGTGGTCATATTGCATTCTTTCTCTTCAAGTGTCTTTTTTATTGGTGGAAATTTTTTTTTTTTTTTTTTTTTTTCCTTTTTGGCGGTGTTTTATTTCCTTTGTCTGCTAGTCTCTTTGGTAAATTCCTAAGTTTATTTTGACTGACCAACAGGATTTTAATTTATGGTCTATATATATATATATAATATATATATATATGTATGACAGTGTATGTGTGTTTACATGAAAATTTTATCGATAGAACCCCCCCCAAAAAAAAATCTTTAGGGTGAACAAAAATATATGCTGGCGGTTAGTTGGTTGGTTGGTTGGATTTTAACGAGATTATGTTACAGTCACATACATACAAAAAAAACCTCGGATCGTTATAATATAGATATGTACATTTCATGTTGATTTCTATTTGTAGATCAATCCGTGGGTCGTAAGATAAGCTGTCACTGGCATTTTGAAAAGTGTTGTCAGGGTATTGTACCTAAGGCATCCATTATGTCGGCGTGGTTGGGGTCGCGAATAGAAAGCCTTTGTGATAATCCGTACGTACACAAAGGTATATTTTATTCATTCATCTTATTTATTTATTTATTTATTTATTTTTGGTTCAAAACATTTTATCGTTTTTGCTTTGATTAGTTTAAGCTTCTAAGATCAGTGATGTATTTAAGTTTCATTGTAATGAAATGTACTAGATTATAAAGACTAACGAAATTAAATAAGAACGCATATAAAATGATTACACTTATTTTAATTATATTCCAATTGGTTTCTATATAAAATCATTTATATGATTGGTTTTAATAATAAATATAATATTAAAGATCAATAACACCAAGTAATTATTTATTAAACCCGGTTTTGTAAAAACCAGTATGCAAATTAGTCACACCATATATTATGTAAACCTTTATTTCTTAGTGATATATAAGTCACATTGCAGGATTTCAAACGCATTAATAACATGGGCTGTTTTGAGGCAAATCTAACTCCGTTTTTCATAGAGATATCGTTAATAAATAAGATTTATTCTATGTATAAAAATTTTCGCAATAAATCAAATAATCATTGATAAAAAAATATGCAATTCCAGAGGGTATTGTGACGTAAGCAGTGACGTAGTTTCGGTTAGACATACACACTGGATCTCCATTACAATAAGACATCGCAGTCCAGCACGTTTGCCATTAAACCACGTGGATTAAAAAGTGTGTATACCAACATAGTTAAATTTTTAGGTTGCATGTTCGATCCTGACCGGGGGTGATAATAACATAGAATACTTAACATAGCTTAACACTTGTACCCGGTCATGGTTAGCGGAATACAAACAGCTTACTCTGGTGGATTGAATAAAGGGTTCGGTTCGAAGTTCTGTGAAGGCTGCCGATTATGATACGAAGTGACCAGTCTAGAAGGAAAAACATGAATTCAAACCTGTTAAACTCCGCTTAAGAAATTGGCCTTGTGTCACATCCTGCTCATCAAGGAGGGGTTGGGTAAATATACATATATATCCTTTGTTGAAGCGCGAGGTATAATGACTGCTGTCATAAGAAACGGCATGACGAGTTCAAATCCTGGACGACACTGTTTACATTTCACATCTATTAATAATGGAGATTCGCTTTCGGTTTTTGTCTGTAACAAAAATTACGTCACTGCTTACGTCACATTACCCAAAATCGTCATAACATAGAATAAAATGTATTCTATGTTATTTTGAGTGTATTTATTCAATAAATACACTCAAAATTTGAACATGCAGCATTAGACAGTTCTCATTGTTTTTTAAAAACAAGTTTTAATAAATACATGACTGGTATTATATATCTATATATAGTTTGTTTTATTTTAATACATATTCAAAGTTTACATTTCAAATTGTTTTATTTTTTAATCCTTTAATGAATTTGATGATTTTACTTACTTAAGGTACAAACTCACTGACATTGAATTTTTTACTCCGATCCCTCAGGCAATATGTTTCAAAAATCTATTTTTACATCGCCCGGAGGGTGTTTTTTTATTTTGTACTTGTAGTGCTTATACCTTTGAGAAAGGTATGAATAAAACTATTCTCCCCCAGTTATGGGTAGATAGTAGGGAGGACTGGTCTCTTTAACCTTAGTTAGGTAACCAGTCGATGTTTATAATTTGGAGACAAGTTATAAAATTATTAAAGGGGTCATATCGTATTTCACTCGTTCCATGCTTCAAAAAAAAAACAAAAAAAATCTTCTTTGCCCCACCCCCTCGTCTCACACAATAAAATATGTTGCATCATGGGAAAATAAAGTAGTTTCAAAGAAGAAGAAAAAGATAAGAGTTTCTCTGAATGTTTGAGATGAGGCTTGAAGATTAGTATTATTAGCGTTATTCGGACTATTGTCCCCATCTTCATTGTTATTTGTACAACGTTTCGGCCGATATTTTCTTCAGTCTTCGGACGGGAACCTTCTTTTCGAACTCGGGAACTTTCTTGTCGTATTCGGGAGCCATCACGGAACTTTGAACCTAATCCTTTATTTATTCCACGGAGGTATCCTGTTCTCATTCCGCTAACCATAGCTGGGGTAGGAGTTGTGTTGATTAATTATTTTTCTAACTGCTTTCACTCAGGATAGGAAACTGTCTTTTAGCCTAACAACAATGAAGATGGGGACAATAGTCCGAATAACGCTAATAATACTAAGACAAGAGTTATTAAACAACCAGACGTCAGGTTGTACAATCCACTTCTTTTTTTTATTTTCTTAAAAAAAAAACAACTCTGATTTAGATTATTAAAAAAAAGGCAAGTTTACTAATCATGTTAAACCAGACATGTTTTCAGAATTTTATATATTCAATTTTTTTTTTTTAACAAACGATTGTTCTCATTTATTTACAGCAGACTACGATAGAGTATTCAGCTAGAAGCCTCACTGTTCCTGGTTCGATACTGGCCCTCGCCAACTTAGCATATGAATAGCTCAGGGATTGTATGGTAAAGTGAGGAGCTGATGGTAGGTGTGGCGCTCCACCTCAAACGCTAAGAAAACAATCTAGCGCTAGTGAAAAGGGGATAGACTCCCTCGCTGTCTGGCTGATACCGAGTTTAGGATACCCGACGACTTTTCTTTTAAAAAATTACTGGAAGCGAATAAAAAAAAAATTGGTGTCAGCTATAATTTTTCTTTAAAAAAAATCAATTAAATAATACGACTATGATTTTGAAGGATAGAATTGGATTTTTGTTTTGTATTATAATTGCCGTAAACACCTTCACCTACCTTGGATCCACCATCACTGACAACCTATCACTTGATGCTGAACTCAGTTGCCGGATCGGAAAAGCTGCCTCAACTTTTGGGAAGCTCACAACAAGAGTGTGGGACAACAGCAAGCTCACTATCCGTACAAAGGTACAAGTGTATAGGGCATGTGTCATCAGCACCCTCATGTATGGAAGTGAAACATGGACCTTATACTCCCACCAAGAGCGGCGGCTAAATACCTTCTACCTTCGCTGCCTTAGACGTGTATTGGGCATCACCTGGAGGGACAGGATCACTAACACAGCAGTCCTAGAGAGAGCTCAACTCCCCAGCCTGTACTCTCTACTGAGACAACGTCGTCTCCGATGGTTGGGTCATGTACGTCGGATGGATGATGAACGAATCCCGAAAGACATCCTCTATGGAGAGCTAACATCTGGTAAAAGACAGATTGGTCGCCCTCTACTGCGATTCAAGGATGTCTGCAAAAATGATCTCAGGTGCTTTGGCATTGTCCCTTCCAGCTGGGAAAATTTGGCTCAAGACCGCCCTCGGTGGCGGCAGAATCTCCATAGAGGCCTGTACATGTCAGAAGTCACCCTGATACAACATCATGAAGCTAAGAGGCCCATCAGAAAGCAACGGCAACAACGCATAGGAACATTATCATCTACAGGGACAACCTACAAATGCAAAATCTGTGGTCAAGAATGTTTCTCAAACATAGGACTTCATAGTCACAGGAGGCGCTGCAACCTCAGGGGCACACAAAAACTTTTATCATAGTCTTTCGAGACTGAATTGCCAATGATGATGATGATTTTGAAGGATAGAATTGGATTTTTGTTTTGTATTATAAGCTGTACAAAAAATAAATAAAATTAAAAAAAGAAAAAAAGAACATTATCAGGAAAAGGGTATTGCGTTTCTTCCTTCAATATGACCTAAACTGATCACGTGACGTATTTCGATCGTACCTATTGTACAATTGTGATACCATAATTTATTTTTATTATTTTTTTAATTAAAAATGGCCTGACACTTTAAAAAAAATTAAAATACAAAAGAATATTAAGTGTGTCGTAGGGTACATAGACCGAAAACCTTGTCTGGTAAAACTGACTCTGACTCAAATATCAAAGTAAGTAAACTACAATCAGTCATGAATATTATTATTATTACTATTACTATTATTATTATTTTAGTGTTTCTTTTGTTTTGGTGGTTCCTTTGTGTTTTTTTTTATTTTTTACAAGTGGACCGCTTTCGAGATGCGCACTTCTAACGCTATTTTAACTGTGATCTTAATGCTGAACTTGAAAAAAAAAAAAAAAAAGAAAAAAAAAGACAATATTTTTGGTTTGAAAAATTGACCTTGTGTCACACACTGCTCGTGCAGAGAAGTTGGTATATATATATATATATCATATTTTTTATTGTGTAGCATGTACTCCTTCTTCCCTTTCTTTCTTTATAATAAAAACGGAATGCACTATTATTTAGCTGAGATGACGACACTCATGAGAAATAAAAATTTGGTGGATAAGCAACACCATATAATCATTTTTATAATGTATTTTTGCATTTCGTCTTGGACAATTTGGATGGTCTCATTTTTAACAAGAGTGTGTGGCAAGATAACGGTCGTACGAACACGAATATATATATATACCAATTCATACTGTCGTGCCATAAGTCACCCAAAAATGGCGATATACATATCAGTTTAAAATAAACGAGAGATTCTGGGAAAGCCAGCTAGTGTAGTGGTTAGAATGTCAGATAGGGTTCGAATTGCGCACAAAGCACTGTCCTGTCTATAGCTCTGCTGATGAGGCCTAATGGGCTGAAATGTACATACAAAGATCGACCTTTTCTCGATTTGTTTACGCTTTACATTTAAACCGATATGCACGCCTATTTCATTTAATTATAATTAATTAATTAACAAATTAGGTATGACTTTAATTAAGCACATAATCTCCCTAAAAATTGTCGGCCTTCGCCATTTCAAACACATCGTTTGACCACTTCATATATATATATATATATATATATATATATATATATATATATATTCTGTTCTCATTTGAGCAGTTGAGAACACAGGAGTATTAGTCGACTGAAATCCTTTAAATCTCTCGAGTAAACGGAAGAAAAAAAAGAGAGAAAATACATTTCAAAGAAGTAAAATATAAACAAAAAGTTAGCGATATAAGTGATTAATAAGAAAAGTATTTTGAAATTGAAAAAAAAGGTGTGGTGGCAATTCAAATATCCTTAGAATCAAAGTGGGTGGTTTATTTCAATGTGTGCGCGCGCGTGTGTGTGTGTGTGTGAGAGAGAGAAAGAAGAGAGAGAGAGAGAGAGAGAGAGAGAGAGAGAGAGAGAGAGGCTGATTTTCAGAGGGTTGGGTTGAGAATAGAACGGCTTTATGATAATCCATACGTACACAAAGGCGTATATTATTCATCGTTTTTTTTTTTTTTTTTCTTTAAAACTTTTATCGTTTTTGCTTTGAACAGTTTAAGCTTTTAAAATCCCTGATGATCCCCGACTTCAAATAATAATCATGAAAATCTATTATGATATTAAATCTGTTTTGTTTGTAATCGAATTATAATAAGGTACCCATAGATTTACAATGAAAGTGAAATGGGTGTCGAGTTACTTCGACTACAGGTTTTGAATTCAGAGTTTTCCTTCTCCTAAACCGGTTGCCTAACCAAGGTTAAAGAGTCCATTCTGCCCTACTATTCACACATAGCTGGAGGGAGAGTAGGATTCATACCTTTCCCAAGGGTATTAGCGCTAAGTGAAATGCAATTACCACGTCAAGGATTTGAACCCGGGGCGACGAGTCCATTTCCCATGACTTTAACCATTACACCACGCGCATATTTTGTATATATTGTGACAGTATTCCCACAATCTGAAACAGATTTGAAAGAAATGTATATGCTGTACTATACGACCCATAAACAGGTTGGATTCCTTTTGTATCAGCGCTTCTATCTAAGAAAAGGAAAGTGTGTTGTTTTCCCCTTATCTGTACTTTCCTGGTGATGGCCACATTTGAACTGCTCCTTCAAACCTCAAAAAAGCTTCCCACCGTAAAATAATGCTTGTCACAGCTTCCTCATAACTCATAACGCCTCTCGGTGGGGGAGGGTCTTAAACAGACCGTTGGATTGATTGATTGGTTATGGGTGATATTGTAAGTACAGAGTAGCGCAAAGTCATTTATCATTGAAAAGATAACTGTAAAGCTGGAAACGGTACGTATTTGATTGAATGATTGATTGAATGATTTTTTTAAAAAAATTACACACAATGGCTCGCATGTCGGAATGCAGTGATGACATGTTCGTGGTAAAAACAATAGTCGTATACTTATCTCGTCTTCTGTACTACGTGGAGAGGCTTGAATCTGGTTACTGGGTCGATGCTGCGCTGCCTGACAGTTCCTTGATGCATGGAGTTTGGAAACCAACTTGGGATGCTGGAGGATATCTTGCCTTGTGCCATTTATAGTGTTTAGTAATAATACAAATATATATATATATATATATATATATATATATATATATATATATATACTAGCTAAAGTACCCGGTCCATGACCGGACTAAAAAAATTAGTAACACCAAAGTGTTTTCAGACATATTTACATCCAATTCACATGGCTCTCATGTCAGAATGGAGTGATGACGTGTTGATAGTAAAGATAATCATTGTATACTTTTCTGTGCTACGTGGAGAGGCTTGAATCTGGTTACTGGGTCGATACTGAGTTTGCTGACAGTTCCTTGATGTTTAGAGTATAAAATTTATTTTTCTTCTTTTTTAAAAAAATCACACACAATGTAGCATCATGGCTCGCATGTCGGAATGCAGTGATGACATGTTCGTGGTAAAAACAATAGTTGTATACTTATCTCGTCTTCTGTACTACGTGGAGAGGCTTGAATCTGGTTGCTGGGCCGATGCCGAGTTGGCTGGCAATTATTTAATGTTTGGAGACTGGAAACAAGCTTGGGTGCTGAAGAACATCATGTTATGTGCCATTTATAGTTTTTAGAAATAACACAAGGCGACTTATCTTTTTCTCATGAGATTTTTTATTTTCTCCCAAACCAAACTGCACGGAGCAAGAGAGCACGTCTCACTCTATCAACACATTTTTCCAAACTCTCTGAATATTCTCACCTCTCACTCTTCCTCTTTCCCACTTCAACGCGTAACGTCCCATCGACCAATAACAAAATGCTATGAGGCGTTGTGCTGATTCGTCCTTAAAATTGTCCATGCTAACCTATAGTAATTTTTTTCAACTGGTAGAGAAATGTCACGTGGCGAAGTGGGAGTGAGAAAGAGTGAGAGGTGAGAATTTTAGGAGAGTTTGGAAAGATGCGTTGACAGAATGAAACGTGGTCTCTTACTCAGTGCAGTTTGGTCTGGGCGGGGGGAGAATAAAATATCATGAAAAAAAGATAAGTCACCTTGTGTTATTTCTAAAAAAGACTATAAATGGCACAAAGCAAGATGTCCTTCAGCATCCCAAGCTGGTGTCTAGACTCCAAACATACAGGAATTGTCAGCCAACTCAGCATGGGCCCAGCAACCGGATTCGAGCCTCTCCACGTAGTACAGAAAATGAGATAAGTATTACGACAATTATTTCTACAGTGACAGCTCAAAACAGACAAGAATGGCAGGTGAAAGAAAATACGAGGGTGAATCAAAAAGTAATGCCATTTTGTTTAGGACAAGTATAATTACCAACACAGGAACATGTATCATACATCAAAATAAAGCTGGTCCTCTATCTGTCTGTCTGTCTGTCTGTCTGTCTTTCTCTCTCTCTCTCTCTCTCTCTCTCTCTCTCTCTCTCTCTCTCCCGCTCTCTCTCTCTAATATATATATATATATATATATATATATATATATATATATATATATGTTACAACAGACCATTACGGTTATCTTCCTTGTCTTTCACT
>CM042178.1:22333419-22335919 GCA_023376005.1 Doryteuthis pealeii | reverse complement strand
GGAAGAATTGAACAATATCATTGTTTAATAGTCTACGCATTACAATAGAAACCAAAGAAAACAAGCTCGTAAGATCAGTAAGAATACTCAGAAGAGTTCTGGAGACCTGAGGAGACTTGCTGTCACTTTGACTCAAGTGAAAGACCACCAGCTTTCGCTCGTGTGAAAAACCCACATAATAATAATAATAATAATAATAATAATAATAATAATAATAATAATAATGGAGATTCGGTCTCAATTTGCATGTAACCGAAACTACGTCACTGCTTGCGTCACATTACCTAAAATCATCAATACATAGAATAAATAACAAACAAGAAATAGTAAGTTTTTCAGTATCAAGAGGTTAACTGGTGGTCATTTGTTGAAGGGATAGTTCTTCTTTATTCAAGGTTGTTTTGTGGGGGATTTTATTTCTTTCAATTATTGATAAAATTGTTTTTACAAATATTAATACAGTTGACCATATCAACATACTAATAACATGCGATTGTATTTATATATATTCACCAAAATAGCTCTCTACAGTGTGAACGGGAAGGATAATTTGCATATTGATATTAAAAATTTGATTTTAATGAATGTGTACTTGGTATTATTGATTTCTAATTGTTTGGTTTTATCTTAATGAATATGAGCAAAAACCTCGGGGATGAACCTTAAAAGAAATCCATTAACAAAAAGAAATAACTGTAATTTCATTCTTTACTTCCTATTCTAACTAGAGAGTTAGATTTGGAAAATTTTGCAACGAAAGACGGGAGTGGTGGAAGAATAAGTTTCAGTTGTTCTATTTTTCGATCAACCCTCCTCACGACCCACTAGTATATACGGCCTCACATGTCACATAAACATGTGACATGTGGGGCCGTATATATTAGTGGGCCGTGCCCTCCTCTGTTTCAAATCTTTTTATCTGCATTCTTATTTAGTTTCATTAGCCTTTCTGATTTAATATAATATTCTATTACATTAAAACTTAAATAGTTGCATACTAGTTTATACTATTAAGTAAAACGTATGTAAATAAACGTAGTCACAATAAGAGAGTAAGATTTAGAGAAAAAGAAAGAGAGAGAAAAAGAAAGAGAGAAAGTGTGTGTGAGAAAGAGAGAGAAAGTGAGTGAGAGAGAGAGAAAGAGAAAGAGAAAGAGAGAAACTAACATTGAGAGAGAGAGAGAGAGAGAGAGAGAGAGAGAGAGAGAGAGAGAGAGAGAGAGAAAGAGAACGAGAGAAAGAGAAAGAAATAGAGTAACATTGAGAGAACGAGAGACTAAAATAGTAACACCGAGAGAGAGAAAGAGAAAGAGGGTGAGAGAGTAACATTGAAAGAGAGAAAGAGAAAGAGAGAGAAAATAGAGAAAGAGATTAACATTGAGTGTAAAGCAGGGGAGCAGAGAGAGAGAGAGAGAGAGAGAGAGAGAGAGAGAGAGAGAGAGAGAGATTAATTTCTTCTTTTTCTTCCAATCTCAGTTGGGTTCTTCTGATAATTTTACGTTTATATAATCAGAAAATCTACGTGGACAATCCCGGGCGCGAACCCTGAAGATATTTCTGGCCATTCAAATTACTGCCGGTGACATTAATATTAACACAATGTGATAAGTGGGAGCATAGAATTTTAATAGATTTAATTCATGAGAACAAAGGAAATGTAAATTATTTCTCTGAATGTTTGAGATGAGGCTTGCGGATTAGTGCTATCTGCATTATTCGGACTATTGTCCCCATCTTTATTGTTATTTGTACAACGTTTCGGTCGATATGCCCTCCGGCCTTCTTCAGGTATTTCTTGTCGGACTCGGGAACCTTCTCGGACTCGGGAACCTTCTTCTCGAACTCGGAAACCTTCTTGTCGTAATCGGTAGCCATCACGGAACTTCGAACCTAACCCTTTATTTAGTCCACGGAATGAGAACAGGATACCCCCGTGGACTAAATAAAGGGTTAGGTTCAAAGTTCCGTGATGGCTACCGATTACGACAAGAAGGTTCCCGACTCCGAGAAGGTTCCCGAGTCCAACAAGAAATACCTGAAGAAGGCCGGAGGGTATATCGGCCGAAACGTTGTACAAATAACAATAAAGATGGGGACAATAGTTCGAATAACGCAGATAACACAAAATGTAAATTATTATGGAAAAATAATTAAGATTTGGTATGTATGTATGTATGTACCAATCCCTCCGTATGAGCAGGATGTGACACAAGGTCAATTTTTATGCGGAGTTTACGAGGTTTGAATTCAGAGTTTTCCTTCTTCTAGACCAGTTGCAGTACCAAAATTGGAGAGCCTAGTCTGTCCTACTATTTAGCTGAGTTGGAGGGAGAGGAGGTGGATTCATACCGTTCCTAGGGGTATTAGAGCCACATGAAATGCAATCAGCCTCGACAGGATTTGAACTCGTATCACTGTGTCCATTTCCTTCGACGACAACCATTATACCACGGGCATTTCCAATTTGGTATGTATGTATGTATGTATGTATGTATTATTA
>CM042178.1:22318419-22328419 GCA_023376005.1 Doryteuthis pealeii | reverse complement strand
CTGTCTGTCTGTCTGTCTGTTAGGCTTGTTTGTATGTTAGCTGGCTTATCTATCTATTATCTCTATCTCTATCTATCTTTCTATCTATATGTCTGTCTGTCTGTCTGTCTGTCTGTAGGTTTAGCTGTTTGTATATTAGCTGGCTTATCTATCTATCTATCTATCTATCTATCTATCTATCTATTTCTACTCTATTCCATTTTAGCTGTTTGTATGGTAGCTGGCTTATCTATCTATCTATCTATCTATGCTATATCTATTATATCTTTCTGTCTGTCTGTCTGTCTGTTTAGCTGTTTGTATGTTAGCTGGTTTATCTATCTATCTATCTATCTATCTATCTATCTATCTGTCTGTCGGTTTATCTGTTTTGTTTTTATATTAGCTGGCTTATCTATCTATCTATCTATCTATCTATCTACTATGTATCTATCCGTTTAGCTGTTTGTATGTTAGCTGGCTTATCTATCTATCTATCTAATCTATCTATCTATCTGTCTGTCTGTCTGTCTGTCTGTTTAGTTGTTTGTATGTTAGCTGTTTATTTATCTTATTTACCGATCTATCTATCTATCTATCTATCTATCTATCTGTAGGTTTAGCTGTTTGTTTGTATATTAGCTGGCTTATCTATCTATCTATCTATCTATCTATCTATCCGTTTAGCTGTTTGTATGTTAGCTGACCTATCTATCTATCTATCTATCTATCTATCTATCTGTCTGTCTGTTTAGCTGTTTGTATGTTAGCTGGTTTATCTATCTATCTATCTATCTATTTGTCTATCTGTCTGTCTGTCTGTCTGTCTGTAGTTTTAGCTGTTTGTTTTGTATATTAGCTGGCTTATCTATCTATCTATCTATCTATCTATCTATCTATCTGTCTCTCTGTCTGACTGTTTAGCTGTTTGTATGTTTGCTGGTTTATCTATCTATCTATCTATCTATCTATCTGTCTGTAGGTTTAGCTGTTTGTTTGTATATTAGCTGGCTTATCTATCTATCTATCTATCTATCTATCTATCTATCTGTCTGTCTGTCTGTCTGTCTGTCTGTTTAGCTGTTTGTATTTTAGCTGGCTTATCTATTCTATCTATCTATTTCTATCTATCTATATGTTGTCTGTCTGTCTGTAGGTTTAGCTGTTTGTATATTAGCTGGCTATCTACTATCTATCTATCTATCTATCTATCTATCCGTTTAGCTGTTTGTATGGTAGCTGGCTTAACTATCTATCTATCTATCTATCTATCTGTCTGTCTGTCTGTCTGTCTGTCTGTTTAGCTGTTTGTATGTTAGCTGGTTTATCTATCTATCTATCTATCTATCTATCTATCTATCTATCTATCTGTCGGTTTATCTGTTTGTTTTTATATTAGCTGGCTTATCTATCTATCTATCTATCTATCTATCTATCTATCTATCTATCTAACTATGTATCTATCCGTTTAGCTGTTTGTATGTTAGCTGGCTTATCTATCTACCTATCTATCTATCTATCTATCTATCTATCTGTCTGTCTGTCTGTTTAGTTGTTTGTATGTTAGCTGGTTTATCTATCTATCTATCTATCTATTATCTATCTATCTATCTATCTATCTGTCTGTCTGTAGGTTTAGCTGTTTGTTTGTATATTAGCTGGCTTATCTATCTATCTATCTATCTATCTATCTATCTATCTATCCGTTTAGCTGTTTGTATGTTAGCTGACCTATCTATCTATCTATCTATTCTATCTATCTATCTATCTGTCTGTCTGTCTGTCTGTTTAGCTGTTTGTATGTTAGCTGGTTTATCTATCTATCTATCTATCTATTTGTCTATCTGTCTGTCTGTCTGTCTGTCTGTAGGTTTAGCTGTTTGTTTTGTATATTAGCTGGCTTATCTATCTATCTATCTATCTAATCTATCTATCTCTCTGTCTGACTGTTTTAGCTGTTTGTATGTTAGCTGGTTTATCTATCTATCTATCTATCTATTCTATCTGTCTGTAGGTTTAGCTGTTTGTTTGTATATTAGCTGGCTTATCTATCTATCTATCTATCTATCTATCTATCTATCTATCTATCTATCTGTCTGTCTGTCTGTCTGTCTGTTTAGCTGTTTGTATGTTAGCTGGCTTATCTATCTATCTATTATCTATCTATCTAATCTATATGTCTGTCTGTCTGTCTGTAGGTTTAGCTGTTTGTATATTAGCTGGCTTATCTATCTATCTATCTATCTATCTATCTATCTATCTATCTATTCCGTTTAGCTGTTTGTATGGTTAGCTGGCTTAACTATCTATCTATCTATCTATCTGTCTGTTCTGTCTGTCTGTCTGTCTGTTCTGTTTAGCTGTTTGTATGTTAGCTGGTTTATCTATCTATCTATCTATCTATCTATCTATCTATCTTCTGTCGGTTGTATCTGTTTGTTTTTATATTAGCTGCCTATCTATTATCTATCTATCTATCTTCTATCTAACTATGTATTATCCGTTTAGCTGTTTGTATGTTAGCTGGCTTATTATCTATCTATCTATCTATCTATCTATCTGTCTGTCTGTCCTGTCTGTAGGTTTTTAGCTGTTTTTGTTTGTATATTAGCTGGATTATCTATCTAATCTATCTATCTATCTATCTATCTTCCTATCCGTTTTAGCTGTTTGTATATTAGCTGGCTTATCTATCTATCTATCTTATCTATCTTCTATCCTATCTATCTATTATCTGTCTGTCTGTCTGTCTGTCTGTCTGTTTTAGCTGTTTGTATGTTAGCTGGCTTATCTATCTATCTATCTATCTATGTATCAATGCCTGTCCTGTCTGTCTGTCTGTGGTTTTTAGCTGTTTGTATATTGCTGGCTTATTTATCTATCTATCTATCTAGCCATTTTAGCTGTTTGTATGTTAGCTGGCTTATCTATCTATCTAATTCTATCCGTCTGTCTGTCTGTCTGTCTGTCTGTCTGTCTGTTTAGCTGTTTGTATGTTAGCTGGCTTATCTATCTATCTATCTATTATTCTATCTATATGTCTGTCTGTTCTGTCTGTCTGTGCTGTAGGTTTAGCTGTTTGTATATTAGCTGGCTTATCTATCTATCTATTCTATCTATGCTATCTATCTATCCATTTAAGCTGTTTGTATGATGGTAGCTGGCCTTATTATCTATCTATCTAATCTATCCTATCTATTCTATCTATCTATCTATCTATCTGTCTGATCTGTTTAGCTGTTTTGTATGTTTAGCGGATTAATCTATCTATGCTATCTATCTATCTATCTATCTATGTATCTAATATGTCTGTCTGTTCTGTCTGTAGTTAGCTGTTTGTATATTAGCTGGCTTATCTAATCTATCTATCTATCTTCTATATATCTATCCATTTAGCTTGTTTGTATGGGTAGCTGGCTTTATCTATCTATCTATCCTATCTATCTATCTATCTATCTATATATCTTTTCTGTCTGTCTGTTCTGTCCCTGTTTAGCTATTTGTATGTTAGCTGGTATATCTACTATCTATCTATCTATCTATCTGTCTGTCCGGTTATCTGTTTGTTTTTATATTAGCCTGCTTATCTATCTATCTTATCTATCTATCTATCTAACTATGTATCTATCCGTTTAGCTGTTTTGTATGTTAGCGGCTTTCTAAATTATCTATCTATCTATCTATCTATCTAATCTGCTGTCTGTCTTGTCTTGTCTGTTTAGTTGTTTGTAATGTTTGCTGGTTTATCTATCTAATTTACCGATCTATCTCTCTATCTATCTATCTATCTATCTATCTTATCTATCTGTAGGTTTAGTGTTTGTTTGTATATTACTGGCTTATCTATCCTATCTATCTATCTATCTATCTATCCGTTTAGTCTGTTTGTATGTTAGCTGACCTATCTATCTATCTATCTATCTTCTTATCTATCTATCTATCTATCTGTCTGTTCTGTCTGTCTGTTTAGCTGTTTGTAGTTAGCTAGGTTTATCTATCTATCTATCTAATGCTATTTGTCTCTCTGTCTGGTCTGTCTGTCTGTCTGTAGGTTTAGCTGTTTGTTGTATATTAGCTGGCTTATCTATCTATCTATCTATCTATCTATCTATCTATCTATCTATTGTCCTCTCTGTCTGACTGTTTAGCTGTTTATGTATGTGTAGCTGGTTTATCTATCTTATCTTATCTATCTATCTTAATCTATCTGTCTGTAGGTTTAAGCTGTTTTGTTTGGTATATTAGCTGGCTTTCTATCTATCTAATGCTATCTATTATCTTATCTATCTACTATCTATCTGTCCTGTCTGTCTGTCTGTTTAGCTGTTTGTTGTTAGCTGGCTTTCTATCTATCTAATCTATCTATGCTATCTATAGTCTGTCTGTCTGTCTGTAGGTTTACTGTTTTGTATATTAGCCTGGCTTATCTATCTATCTATCTATCTATCTATCTATGCTATCTATCCGTTTAGCTGTTTGTATGTTAGCTGGCTTATATATCTATCTTCTATCTATCTATCTATATGTCTGTCTGTCTGTCTGTAGGGGTTTAAGCTGTTTGTATATTAGTGGCTATCTATCTATCTATCTATCTATCTATCTATCTATCCGTTTAGCTGTTGTATGGTAGCTGGCTTTTAACTATCTATCTATCTATTCTATCTATCTGTTGTCTGTCTGTCTTCTGTCTTGTTTAGCTGTTTTGTATGTTAGCTGGTTTATCTTATCTATCTAATCTATCTTCTAACTCTATCTATCTATCTGTCCGGTTTTATTGTTTGTTTTTTTATATTAGCTGGCTATTCTATCTATCTATCTATCTATCTATCTATCTATCTATCTAACTATGTATCTATCGCGTTTAGCTGTTTGTATGTTAGCTGGCTTTCTTCTTACCTATCTATTCTATCTATCTATCTATCTATCTGTCTGTCTGTTCTGTTTAGTTTGTTTGTATGTTAGCGTGGTTTAATCTATCTATCGTATCTATTATCTATCTAATCTATCTTCTGTCTGTCCCTGTAGGTTTAGGCTGGTTTGTTTTGTATATTAGCTGGCTTATCTATCTATCTATCTATCTATCTATCTATCTACTATCTATCCGTTTACTGTTTGTATGTTAGCTGACGCTATCTATGCTATCTATCTATCTATCTATCTATCTATCTGTCTGTCTGTTCTGTCTGTTTAGCTGTGTTGTTATGTTTAGCTGGTTTATACTATCTATCTATCTATCTATTTGTCTATCTGTCTGTCTGTCTGTCTGTCCTGTAGGTTTAGCTGTTTTGTTTGTATATAGCTGGCTTATCTATTGCTATTATCTATCTATCTATCTATCTCTCTGTTCTGACTGTTTAGCTGTTTGTATGTTAGCTGGTTATCTTATCTATCTATCCTATCTATCTAGTCTGTCCTGTAGGTTTAGTGTTTTGTTTGTATATTAGCTGGCTTATCTATCTATCTATCTATCTATCTATCTATCTATTCTATCCTGTCTGTTCTGTCTGTCTGTCTGTTTAGCTGTTTGTATGTTTAGCTGGCTTATCTATCTATCTATGCTATCTATCTATCTATCTATATTCTGGTCTGTCTGTCTGTAGGTTTAGCTGTTTGTATATTAGCTGGCTTATCTATCTATCTATCTATCTTCTATCTATCTATCCGTTTAGCTGGTTTGTATGGGTAGCTGGCTTAACTATTATCTATCTATCTATCTGTCTGCTGTCTGTCTGTCTGTCCTGTTGTTTAGCTTGTTTTTGTATGTTAGCTGGGTTTATCTATCTATCTATCTATCTATCTATCTATCTATTCTATCTGTCGGTTTATCTGTTTGTTTTTATATTAGCTGGCCTATCTATCTATCTATCTATCTATTCTAATCTAATGCTAACTACATGTAATCTATCCGTTTTAGCTGTTTGTATGGTTAGCTGGCTTATCTATCTATCTATCTATCTATCTATCTATCTGTCTGTCTGTCTGTTTCTGTAGGTTTAGCTTGTTTTGTTTTTGTATATTAGCTGGGGGGGGGCTTAATCATATCTATGCTATCTATCTATCTATCTATCTTTCTATCCGCTTTAGCTGTTTGTATATTAGCTGGCTTATCTATCTAATTATCTATCTATCTATCTATCTATTCTATCTATCTGTCTGTCTGTCTTGTCTGTCTTGTCTGTTTAAGCTGTTTGTATGTTAGCTGGCTTTATCTATCTATCTATCTATCTATGTTATCTATCTTTCTGTCTTCTGTCTGTAAAGGTTTAGCTGTTTGTTATATTAGCGTGGCTATTTATCTATCTATCTATCTTAGCATTTAGCCTGGTTTGTAGTTAGCTGGGCTTATCTTATCTATCTATCTATCCGTCTGTCTGTCCTGTCTGTCTGTCTGTCTGTCTGTTTTAGCTGTTTGTATGTTCGCTGGCTTATCTATCTATCTATCTATCTAACTCTATCTATATTCTGTCCTGTCTGTCTGTCTGTCTGTAGGTTTATGTCTTTTGTATATTAGCTGGCTATCTACTTATCTTATCTATCTATCTATCTATTATCCATTTAGCTGTTTGTATGGTAGCTGGCTTATCTAATCTATCTATCTATCTATCTATCTATCTATTATCTATCTATCTATCTATCTGTCTGTCTGTTTAGCTGTTTGTATGTTAGCTGGATTATTATCTATCTACTATCTATCTAGTCTATCTATGTATTATATGTCTGGTCTGTCTGTCTGTAGTTTGCTTGTTTTGTTATTAAGCTGGCTTATCTATCTATCTATCTATCTATCTTTTATCTATCCATTTAGCTGTTTGTATGGTAGCTGGCCTTATCTATCCTATCTATACTATCTATTATCTATCTATATCCATTTACTGTTTGTAGTGCATCTGGCCTTATCTATCTATCTATCTATCTATCCTGTGTGTCGGTTTATCTTGTTTGTTTTTAATATTAGCTGGCTTATCTATCTATCTATCTATTATTATCTACATGTATCTAATCGTTTTAGCTGTTTTAATGTTAGCTGGCTTATCTATCTATCTATCTATCTATCTCTCTATTTAATCTGTCTGTTGTCTGTCTGTTTAGGTTGTTTGTATGTTAGCTGGTTTATCTATTATTTACCGATCTATGCTATATCTATTAATCTTCTATCATCTATCTATCTGTAGGTTTAGGGCTGTTTGTATATTAGCTGGCTTATCATCTATCTATCTATCTCTCTATCTATTATCCGTTTAGCTTGTTTGTATGTTAGCTGACCTATCCTATCTATCTATTATCTTCTATTATTACTATCTATCTGTCTGTCTGTCTGTCTGTTTTAGCTGTTTGTATGTTAGCTGGTTTATCTATCTATCTATTCTACTATTTTGTCTAATCTGGTCTGTCTGTCTGTCTGTCTGTAGGTTTGCTGTTTGTTTGTATATTAGCTGGCTTATCTATTATCTATCTATCTATTCTATCTATCTGTCTCTCTTCTGGACTGTTTAGTTGTTTGTATGTTAGCTGGTTTATCTATCTATCTATCTATTATCTATTTCTGTCTGTAGGTTTAGCTGTTTGTTTGGTATATAGCTGGCTATCTAATTCTATTTATCTATCTATCCTATCTATCTATCTATCTATCTATCTGTCTGTCTGTCTGTTCCTGTTTAGTTGTTTTTGTATGTTAGCTGGCGTTTATTCTATCTATCTAATCTAGTTTATCTATCTATCTATCTATAGGTGTCTGTTGTCTGTCTGTAGTTTAGCTGTTTGTATATTGCGTGGCTTATCTACTATATCTAATCTTATCTAATTATCTATCTATCGTTAGCTGTTTGTATGGTTAGCTGGCTTAACTATCTATCTATCTATTATCTTGCTGTCTGTCTGTCTGTCTGTCTGTCCGTTAGCTTGTTTGTATTGTTTGTTGGTTTATCTCTCTATCTATCTAAATCTATTCTATCTATGCTATTATTATCTATCTATCTTCGTGATCTGTCGGTTTATTTGTTTGTTTTTATATTAGCTGGTTATCTATCTATCTATCTATCTTATCTATCTATCTATCTAGTCTGATCTATCTATGTATNCCGACTGACTCCTCTGCCAGGAGTTGTCTGAAGAACTCCCCAATGGGCCACCTGTGGCCGTGGGTGGCAACATGGGATGCTTGATAAAACCCAGGTGGCTGAGCAGTCCATGACTTGCAATACTCCACTTTAGGCTTTTCTTAGGCTAGATGGGCGGTCGGAAGGCCCCCTCCGATCAATCGGCTGGCCACGTCAAGCCTTAGCACCTATATGATGCCCCAACACTATTTCCTTATGGCAACCTCCAATCCTTATCATATGGGGTGCTAGAGGCGGTGGCTGAGGTCTACATGTCCTGGGAATGACGTTAAACTCGTATTCTGATGGTGAAGTTCCAGTTTTGGAGGTTTGGGGAAGTGGAGCACTTCTTCATCACCATTGCTCCTGGTCCACTCTGACCCGGAGTGGTGTATACCTGTTAGGGTCCCATCTATGGGTTAAATGGAAAACATGAGTTGATAAACAAAATTGTATTATCCATTAATAATTGATTTATTTTCAAAACTTATTGGCATTAATGACCACCGAGGTTGATATGCCGTAAAACAAAACAAAACTAAAACTAAAGGAAACTAAACTAAACTAAGCATTATTGTCGACCATGACGCTCCTGTTAACCTTGATTATAACAATACCAGCAATAAAATAAGATGCATGGAGTTTAGGGTAGGTAAAAGTACTGAGCGTAAGCTGGGTTAGTGAGCATCATAGAGAAGATTAACCTAGGCCAACGGGAGATTTCAAACTTCACTGTATATGACGCAGGGCAATTTTTTAGCCAAAATGTGCGTGCGTTGCATGTCTATATGTCGTGGTAAATACAGTAATTAAAATGGCTATTGCTTGGGAAATCAAAAATATCCCAGTCACTTTTTGGGCAATTTCCTATAGCTTTTAAGCGCACACATTTAAAATTTGTTGGTGTTATGTGTATATTATATACTAGAAGTGGCTACCAAGCGACGCCTGAGTAGTGATAGGGAAACATTGGTGTATTGATTTGCTTACTTTTGAGATTTACAAATGCTGGACATTTCTAAGTAGAATTTCAATGCTTTTTCTATGGATATTTTAATTTCTATATTTCTTTGAATATAAATCAAATCTTCACAATTTCTGTACTAAAAGCAAAAACTGGTGATATCTAATGTGTATATATTAGGTATACCCAAATTTTTATTTTAAAAACGAATTAAAATTAACTAGATCGATTATTCAAGGTTTAATTTTTGTCTAAGTCGAAAAGTAGTAATATAATGAGCATCAGTAAAAAAAAAAAGAAAAAAAAAGAAGAAGCAAAATAATAGTAAAAAAGGAATTTATTTTAAATACATTTAAAACAATTTTTTCGGTCAATTTTGCTTCAAAATGGCCGTAAGCACTGTCTAAAAATGACTAAAAATCCGTATTTACAAAATACATTTAACCCTCCCGATTGAAAAAAATTTTTTAACAAAAATCAGGGAAAAATTATAAAAATTAGAATATTCATAGAAATATTTGAAATAAAATAACTAATGCATTATAAAATTCATTTATTGATAAATCAACACTGAGAATTTCATTAAATTCGGATAATTCCCTGATTTTTGGTAAATTTATTTGAAACGTGGTGATAAATTTGTTTTGAAAAAAACCCCAAAAAAACCCAGGATTTTTCGACAAATTGGATATACCTAGTATATATAGAGAGAGACTTTGAAATCGGGTCACGGTCTTCATTTCCTACGATAATAACCGTTACATTACCGAGCGCCCCATGAATTATACCATGTAGGCGAAGACGACGATTAAATTAGGATATGACATCATTTTACAATATCTGAGATTTTTCCGTCTTTGTCGATACGCACAATCCTCTTCCCGCCATTTTTTTTTTTCTTTTTTTTTTTCTGATGCCAATTTCGTAAACAGGTTGCATTTAAATGTCAACCCTGTGCCTT
>CM042178.1:22293419-22315919 GCA_023376005.1 Doryteuthis pealeii | reverse complement strand
GATTTTACTATGAAAATACATACATTGGGAATGATTTTACTATGAAAATACATTATGACATTGGGAATATTTTACTATGAAAATACAAATGATTTTTACTATGAAATACTGGGAATGATTTTACTATGAAAATACATTGGAATTGATTTTACTATAAAATACATTGGAATGATTTTACTATAAAATACATTGGGAATGATTTTACTATAAAAATACATTAGGAATGATTTTAATATAAAAATACATTGGGAATGATTTAACTATAAAATACATTAGGAATTATTTTAATATAAAAATGCGTTGAAAATCATTTGTATTATTTTATCATAAAAATGCATAGGGGATAATTTTACTATAAGAATACATTGGAAATTATTTCATGATAAAAATGCATTGGGAATGATTTTTACTATAAAAATGCGTTGGAAATTATATTACAATAAGAATGCATTGGGGATCATTTTACTATAAAAAGACATTGGGATTGATTTTGCTATAAAATGCACTGGGAATAACTTTATTATAAAACTACATTGGGAATGATTTTACGATAAAAATACATTAGGAATGACTTCATATTTTTTTTAAAAAGCATTTGGAATGATTTTACAATAAAATACTCTGGGAATGATTTTACGATAAAAATACTCTGGGAATGATTTTACTATAAAAATGCGTTGGGAATGATTTTACTATAAAATGTACTGGAATATATTTTACTCTAAAAATGCATCGGAAATTATTTTGCTATAAAAATTCACTGAAAATAATTTTACTCTGAAAATGTACTGGAAATTATCTTACTATGAAAATTCGTTGGAAGTGATTTTACAATAAAAATGCATTTGAAAAGTTTTAACTATAAAATGCATTGAAATGATTTTACTATAAAATGCATAGGGAATGATATTACTATAAAAAATACATTAAAAAAGATTTTTACTATTAGAATGCATCAGAAATGATTTTACTATAAAAATGCATAGGGAATGATATTACTATAAAAATACATTAAAAAGGATTTTACTATAAGAATGCATCAGAAATGATTTTACTATAAAAATGCATAGGGAATGATATTATATAAAAATACATTAAAAAGGATTTTACTATTAGAATGCATCAGAAATGATTTTACTATAAAAATGCATAGGGAATGATATTACTAAAAAATACATTAAAAAGGATTTTACTATAGAATGCATCAGAAATGATTTTACTATAAAAATGCATAGGGAATGATTTACTATAGAAATGCATAAAGAATGATATTACTATAAAAATACATTAAAAAGGATTTTACTATTAGAATGCATCAGAAATGATTTTACTATAAAAATGCATAGGGAATGATATTACTATAAAAATGCATATGGAATGATATTACTATAAAAATACATTGGGAATGAGTTTACTATGAAAATACATTAAAAATGATTTTACTATAAATACACTGGATATCATTTTATAATAAAAATGCACTGGAAATGATGTTACTGTATCTAACATAGCCCTTGATAAAGGTATGAATCCACTTATTCTCCTCCAGCTATGGGTAAATAGACACACCACGGTTGAATATCTCACAGATTCCGTAGTTAAAATTTGAATTTAATGCTTTTTCGAAAATTATTGCTTTGGTAATTGTAAAAACCGGCCGTTAGTTTTATCAGTCGGTAGAGCGCTTGCCTAGGGATCGCCAGCTGCCTGGTTCGATACCGGCGCTCGCCAACTCAGCGTATGAGTAGGACAGGAATCTGTCAGGTAAAGTGAGGAATTGATGGTAGATGTGGCAGTCTGCCTCAGACGCAAAAACAATCTCCTTGGTCTAGCGCTAGTGAAAAGGGGATAGACCCCCTCGCTGTCTGACTGATACCGACTTTAAATAAGTAAGTAAAGTAAGTAAAGTCGTTGGGATGGCCTAAAGTCGGTATTAGCCAGAGAGCAAGGGCGTCTATCCCCTTTTCACTAGCGCTAGTCCAAGGAGGTTGTTTTTTTATTTTTTTTATTTGCGTCTCAGGTTGAGCGCCACACCTACCATCAGCTCCTTAATTTACCGCACAGATCCTTGTGCTACACATACGCTAAGTTGGCGATAGCCGGCATCGGACCAGGAAACTTGTGGTTCCTAAGCAAATGCTCTATCGACTGAGCAAAATAATTCTGTTTAAAAAAATGTGTATTCAATTGGACCGTGTGCTCTCCGCAAAGAAAAAAAAACTCTTAAGAAACAACTACACAAGAAATTTAAATCTGAACGTACAGTAAACGTGATTCCCTAATATATAGGCATAAAATAATCCTAGATGGGTTGACATGTCGTTATAATCAATTGATTAATCAGTCAAAATAAATCACTATTGTTTTTCATGCTTGTTTCGACCTTTAAAGTTTATTTATTTTTGATGAAGATATATAATCATCAAATTTCTAATCAAACATCTTTTGTTTGGATCCAGATTAACTAATAAAAGTAAATTCAAATTCCATGTCCATTTAAGTGATGGCCTAAAGTCGGTATCAGCCAGACAGCGAGGGGGTCTATTAAAATTGTAAAAAAAAAGAAATCTTAATTTTTTAGAGAATTGAAATCATCAAGAAAATGACATTTTGAAATAATATTTTAAATGTAAACAAAAAAAATATTTTGTAATACGAGAAATTTTATATTTTTAATAAATGTCAAATTATTAAAAATTGCGAAGAAATTCCCTGAATATAAAAAAAAAAATAGATTATTTGTAACTGGTGAGAGTTATGGTGGGATTTATGTACCAACTTTGACTGAACGACTATT
Source organism: Doryteuthis pealeii (assembly GCA_023376005.1). Lineage (NCBI taxonomy): Eukaryota > Metazoa > Mollusca > Cephalopoda > Myopsida > Loliginidae > Doryteuthis > Doryteuthis pealeii. The sequence continues at coordinate 22,313,122 of CM042178.1, read as the reverse complement.
AGAAGAACCTTCTATAAACTTTGAAGTGAGTAATCCCTTTTCCATTTTTGTTCTCTGAGATAATTATTTCCAACTGACAAGCAAGTCTGATAAATTTATTGCGACAGTCTTAAAGGTTTAAAATTGACTATTATGATAATGGGTGAATTTTATGCTATGTATATCAATAAATATCCGGTTTAGCTCGGTCATTAGAGCATTCACCAAGGAATCACAAGGTTTGATACCGGTCCTCTTCAAATCAGCGCATAAGTAACACAACTTGGGTAATCTGATCTGTGCAGTAAAGCATCTTGGAGCTGACAGTAGGTGTGGCACTCAATCCCAGCAAAAACAATCTCCCTGGTCTAGTGCAAGTGAAAAGAGAATAGATCCCCCTGTTCAGATGATACTGATAATTACTACTGTATTAATAAGAAAAATCCCAGAAAGTACAGACAAAAATAACTTTTTATTATCCTTTAACACATCTTTTGCCACATATACAGATACATATAAGAAAACAACCCGATGTCATATTCAAAGTATATTTTATTCTTAAATAAATCTCAGTAAATCATTATCATTAATAATTGTGGTTAATATTATCCTTTATCATCTTAATATCGGTTGCTTTTTATCACAACTTGCTCAGTTTATCAGTTCTATGAGAAAAAGGAACAATACACATCTTATTATAATGGAGATTGTGTGATTTTCTGTCTGTAACCGAAACTATATTACTATTCAAGTCATAATTCCCTTAGGTATTTACGTCACATTCTCCATGATATTGTTTTTATTTAAACTTCAATTATTAATAAAATTGTTTTATATGATTAATACTGTTGGCCTTATCTACATCATAATAATATACAATTGTATTTATATATACAACAAAATGGCGGTTTATTGTGTGAACGGAAAGACTAATTTGCATATTGATATTGAAAATTTGATTTTAATAAATATGTGCTTAGTATTATTGATTGGTGATTGTTTGGTTTTATTTTAATAAATATGAGCAAAAGTTTCGAGGATAAATCATAAAAGAAAACGATTAATGAGAACAAATAACTGTAATTATATTCTTACTTCCTATTTAAACTAAATAGTTAAATTAGGAAAATTTAGCAATGAAAGATGGGAGTGATGGAAGAGTAAGTTTCAGTTATTCTATTTTTCAATTATACTCCCCTCTGTTTCAAATCTTTTTATCTTCATTCTTATTTAGTTTCATTAGCTTTTCTAATATAATATAATATATTATATTAAAACGTAAACACTTGCACCCGGAGGGTGCATATATTTGCTAGTAAGAATAAAGAATCATCTGGTGCGACTCAAGCTCATGCTCTCTTTTGCATACTAACTACTACACAAACTATGAGAATATGGATAATATCACAGAAGTTCAAATAATACCTATAAAGCCACCCAGTAGTACTCTTAAAAAAAAGTGTATTTATTGTCATTTTACGTTTTATTTATTGTTTTTTTTGTATTTTAATTCATATTGATATATATATATACCAACCCCTCTGCCACGAGCAGGATGTGACACAAGGTCAATTTCTTAAACGGAGTTCAACAGGTTTGAATTCAGAGTTTTCCTGCTTCTAGAACGGTTGCCTAACCAGGATTAAAGAGCCCAGCCTGTCCTACTATTTAACCATAGCTGGAGGGAGAGTAGGATTCATACCTTTCCCAAGGGTATTAGCGCTAAGTGAAAATGTAATTGCCACGTCCAGGATTTGAACTCGGGGCGACGAGTCCATTTCCCATGACTTTAACCATTACACCACGCGCTTCCATACATATTTATATTGATATATGTATTTTTAATCGATTTTTAATGTTGGCACCTTTCCATCCATTAAGGATGGTGTCCAAAAAATAAATAGGAAAATGGTTGAACAAAAAGAGGAAAGGGATAGAAGGTGAAAGAGAGAGAGAGAGAGAGAGGGAGAGAAAGAGAAAGAGAGAAGAAAAATTAAAAGAAAAGAATAGAAAAGATGAGAGAAAAGGAATATGTGACCCAATGAGAGCAAAGCATCATTCAGTATTACAAAGATTAGAAAGAGAAAGGGAAAGAAAAAATAATAAATAGGAAAATGGTTGAACACTAAGAGGAAAGGGATAGAAGGTGAAAGAGAGAGAGAGAGGGGGGAGAGAAAGAGAAAGAGAAAGAAAGAAGAAAGATTAAAAGTATAGAATAGAAAAGATGAGAGAAAAAGAATATGTGACCCAATGAGAGCAAAACGTCATTCAGTATAGTGTCCCCCAAAAAAACATAGTGTCCCCCAAAAAAACATAGTGTCCCCCAAAAAATATCTGCATCTATGCAAGTGACTCTGCAGGCCAATACTTTGTTTTTCGTCCTGCTGGGTGTCTAGCCACCCTCCTCACCAGGCAAGCCTGGTGGGGGTACCGGTTTAGTCGCCGATGATCCGACTATGGAGCAGGTTGTACGGGGTTACATAATACCCATAGCACTTTGAGCTAATACATTTGAGAAAGGTATGCCTCGAACTACTACCATCTAGCTATGGGTAAATGATAGGAGAAACTAGACTCTTTAACCTTGGTTAGGTAACCCCTTGAGGAGAAGGAAAACTCCGAAATCAAACCTGTTAACCTCCGCTTCAGAATTTGACCGTGTATCCTATCCTGCTTGTGCGGAGGGGCTAGTAAATATATATATAATCGTTTGTTTAATTGTTACATACTCATACACATATACCTATGTTGTGTATATACACAAGTGTTCTTTTACTGGAGAGAGGGGAGAGGGATAGACATAGGTAGACAGAGAGATGCATATGCATTTTGCATTACTTACTTCTTTGGTCATTTGGTGATCTCTAGTCGTTTCTATTCTTTCTCACCATGTTGAATTCTATTTCTAGATTCTTGTTGGCTGTTCGTCTTTGATTATTCCTTCTTCTTGGTCAGTCTTTTTGCCAAGACATTCATCGAGCAAGAACTCCATATTATTTCTTTAAACTTTTATTGCTTAAACTTCTTCTTCTAACTAACACAACACGCATGTGCATTTGATCCCAGCTAAAGCAGACATGCCTTCTGCCTGACGTCCAAGCTGGAACTGAGGGTTTACTCGGTCCCACGTGACTTCACGTATTTCGCGGGCTTTCTGTAATATTCCATGGAAAGTCCCGCCCTTGATATGAAGAGGGGCCATCCCTCTAGAAATGCAGGGGGTTGAAAATAATCTATGCATAGATTATGTAACATAATTTGTGTGCACTGAATGCACACAAACTGTGATGCTTTCTGAGGCTGCTGTCTTTTCTCCCTCTTTCTGGCTCTCTTTGCTGTCGATGCTACTCTCCTCTCCACCTCACCCCTCTCTGTGCCTTGCTTGACGTTAAGGTGCCAGGCCGCTCTATTTCTAATATAACCAATATAATCTTTACATAATAATCTTTAAATAATAATCTATTAATAATGGAGATTCGCTTCCGGTTTTTGTCTGTAACAAAAATTACATCACTGCTTACGTCATATTACCCAAAATCGTCATAACAGAATAAATACACTCAAAATTTGAACATGCAATATTAGACAGTGCTCATTGTTTTTGAACAAGTTTTAATAAATACATGACTGGTATTATATATCTATATATAGTTTGTTTTATTTTAATGCATATTTAAAGTTAACATTTCAAATTGTTTTATTTTTTTTAATCCTTAAATGAATTTGATGATTTTACTTACTTAGGGTACAAACTCGCTGACATTGAATTTTTTACTTCCACCCCTCAGGTAATATGTTTCAAAAATCTATTTTTATATCGCCCGTAGGGTGTTTTTTTATTTTGTACTAATCAATATAATCTATTTTTAATATTTCTTTTATTTTTGGTATATGTATTTATATATGCATATTTGTATATGTATTTTATTGATAATGGATTTCACAAATTTTAGTGAACTTTTATTTGGCCTATTGCTAAGACAACAAAAATAGTTACATTTATATATATATATATATCTGTCTTGAGAATAAGATATATATATATATATATATAATATATATATATATATATATATATATATATATATATATATATAAATGTAAATATTTTTGTTGTCTTAGCAACAGGCCAAATAATAGTTCACTAGTATTTGTGAAATCCATTCCATGTAGATGCATTATTATTTACTGAGCGTATGTTAACAAACGGTAGCAGAGTGCTGTTTTAATCTACGGACCTCTAGGTTATGGGCTCACACACCATTCCACTGTACCATTCGGCTAACACCTAATATTTTCGTTATACAACGTGTGATAGCACGTGCGATACCCTGCCCTCATCAGCTGCCAACTAGGAGTGATAATACAGTTCCGGTAGCTAAGGCAGGACTGCCACTTCCTAGCGCTACCAAGTAGCTTTCGCCACCGGACAGGGTATTAAAAAAAAAAAAAAAGATGAAATAATGCAGAGAAGAAATTATAAGATCCGTTCATCGGAGAAGTTTTGTTATCAGTGCAGTTTGTTATTCAAAAACGCGTTTGTTTTCGGCCGTTGACTGGATTACGCGATTGCAGATATTACGTAACAACACGGGAATGATGATTCCGCGCGCGTATCATTCGTGCTGAAGACTTTTAAACCTCGACCAGATCCAGTTCGATGCATTTTGCACCGTCGTTTGAAGACGACGTGAGGCAATTTTCAAACAGCGGCCAGTGATTCCTATTCTTGAAAGAAACGAAATGACTGAGTGTCCTAGGAATCAACGACAACCAACCTCAATAGGAATCACATGGCATGTCCAACCCTTTTCCACGCAGTCGGCACGCAGTGACTCGTACCGGTTCTTTTTTCGCTCGTGAGCTTCTTCATGATTTTCTTCCCATGGTACGGTTACTTCGACGAGGAGGACACTCTGTTTTGTGTCAGACATCGCTACAATGTCTGGGAGTTTCGGTAACTAAGGCAGGACTGCCACTTCCTAGCGCTACCAAGCAGCTTTCGCCACCGGACAGGGTATTAGAAAAATAGACTATATTCTAGTGCTACCTTAAGGATTTATACTAGGTACACTAAAATGCGTCACGTGATCAGTTTAGGCCATATGGAAGGAAGAAACGTAAATACTTTTGAACTTTTTTAAAAATCTCGCAAAAAAGAAATAACCAACATAAAAGTCGTTACAAAGAACAGTTAATTCAAAGATCAAATTATCCGATTGGGGAAAAATTACTCACCGTTATCTTGAAAAATAAGTAAAACAGTCCGTTTTTTTACGACACGGTCAGTTTCTTTATTGATATTTTTTTTACCAGAATTCTGTATTCATGGTTCTTTTACTAAAAACCTCTCGCATTGAAACTTATGAAAATTTTCTGATATAATCATTCAGACTCATAAAAAATTCAGACTCAAGATAATATTAACCTTTATGCAAGTTTCATTGAGAAGTGGGGGGTAAATTTCACCGGGAAAATTGGTGGTACCTAATGTATACCATATCAGAATAATAGCCTCATCCAGGATTTGAGGAAGAGTCATGGAGATCCATATTTTTTAATAAATGTCAAATTGTTACAAATTGTGTAGAATAAATGACAAAGTTGCTGTAAGGAAAACACAAATCCTATACTAACCAGCTTAAAGACTTTTAACACTTTAGTTCAGTTTTCAGCCCGTGTGTGGATTTCTGATGTATTTACATTATACACACTAGTACAAAATAAAAAAACACCCTCCGGGCGATGTAAAAATAGATTTTTGAAACATATTGCCTGAGGGGTGGGAGTAAAAAAATTCAATGTCAGCGAGTTTGTACCCTAAGTAAGTAAAATCATCAAATTCATAAAAGGATTAAAAAGTAAAACAATTTGAAATGTAAACTTGAAATATGTACTAAAATAAAACAAACTATATATAGATATATAATACCAGTCATGTATTTATCAAAACTTGTTTTAAAAAACAATGAGGACTGTCTTATGTTGCATGTTCAGATTTTTAGAGTATTTATGCTATGTTAAGGCGATTTTAGGTAATGTGACGTAAGCAGTGACGTAGTTTTTGTTACAGACAAAAACCGGAAGCGAATCTCCATTATTAATAGATATATATTCATTGGACTATTAATATATATTTTATCATATTTATATATTGAGAGAGAGAGAGAGAGAGAGAGAGAGAGAGAGAGAGAGAGAGAGAGAGAGAGAGAGAGAGAGAGACTAATGTGCATATCCCTATATATATATATATATATATATATATATATATGCATTACACAAGTTCATTTAACCCTTCACCAAAAACTATGAAACATTTCTAAAATGGTTATTGACTTCTTATTTTAGCCCAAAAATTTTCAATCCGAGGGAGGGAGAGAATGTATAGATATGTATGCACACATCACAAACACACAACACACACGCACACACACACACACACAGAGAGAGAGAGAGAGAGAGAGAGAGAGAAACGAGAGAGAGAGAGAGAGAGAGAGAGGACTGTGCAGAAGTTTCTCGCATCTTTCAATCAGAATATCATTTTCATTTGTTTATCAACTCAAATGTTCAAAGTATGTTGGCAAATCACTTATATTAGAGTAACAAAAACATAAAGTCTATGGTGCTCAGTAACAATCAATTTCTCACTTATGTGATTTTCAAAACAAATTGGTTTAATTAAAATTTATCAGTAGGGCTTCTAACCTTATTAACCTCTTACCTACCAACCTTAAGGATACTTACTTTCAAGCATTGAAAAAGAGACAATGAGGTCTACTATAAAGAGGCAAAGAGGACTACTATAAAGAGGCAAAGAGGTCTACTATAATGAGACTAAGAAGTCTACTATAAAGAGGCAAAGAGGTCTACTATAAAGAGGCAAATAGGTCTACTCTAAGAGACTAAGAGGTCTAATATAAAGAGGCAAATAGGACTACTAATAAAAGAGGCAAAGAGGTCTACTATAAAGAGGCAAAGAGGTCTACTATAAGAGGCAAAGAGGTCTACTATAAGAGACTAAGGAGTCTACTATAAAGAGGCAAAGAGGTCTACTATAAAGAGGCAAAGAGGTCTACTATAAAGAGACTAAGAAGTCTACTATAAGAGGCAAAGAGGACTACTATTAAAGAGACTAAGAGGTCTACTATAAAGAGGCAAATAGGACTACTATAAAGAGAACAAGAGGATACTATAAAGAGGCAAAGAGGACTACTAAAAAGAGACTAAGAGGTCTACTATAAATAGGCAAAGAGGACTACTATAACTATCTTCAATGAAACTACCATTAAAGTATTCATAGTTTGAAATGTCCTGTTAGGTAGGTTGTATGATTTTTATTCCTATGGTGGTTAGTTTTTCATAGAGTGGTTTGTTTTGCATGTTGGTAGGTAGGGTTTACCTCCCAAACAATCAAGGACCTCACCAACTCCTCCACACGCACAAATACACCTGACACCTCCGACACTCCCAAAGCCGGCATATATATCATATCATACAACGATTGCAACAAACGTTACATCGGAGAAACTCAACGCAGCCTCCCCAAACGCATCTATGAACATAAGAGATCGATAAGAACAAATAATAACCTAAACGCCCTATTCACCCACACGACTGACTACAACCACACATTTAATTTCAACCAGGCTTCTCTTATCAAACAATACACAGAAAGAGACTACGACGCCTATGCGAATCAGCAATTATAGCCCACACAGAGACTATAAACCTAAGACCCGGATTTTTCAACCTGGACTTATCTATCGCAAAAAGCATAACACAAGAACACAAAATCAAAATCAAATTTGAAGATGGATATTAAAAAAAAAGTCTTCCCATAATCTTGATCTTCTCCCCCCCTTAACCACCCAATCCCATTGCCTTTATCCCCCTCTTTCACGCCTCTATTTTTATATGTTTTTATATCTATATGTACTTTCTTATGTTGGTGTGCATGTTGTTTACTCATGTTTATATATGTGTATGTATGTGCATTTATGTATGTGTATGTTTTCGTGTATATATAATTGTGTTCATATTACCCTCGCATGAGGTTAAATGTGTATGTGTAATAATGTGTATATGTACTCATGTACGTATATATTTCATTTTTTTATATATATGTATATATAGCTATACATGTATATGTGTATATGTGTATATTCGCATATATGCTTTGCTACGTATGTATCTGTGTCTTTATGTTTATATTGATGATTGCGCATACGTATGTACGTGTATGTGTGTGTGTGTGTGTGTGTTTACATACTTATATATACTTTATCCTTCCTCTTTCCAACCCTCAACCAACCTATCCTCTCCTGTTGACCCTCACTTGCTGACCTATTTGGGCCTATACCCACTCACTAATTTCCTGGTTTGATTTTGATTTTATGGTCATCTAACCACCCCCCTTTTATTACTCTCATTTACTATTTCCTTTCACTCAAATCTCTTCCAAGAAATGGCTACTCCCCCTCCCCTATCTGGTGTTCCTCACCATTCATTTTTTCTACCTGCTCCTTTCCTTCTATCTCACACCTTATTTCACCCAAGATGTCTCCTATAACCAATCACATCTTTTTGAGGAAGCCGAAATTTAAGATTCCAGCGAAATATTCTACACATTTTTGTCTAAAGTTTTGTTATTTCATTCCTTATTTTAACCATAATATATATATACTATTAATATATATATAATATATATTAAATAGTCAGAAAATTAATACTTCTCTCGTCTTTTAGAACATTGGCATCAAGAAGGAATGCGTCACACATTTTCGACATCTCCTCGTGTACCAATCACGTCTTTGTTTTCGACCTCACGTGTTTCAATCACCTCTTGACTTTCGTTTTCGCAGCTACCAATCACGTCATGAATATTCAATTTGAACACTAATTAATGGACGGTTACGTACATTTTCTACATATTTCCAAACTCAACTCATTCCAAAACATCCATCCTTTTGAACAACGAGAATATTTTTTTCCTTTAATTGTATCATATTGTCCTGAAGAAGGTTTTTATATAAACCAAAACGCTTGGACGTCGACATTACCACCAATAATAAACTTCCATAGCATAACATAGCATAGCCCTCCTTAATACGGATAGAGCACTCCCTAGTGACATAGTATGTTTATAACAGTAAAATTCCATCTCTAAAAAGTGGGTGTGTAGATGGCACGGTGTCTGACTGATGAAAATTCGGTCGGGTTTCGAATCCAGCTTAAAGCAGCCTGCCTTGTCTATTCACACTGATGAGCGGTGAAACGGCGAAACAGGACGTATGTGAATGACAATACATATGCTCTCAACTCCTGGTGGGTTGAGCTCTCCGAAAATGGAATTTTCCGAGCACTAAATAAGCAAAAATTGCATAGCTCTCCTTAATACGGATACAGCCCTCACTAGTGGCCTATTATGTCTATAACAGTAAAATTCCATTTCTAAAAAGTTGGTATCTTGATGGCAGTAAATTCCTGACTGATGACAATTCGGTCGGGTTACGAACCCATTCTGAAGGCAGCCTGCCTTGTCTAGTCTCACTGATGAGCCGTGAAACGGCCAAACAGGACAGTAATATAAATAACATATATATATATATATATATATATATATTATATATATATATATATAATATATATAATATATATATATATATATATATATATATATATATATATATATATATATATATATATTATATAATATATAATATATTAATATCTATATATATATATATATATATATAATATATAATAATATATTATTATATTATATATATATATATATATATATATATATATATATATATATATATATATATTATATATATATATATGGAAGCGCGTGGCATAATTGTTAGAGTCGTTGGAAATGGACTTGTCGACCTGAGTTCAAATCCTAGGCAAGGCTGTTTGCATTTCACATAGCGCTAATACCCTTGGGAAAGGTATGAATCCATATATTGTCCCTCCAGCTATTGGTAAAATTGCAGGACTCTTTAACCTTGGGTAAGTAACCTGTCTAGGAGAGGGAAAACTCTGAATTCAAAATTCCTGAGGTCAGTCGTTGATTGGGTTTGTGCACCAATTCTTTCCTATCGACTGTGCCAAAAAGTGCGGATGGTCCAACACAAGCCTTCGCTACTATAAACAAATCACTGTGTGGGTTGTTCATTGTATGAACCCTCATGCGTCGAAATCGACGAGAGAGTCCATATATATATATATATATATATATATATATATATGTATGTGTGTGTGTGTGTGTGTGTGTGTGTGTGTCTGTGTCTGTGTCTGTGTGTACGTGTGTGTGTGTGTGTGTGTGCGAATAATGAAAAGATGAAAAAAAAATGATAGAAAGAAAAAAAGATTGAGTGACAGTTAAATGAAGATTTATTTACGTATTGAATTATTTAGCAATAGCTCTCAAGTAAGCATATCAAAAGTTATAATAAATTAAATTATCATACTGTGGTATGTCCACAGGTCTTGCTGGCAAATAACTATTGGATTTAACATGTAGTTTTCTCCATCTCCGTCGAAGTACTCCTCGCCTTCTGATGATAGTGGTAAAAGTACACCCTGGCCTCGTGTGTTACAGTAAACTTTGAGAGATGACCATAAAAGCTATTTTGTGTCTGAGAAGGAAAATGTCACACCCGCTGGTCACGTGAGTCTCTCCACTAACCCTTCCCACCCCCAAAAAAAATCTCCGATTTATGACACCCGTGAAAATCAGCAAGCAAACATTTTGAATGTGAACAAAAATATGAAACAAAAAAAAAAAAAACACCCCACAAAACAAAAGCAAAATAAAAAAATATCAAATAACAAAAAAGAAACAAAAAAGTAAAAAAAAAAAAAAAGATCGAAAACGAGGCAACATAGGGAGAATAGAAAATCGAGACAGAGAAAATATGGATAAAAAAACATTAGGTCTAAGTTTTGTTTTGACAAAGCAGGACACAGGAAGAAGTGGGAAAGAGAAGAGGGGGGGGGGACTAAGAAGAAGAGAAGAAGAAGAAGAAGAAGAAGAGAGGGATATATATGCTAGAAGAAGAAGAAGAAAGAAGAAGAAGAGAGAGAGAGAGAGAGAGAGAGAGAGAGAGAGAGAGAGAGAGAGAGAGAGAGAGAGAGAGATAAACATGAATACGATATCGCAGTCCAGCATGTTCGCCACGGGGATTCCTAACGAGAGAAAAGAAGAAGAAGAAGAAGAAGAAGAAGAAGAAGAAGAAGAAGAAGAAGAAGAAGAAGAAGAAAGGGATATATATGCTAGAATGAGAGGAGGAAAGAGATCAAAGAAGAAGAAGAGAAGAAGAAGAAGAAGAAGATGAAGAAGAAGAAGAAGAAGAGAGGGATATATAAGCTAGAAAGAGAAGAAGAAGAAGAAGAAGAAGAAGAAGAAGAAGAAGAAGAAGAAGAAAGGGATATATGCTAGAATGAGAGGGAGGAAAGAGATCAAGAAGAAGAAGAAGAAGAAGAAGAAGAAGAAGAAGAAGAGAAGAAGAAGAAGAAGAAGAAGAAGAAGAGAGGGATATATAAGCTAGAAAAGAGAAGAAGAAGAAGAAGAAGAAGAAGAAGAAGAAGAAGAAGAAGAAGAGAGGGATATATAAGCTAGAAGAAGAAGAAGAAGAAGAAGAAGAAGGGATATATATGCTAGAAAGAGAGGAGAAAGAGAAGAAGAAGAAGAAGAAGAAGAAGAAGAAGAAGAAAGGGATATATATGCTAGAAAGAGAGGGAGGAAAGAGATCAAAGAAGAAGAAAAAGAAGAAGAAAAAGAAGAACGGGATATATATGCGAGAAAGAGAGGGGGGAAAGAGACCAAAGAAGAAGAAGAAGAAGAAGAAGAAGAAGAAGAAGAAGAATGAGGTGGGGGAGTGGAGGGGGATGGATATATTTACGGGAAAGAGAGGGAGGAAAGTCACGTGAGAGAAATATGAAACAGATGGCACACTGAAAATGATGTCAACTTGGATTCGGTCATTTAAGACTCGCCAATTGACTGGGGCATACACACTAACTTGCAAACACAACTACCCCCCACCTCCCCCTCGCCGCGCTAACAACGCCCCAAAATTAAATATGACGCCCCAATTCAATCATGCAACTTCGATACTTGATTTCTTATTCGTATAATAACCATGTTTTTTGCTCTATGTCTAAAGATACAGCTACGAGCTAAGCTTGTTGCAGTTGAAATAGACTATTACATGAAGTGAATGTAAAGTTTTTCCTTCATGTATTCATTTTATTGCTCGGTCCACTCGCGCACCTGAAACAAGGCAAATCGAGCTCTAACAATGGATTACCTGCATTGCAACAGTTGTACCCCACATGGAATGATTCTCAACACAGAGAATATATATATATATATATATATATATATATATATATATATATATATATATATATACGGAAGTTTGGTATGTACGTGTCGACGAATAAGTCCAAAACGGGAGGTCACTCAGATTCGAAATCTTGCATACACCTTCATATCCTTCTAACTAAGAAACACGCCAAATTTGGTTATTGATTTTTACTAATTAAGGGATATAATTAATTAATTAAACAAAAATCAAACGATTTTCGGAAAGTATCGTAAGCTGTCCCTGCTGCTTTGTGTATCAGCAGAATCTTGACTGCTGCTTTTTTCAACTACCCGAAGCAGAAGAAAGAAAGAAAGAAAGAAAGAATATTAGCTGCCACGCATTCAAAATGTCTGCTACAACTATGACTAAATTTTAACGTAAAATAAAATTAGTTTTGTTTGTTTTTTTTTTGTTTTTTTTTTTTTGTCCAATCTCTAAAATATTCATTTGGTTAGAAATAAAATAATCTTTCTAAATATGTAGTTTTTATGAGTTTTTATCCATTGAATTATTTTTACAGTGTGTTAAGATATCTTGATTTGGAGAACCGATTATACGAAGTAAAATCATACTTCGTTTATATTTTAGACTAACATAAAATCAAATCTTTGTCCATATTCTTAAATTGTACACTCAATAAAATTAAATTGTTGTCACACACAAAATAGTGTAGAAAAATTAAAAGTGTTGCAAAACACAAGTTTACGGTTACATTTTTAAAAAAATATTTTAAATGTAAAAAAAAATATAATTAAAATGTTTTTAAAATTCCCCAGGGTTGTATATATATATATATTAAATGTAAAAAAAAAATTATAAAACAAGTTGTTTTGTAATTAATTATAATGGTAAAAATGTCTTAATTCTTTAGAGAACTAATGAAAACGTTTTAAAACGATATGTTTTTAAAATACTATCTTGAGTTTAAGCAAAAATAGATATTGCAATACGAAGAATTTAAATTTTCGATTCTGAGCTTCTTTTTTATCATTAAGAACTGGATTTGAATTATTGTCAATACAAAAAATTGAAATAAATAAATTACAATGTATTTCTAACTCATCAAGCAATTAAAAACTGAATTTAAAATTGTCCCCCAAAATATTATTTTCAAACTGGATTTTCAGTGAAACTTTTCGTAGACAACAATATTCTATTCACAACAATGAAACTTGAATAAAGTTTATCATTATCTTCAAAATTTTTGGACCATTCAAAAGAAGAAACATTTAAAAAAAAACTCCTGATGATTTAAAAAAAAATTCAGCTTACGAAAATAATAAAAATTAAGTTTACATTTTCGTACTGTTAAATCAACTGAAATCTAAAGTAACCAAAAACAAGTTATGACTATCTAGTTTTTTAACACATTCTATGAAAAATGAAAATATGTTTGAAATCTGAAAAAAAAAAAAAAAAAAAATAAACAGATAAAAACGATTTTCAATTTTTTTTCTATAAAGATAATAGTCTGAATAATTATATCAAGATTTTTATAAGTTTCTATACGGGAGTTTTTTCTTTAGTAAAAAAAACATGAATTCTGAATTCTACTAAAAAAATGTCAATATTATGACATAAAATTGTTTCAAAACACTCAAAAATTCAGGATTACACTAAAAAAAATATTTTCAATGTTTAAAAAAATCTCTAAAATAAACACTGTAATACATAAATTTTCGGTGATGTTTTTATTTTTAGGAACTTCCCTTGTGTTCCTAAAAATCTTTTCGTCCGATCATGGACCGGGTACTTTTGCTAGTATATATATATATATATATATATATATATATATATAAAGGAAGTTTGGTATGTACGTGTGGACTTATAACTCAGAAAAGATTCGAAATCTTGCATACAGATTAATATGCTTATAACTAAGAAACACACACAATTTGGGTTTGATTTTTGTTAAGTGATTAAGTGATATAATTCAATGATTAAAAAAATAAAAATACCGTATACAGACTTTCACCCCTCCACTCCACTTCCATTGAAACGAGTTGAGTTTTTAACTTTCAAGACAGAAAAATTAAAAAAAAATCTACTATTAACAGACCCTTCAACCCCCAGTCCCTTAACATTAAATTCTGCCAAAAATTTGACGAAAACGGGCGCTTTGTGTGAAGTAAATTACGTACTAAATAAACACGTTATTAAGATTTTAAAAACACTTATAACAGTTTCTTCTTAGAAAACAATAACAAAAAAATTAAATACATTAATGTACAAAAAATTACTAAACAGCAGAGGTGTACAGTCTCAGCCGATAGAGTCAAATAAATAATGACATAAGTTTAATACTTAGCTCTTTTTAATTGTTACTTTTTAGGGATAAAAAAAGAAAATAAATTAAATTGATATTTTTATCACTTTAACGCAAAAAGCAATTAAGAAATGAATTTGAGTTTTTTTCATATGTACAAAACAATTTTTGGAAAAATAAGTTAAGGATTACATCTTTAAAAAGATATTTTAAATTTAAAAAAAAAGATCCAAAAATAAATATTGTAATATACAAATTCTCGGTGATGTTTTTAATTCTATAAATTATTTTCCTCTTATACTCTCACTTACCCAATCACTCCCTGGTATTCTTAAAAATAATCTTTAGTCCGGTCATGGACCGTGAAATTTTGCTAGTATATATATATATATATATATATATATATATATATATATATATATAATTTTGCTAGTATAATATATATATATTTTTTTTTTATTTTATTTATTTTTTGTAATAATAAAAAAACTATTTTGTACCATAACCCCTAGAAAAAACAAATATCCAAATCATAACGGTCTATCTTAACTCTATTCTCAGCGTTCCAAATTAAAAAATTTGATTTTCGAATATTTCCAAAAATCTCTGTTGTTTTTTTGTTTTTTTTTCCCAACGAATTTTTTCATTCAAAATAAATGTTCACTCTGATGAAGGTCGATTCTTCTATGTGTGCGAAATATTTTCACACACATAAACTAACCGAAACACATATGTAAGTGATATCGATTAATGTGATATCGATTAAATTCATTTTATCCATCTACATTTCTTTTCTTTACTCATTTTTCCTCATATTGTCGGATTCAATTCCTTTTCCATTTTCACACACACACACACACACACACACACACACACACACACACATATATATATATATATATATATATATATATATATATGCGTATAAAATGGGATTATAGAGTGAAAAATAGTACAATATCAAAATAATGTAACATTTCAAGCATTGACACCTTACTAACAAAGGTTAAACTTAGGTGGGCTGGTCGCGTTGTCAAAATGAATGAGAACAGGCTTCCAAAGAAGATATTATACGGACAATTACCAAATACTAAGCGTTCTATTGGACGTCCACTCTTACGTTATAAAGACCAAATTGAAGGACAATATGAAACGCCCCAATATTGACATGAGTACCTAGCATCAAATCAGAAAGAATGGCGTAAGACATGTTTCACTAAATTAAAGAGCTTTGAAGGAAATAGACTGAAACATCGAGATCAGCTCCGTCTAATTGCAAAACAAAGACATCTGACTCCTGCTTTTAGGAAATTCCATCTGTCAATGTGGCCTCATAGCTCGCAGCAAGGCTGGGCTGCTATCACACTCGAGGAAACACAAAATGTCTTCTTGATAGCATGCAAGGAAGGAAATAAATCACTCTCTGCTGACCCTCGTTTACGATAGGAGAGTCCACCATAAATAACTTTCAAAGAAAGAAAAACTTAAACCGTCATTTGACTATAATAAATTTATTTCGACCCGAAACTAAAAATGAGTCTAGTCTCTTCAAATAGATTTTATAAAAATGTCTTTTTTTTCTTCAGATAGATTTTACAGAATTTTACAATTTTTTCTTCAGATAAATTTGACATTTTTTTTTTTTTTTGTAAAGTCTATCTGAAGAGACTAGACTCATTTTGAGTTTCTGGTCGAAATAAATTTATCATAGTCAAATGACTGTTTGTTAAGTTGTTCTTTCTTTGAAAGTTAAATATTGTTCTGTATATAATTAATTCATTACTTTTTATGCATTGGGCTCTCTTAGGGATTCATAAAAGCCTTGCAAAAGCTATATATGTTTTCACCTACAGGAGCACACAGTATGGATGTACACTAAGATTCCGATGATCCCAAATAGTATCATCTCTTATGTATCATCAATTGGATTATCTCCCCCGCCAATACGCGACCAGCAATAATAATCACGCGAAAAACAGGACCTTAACGTCTCCCACACAAGATCTAACCACGTATCCTGAAAAAGGTTGTAAAAACCGAAACGTTATAGCGTCGATATTACCATCATGAATAAATCTTCATCCTTTGGAGGAACACTTCGTGTTCTTCTATATTTTTCCAAACACACACACACACACAAACACACACACACACACACACACACATACTTATATAAAAAGAATCATATAAATACAGGATGTCCCAAAAAGATGTATACAGACTTTAAATAATTGTAAACCAGGCGTTTATAATTATTTGTTTAATTTTCAACATATAAAAGAATTTACAAACATCATTCTATCGTTTTGTCACAGCCTCTTCTCAAACTGATGTCCGTTCTGGTCTAGACACCAACGGTTGTTACATACTCATACACATATACCCATGTTGGGTACATACACAAGTGTTCTTTTACTGGAGAGAGGGGGAGAGATAGACACAGGTAGATAGAGAGATTCATAACTTACTTCCTTGGCCATTGGTGATCTCTAGTCGTTTTTATTTTTTCTCTATTACTTCTATTTCTCTGTTCTTGCTAGTTGGTCGTCCTTGATTCATTTCTTCTTCTAGGTCAGTCTTGTTGCCAAGACATTCATCAACCACAAAACCATATTATTTATTTAAACTTGTATTTACTTAACTAAACACCTTCCTCTAACTAAACACAGCGCGCGTGTGCAGGTGAGCCTCAGCTAAGGCAGATAGGCCTTATCTGCCTGACGTCCAAGCTGAAAACTAACGGGTTAACTTGGTCCCACGTGACTTCACGTACTTCGCGGGCTTTCTGTGATATTCCATGGAAAGTCCCGCCCGTGATATGAAAAGGAGCCATCCCTTCAGAAATACAAGGGATTGACAATAATCTATGCATAGATTATGTAACACGGTAACGCAAAGCGATTGAATAGCACACATCATGAAACAATTCCCTTGGTATTTGCGTGCATTCACGTTCAATGGTTTGATCTCAATTCAGCGGTTGTTGAAGAAGAAGTCTAGTGGTATGAGGTCTGGAGAACGTGATGGATATTCAACAAGACCCCTCCGTCCAATCCACCTGATCAAGGAAGGATCTAACATCGCGATGGTTGTGTGTTTGTGTGTGTATGGGTGTGTGTGTGTATGTGTGTGTGTGGGGGGGGGGCCACATCTAGCTGAAAATAAAAATCCTCTTCTTCAAAGTGTTCATTTTTAGCATTTGAGTTATCAGTTGTTAAAAGGTGTATACATCTTTTTGGGACACCCTATATATATATATATATATATATATATATATATATATATGTGTGTGTGTGTGTGTGTGTGTGTGTGTGTGTGTGTGTGTGTGGATAAAAGTAGACAAAACACGGGATGTTATGGAAACTGGATGTTTATTGTCGACGAACAACGTTTCAGCCATTTAGACCATCATCAGGACCAAAAGCCCAGTTCTAGCTTCAATGAAGTATATTTTCAGAATGGTGAAAAACAGTAGGTTGTCAGTAGGGGCAGGGTGGCTGGGTGGCTGGGTAGTGGATTTTCTTCCCTCTAAATGGGGAGTGTTATATGGAGATGCAGGTGTTTGGTCAGAATGTTGGTTGATAAGGGATGGGTCAAAACTGAATGAGTATGTGTATGTGTGTTTGGAAGCTGGATTTGTCATTCGTTGTAGATGTGTGAGTTTTAATTTTTAAAATCTTTCTGTCCATCTATTTGTCTATTTTATATAGTAGTATCTATTTTGTCTGTGTATTTATCTATATATTTGATTTGGATTTGAATTTAACTTTTTAAATTTTTATTTTTTATTTTTATAAAACTCTGTCCATCTATTTGTTTTTGTACAGTGGTATCTATCTTTCTGTCTGTATGTGTATATATTTACCTTGAATTTAAATTTTACTGTCTGTGTATCTGTTAATATATTTTAATTTGAATATGTGGCTGGTATGTTTGTGTGATTCTTTTTTTTGTGAAGGGGGAGATAGTGAGATTTGTTTAAATTTGCGAGTGAGTATATGTATGATGTTATATATTATTATTATTATTTGTCCATTTTTTTATTTTCCTTTAGCTTCACCCAGTGATCTGCTGGCACTGCAAAATCCACCAGTTGACAAGTTCTTTCTCTTTTGTTTATCAACACTAGGTCTGGTCTTCTTGCTGGGATAAGGTGATCCGTTTTTATTTCAAAGTCCCAGAGAATTTTGTGCGTTTCGTTCTCAAGAACAGATTCTGGTTTATGCATATACCATTTTGTTGTGTGGTCAAAATTGAATTTTTTGCATAATTCCCAGTGGATCACCTTCCCAACCCAATCGTGTCTAGTTTTGTATTCTCATTGTGCTAGTTTGCTACATTCGCAGAGTATATGGTTAACAGTCTCATTTCTATTACCGCAAAGTCTACATTTACTATTTTGTTGTGTCGTATCAATTTTCGCTTTGATGTAGTTTATTATTATTATTATTATTATTATTATTATTATTATTGATGTTGCCTCAAGAAATAAATCACATGAGATTTGTTTTAAGATTAAAATGAATCTAAATTTAAGAAAGCTTTTTAAGGGATCTACTTCTTAATGATAACAATAACATTTGCAATGGTTATATATTTAGAATTACTGATGCTCAAATATATTAATTAGAGGAAACTTGTTTTCCTACTACGATCTCGTAACCTGAGATCACATCTACAAATTAACCAACTCAACTACTTGGGTTATGGGTTAGGGTTAGGGGTTAGGGTTAGGGGATAGGGTAAAGGTTAGGGTTAGTGGCAGCATCATTAGTCGATTGTAATGGGTTAGGGCTAGGGTTAGGGTTAGATTGTTTATGCATATACCATTTTGTCGTGTGGTCAAAATTTAATTTTTTGCATAATTCCCAGTGGTTCACCTTCCTAACCCAATCGTGTCTAGTTTTGTATTCTCGTTGTGCTAGTTTGCTACATTCGCAGAGTATATGGTTAACAGTCTCATTTCTATTACCGCAAAGTCTACATTTACTATTTTGTTGGGTCTTATCAATTTTCGCTTTGATGTAATTTGACCTTATGGCATTATTTTGTGCAGCAATTATTAATGATTCTGTTTC
>CM042178.1:22288419-22290919 GCA_023376005.1 Doryteuthis pealeii | reverse complement strand
AAATAAATTAATTCTTAATGGATACGGAATTTGTTTTTATTAATACATTTTTCTATTTAACCCATAGATGGGACCCTAACAGGTACTACCACTCCGCCTCAGAGTGGACCAGGGAGCAATGGCGATAAAGGGGTGCTCCCCATTCCCCAAACCTCCAAAACTGGAACCTCACCATCAGATAGTTTAACGTCATTCCCAGGACATGTAGACCCTCAGCCACCGCCTTCAAGCACCCATATGATAAAAAGGAGTTGGGGTTTGCCATAAGGGCAATATGGTTGGGGCAATCATATAGGTGCTAGGGCTTGACATGACCAGCCGATTGAGTGACAAATCAATTTTTAAGATTCTTGAAAAAGTGTTTTGAACTGGAGTATGTTCAATTAACAACAGTAATCCCTTTCCTGCAACAATCTGTCTGCTACCACAGTAATTGCTTTCCTCTGGCCTTCCTTCTCTCGCAACAAAGCACAGTAGTCGTCCGAATCTGACCACTCTCGCCGTTACTAGCTTCATTCCTTTCTGACAGTGTCAGCGACCGTCTGTTTCTTTTTTTCTTCTTTTTTTTTAATTACGGCCCGCCCACCTTTCATGCAAATTACGTCTCGTCCCATCCGGGCCTCTCATGCACGGCACAAGCGTATGTTGCCGCGTACGTTGGGGTGGGTGGGGGGTATCGGCTATTACCCATCATCATCATCATTATCATCATCAAATCACGCAGACAGCACTGATTCCCTTGATTATTTTTCTAATCACCCGTCCCTATCGGCCATCACTCCTGACAGGTATTCTGCACGGCATACAAAATCCGTACAGAGCTAACTGATATAGTCTCTTGCCGGTCGGCCCACACTGGTGTGTCCACGTTTAGGTGTCCACAGGCGAACGTCATGTATGAGTTCGTTCTTACTTCTTCATGTGTGTGCAGCATGTCTTGCTCTTCTTGCTTGGATGGCTTGTGTGATAGAGGGCAAGTGGCCGTACAGTTGCTTTTTGTGGGATACTGCATCCAATATTTGATCAAAACATCACGCATCATCCTTGTGTAATTCTCATCTACCCTTTTCTCTAAGCGTTTATTTAGTGTCAGCCATACAGTAGCACTAACACAGCTAATGGGTGATAATACGCTGGTACTTCCGTGTGTCGTGCCCTGTCGTAACTTCGAACCGAACCCTTTATTCAATCCACAAGTGTAGACTGTTGTCATTGCGTTAACCATGACCAGTTACAAGTGTTAAGCTGTGTTAAGTATTCTATATTTTTATCATCGTTGTCCAGGATTGAACCAGCAACCTAGACATGACTGTCAGTTAGAACTGTATTAACTCACCCTTATATCCGTAGCGCCACCCACGTATCCAACTGTTCGAAGTTCCATGAAGGCTCCCGATTACGACATGAAGGCTCTCGGGTTCGATAATAAGGTTTTCGAGTTCGAGAAGAAACACCTGAAGAAGGTCGGAGGGCACATCAGGTAAAACGTTGTGAAGATAACAATAAAGACGAGGGCAATAGTTCGAATAATCCAAATAATAAAAATTATCAAGCCTCATCTAAAAATTTAGAGAAATAGTTCAGATAACAATAAAGATTAGGCCAATCGTCCGAATTATACAAAAAATACAAATTTGATAATTTGGATTATTTGTATAATTCAGAAGATTGGTCTTATCTTTATTTTTATCTGAACCAGCCTCATCAAAAAAATTCAGAGAAATAGTTCAAATAACAATAAAGATAAGGCCAACAGTCTGAATAATGCAAGTAATAAAAATGATCAAGCCTCATCTAAAAAACTTCAGAGAAATAGTGCAGATAACAATAAATATGTGTGTAATAGTCGAAATAATCCAAATAATACAAATTAACAAGCCTCATCTCAAAAAGTAAGAGAAATAGTTCAAATAACAATAAAGATGTGGACAATAGTCCGAATAATTCAAATAATCCAAATTAACAAGCCTCATCTGAAAAAGTAATAGAAATAGTTCAGATAACAATAAAGATGTGGACAATAGTCCGAATAATCCAAATAATCCAAATTAACAAGCCTCATCTCAAAAAGTAGGATAAATATTTCAGATAACAATAAAGATAAGGACAATAGTCCGAATAATCCAAATAATCCAAATAATCCAAATTAACAAGCCTCATCTCAAAAGTAAGAGAAATAGTTCAGATAACAATAAAGATGTGGACAATAGTCCGAATAATCCAAATAAATCCAAATAATCCAAATTATCAAGCCTAATCTCAAAAAGTAAGAGAAATATTTCAGATAACAGTAAAGATGTGGACAATAGTCCGAATAATCCAAATAATCCAAAAATACAAATTATCAAGTCTCATCTGAAAAAGTAAGAGAAATAGTTCAGATAACAATAAAGATGTGGACAATAGTCCGAATAATCCAAATAATCCAAATAATACAAATTATCAAGTCTCATCTGAAAAAGTAAGAGAAATAGTTCAGATAACAATAAAGATGTGGACA
>CM042178.1:22265919-22280919 GCA_023376005.1 Doryteuthis pealeii | reverse complement strand
CGTACTGCTGCTTTCTGGTAGGGTGCTGTTTCCACGTCTTGTTCATGATCACCTGCAGCATTCTTGTGCAGCTCCCGTCTAGTTTATTCTCTAGTCGTTTAGTTAGGGTCCAGGTGGTGCAGCCATACAGCAGTACTGACACGACAACGGCCTGGAAGAACTGTCTCTTTAACTTGTCTGTGAGATTGGACCTCCATATGATCGATAATTTATTTATAGCGGCCCATGATTTTCCTATGCGTGCATTAACGTCGTTTTCTGTGGAGGAGATGTTACTGCCTAAGTATCTAAATTGTTCTACAGAGTTTAGGAGTTTGCCATCGATGGTTGAGATGTCGCTTTTGTTTTTGAAAGACATATAATGACATTTAAAACATCATAATAAATCTACAAACACCCCACTAAATTAGTTTTCACGTCTTCTATTTCATTCACCTGGTTATTTTATTCATATATTCATTTACAGTATATTTAGAATATACCTGAAGATCGTACAGAGCGAAAGAACACAATAAATATATAAACACTCTACATAATTGGTTTTCACATCTTCACTTCCATTGTTTGGATATCAAGAATTTACATTTTATTCTTTAATTATCTTCACGAATATAAATCAAATCTCTATTGTTTTTGCTCAAAAACCAGGCCTTGGTGATAGTGAATGTGTATATATGTATTAACTTTGTCGTTAATTGTTTTATTTTCGAAGTTTCCTCCGGACATACACATATACACAACTCCCCTTTATATATGTATAGATGGAGAGAGAGATTCCATGTCTGGTTCTCTATTCTTTTTATGCATTATTAGTGACCCCCGTGGTTTTTCCCTCATATCTAATCTTCTACTTACTGTTCAACTGGTGTTTCTTATTATATTCTGTTTCTTGTTAAATCCTACTTGGCACACATAAATTTCACCATCATATATATATATATATATATATATAATATATATATATATATATATATGTTTGGTTGAACTCGAATGATAAGTCTTGTCGTACAAGTTTTTGTTCAATCCTTCCAAAGTGTCTGGCCATCCTTTTGGTGTCAGGGTGGAACTGGTGTAGCAATCCACCAAAGGTTTCTCTACGATGGTATGTTTTGTGGTGTCTCGTTTTTAAAGAATATATATATATATATATATATATATATATATATATATATATATATATATATATATATAATTAATAATACAATTTAAAAGTCGGTCCTACCATTGGTTTCTGAATAACACTTTTTCGGTGTTATTCGTCGTCAGAGGCGTTGACTTTTGAAAAAAATGGACAGTTTTAAACTCCCGGCACGTGCCCACGTGATCCGTTAATCGCTCCTGCATTTTGATTTCGTCATTCAACGGCATCATTATTTGTCGTCATTGGATCTCGTGTTCTTATATTTTTTTATATTTATTTTAGTTTATGTGTGTTTATTTATATATGAATTCTTAATTATGGCGGTCTGGTGTTTTGGTTAGTCCAATTCCATATTAAGAATTTTTTCCTGTGTGGGCATGCTCGAAAAATTTCTGTTTTGTTGTTTAGGAAATTTTCTTCGGAGTTTATTCCTTGAAGAATACGGAATTTTTCTGTTGTGCATAATGAGCATTTTTTAACCATTTATGTATGGCTTCGATTGGTCTAGTATTTTCCATTCTAATTTTGAATGTTTTTCTTGTTTTTTATACTGCCATACTTTGTTGGATAGCGCTGTCACGTTCCTTTTATTTTCGTGTTTGAAGGATGTTAAATGGTTATAGTAGCGTTGTTTAAAGCTACCCTGCACCATCCCTATGTAGTTTTCGCTGGTTTCCGATTGGTTTGTATTGTTTGTCTTAATTGTTGCCTGGTATATTATGGATTCTGTGTTGCATCTTTGTTGTAAAGGACAGTCTTCTTTACTTCTGCATGTGCATGTTGGGTATTCTCTGGGCTTGGTGTTGGCTGTAAAAATTGTCTTCATCGGTTGTCCACAAGAATAGCTTATTTTGACTGTGTTTTTGTTAAAAATTTTGTGGTATCTATGTTTAGGTGGGAAATGTTTTTTTTTACTAGTTCTAAGAATTTCTTGCCTATATTTGTCCTTACTTTGAGTGCATATGGTGGTGTGAACCAGATTATTTTCCTTTTCCTTATTATATATATATAGTTTCTCCATAAGGATCTTCAAGGTTAAATCCACTGAATTAATCAAGATATTGATTAATTACAGCCTTTTGCACGCGTGTATTTTGTGAGAAAAATATCACTGTCTTATCATTGTGAAATTTGCATAAACTAACCATTGTGACCAATTTAATCGGTAAGTCACCTTTATATATATATATATATATATATATATATATATATATATATAAGGATATGAAAACAACACAAGATGCTGTTAAAATGAAAATATTTTATATCATTTTCATAGCTAATATGGAACAATATTTCGATTTATAAAAAATCATCTTCAGAGCTTGTTTTTAATCCGGACTCATCGAGAGAAAAGCAGAAAACAATTTAAATTCAAAACGAAACAATGATATATATATATTAGGTTGTTACAAAAATAATGGCCGATTGAAGTGCTCGGTTTTGAAATGTCATTTTAACATAGAATTTGTTGTTTATTTCAGGTGAATGTTTGCATATATAATAATTATTGTGTGCTCAAAAATAGAATTTAATTTATTTTCAGATAAAAAGTATTTTTGAAAAATAGGGGCCTTCAAAGATGAACATGCCTATACATGACCTTTACCTTCTTATGTTGCATGATATCAAGCTTAGGCACAATGCCTCCAAAACTGCTGCCAATATCAACAAAGCATGGGGAGATGAATCCACAAGTGATCGGACTGTACGAAGGTGGTTCCAGAAATTCCACGGTGGAGATGAGTCTTGAAAATGAAGAAGGTAGAGGATGGACATGCAGTTTTGACAATGAACAATTGCAGGCAGTTGTTGAGCAAAACCCACGACAAAGTGTCAGAGAAATGTCTCAGACACTTGGTGTCAGCATTGCAACAGTTTCCCGCCATTTGCAGAGTATTGGAAAGGTGAAAAGGCTCGATAAATGGGTTCCTCATGAGCTCAATGAGCACCAAAAACTTAGGCAGTTTGAAGTGTGCTCGATGCTCAGTTTGCGTAACACCAATGACCCCTTTCTTGACCAAATAGTCACTTATATATATATATATATATATATATATATATATATATATATATATATAATAAAATAGATATATAAAGGTTTTACATATCTATTGATTTGGTGACAAAGGAACATTTCACGACCATTTTGGTTTCATGCGATAGCAATCGTCAGGTGAAGATGTTGCAAACGCAAGGAAAATCGAAAAATTGCAAAATAATTTCAGAAAATTCAATAGACATAGGATGTGTATGATTGGATGAAATGTTACATGTACGTATGTGGCGGTATTATGAATGTATGTGAGTGTTTATGGGCAGTATAAAGGTTATGTATACGAGATAACTGGTCACACACATAATACACTATTCTATGAATGTGTAACGTTTGATCAATGCGGATGTGTGAGCGTTTGTATTTGCGTTCATATATGTGCGCGGGCGTGTGTATTTTTTGGCATGAGAGGATGTCAGCAAGAGGCGTGTGTTGGGATGTTGGTGAAGGTGGTGGGGATGTAGATACTGTCGGGGCGATTCGATGAAGGAGGTTGAATAATTTTAACTTTAAGATTTCAAATGTTGTATACTATGGGCGGTGTGGGGGGTTAGAGAATATCGGGGCTGGCTAATTGCTACAAGTGTGTACGTGAATACGTACGGACGGTCGTGGTGTCACTCATACATCCGGGGACGCAGGCACACACACACACAACATAGAAGGACGTACACGCGTAAGTGCATATGCCCATGTGTACGTAAACATTCGTACATAACGGTACTCATACACACATACATAACAGTACTCATACATACCAATGCGCACACGCATACTACTATATGCACCACATATACATTACTCACACATACCGATGCGCATACGCATACTACTAGGTGCCCCACATATACACATGCACATAAACACGCACACACATATACATATATACATGCGTACACATGCATACATATATACGTGCATATATATACATATATGCATATATATACACATACATATACATGCACATGCGTACACACACACACACCCGCATGCACGCACACATGCATATATATATATATATATACACTCACACACGCACACATACACACACCCACGCACATACATGCACATACACAAACATACATAAGAGCACATACATACATATACATAACAATGTATATACACACATACATATACCTACATATATGCAAGGACAAAAGGGATAGATAGAAAGAAAGAAGGAAGGAAAGGACAGGACAGGGAGGGGTGGATCGACAGGTAGATAAGATAGATAAAAACAGACTTAGATAGGTGGAATGATAGATGGATAGATAGATAGGTAGATAGATAGTGTTGTGATGTTAGTTCAACAGTAAAAAAAGAAGTCAAGTCGAGGTAGGGTAAAAAGAGACAAGTGTATTTACAATAAGGTACAAGAACGGCTAGCTTGTACGGTAACAGTACGGTAACAGTACAATCTTTTCACTCGGTGTCTCACTATTTATAGTGAGAACCGGTGTATATTCTCCACTGTAGGAACGGCCGGTACAACAGATAGATAAATAGATTGATTGATGGGGGAATAAACTGGGGTAGATGGTTGGAAGGATGGATATAGATAGATAGATAGATAGATAGATAGATAGAAACAGGCTGGGATATATAAATAGATGGATGGGTAGGTGTAAATATACTGAGAAAGATAGATAGATGAATGGGTTGGGAAAGACAGATGAGTAGGCGCAGGTTGGGATATATAGGCAGATAGGGACAGACTGGGATGGATGGATAGGTGGGAGTGGGTTATGCTTCAGGGGTTGGGGATATTGTACTGGGGTGCAGAAAAAAAAAGGAATTTTTACTTACGTTTCTTATGGAGGTGTGTAGGACTGAAATTGGATGGTGATAGAGTATGTTGGTGGTGTTATGCGGTGTGTTATGTGTACGATAGTATCGAAGTGGTGGTGGTGCATTAGGTGCATGTAGTGCTGAAGGGTTAAGTGTATGGGTCGAAATTTGATAACAGGTGTTTATTTTCATGTCTACACTTGGATAGTATTTCAGACTTTTTGTTTAGGAGGGTACAATGTGGTAGGTGAGTGATAATGGAAAGTTTTTCTTGGAGGCAAAGAAGGCATTTTTTGTGGACTTGTTGTAGGTGGGTGCAATTTGTAGGATTTCCCAGGTTATTTTTGGGGAAATATTCATATCTTTTAGGTTCCAGATATATGCGGATAGTGATGTGCTGGTTGAGTAGTTAATGTTTGTGAAGGAGAGTTTATGGGTGTAGAACCTCTGTTTCAGAGTTCCTTCGGTTGCTCCGATGTAATGCTTGGTGGTTGTGTTGTGTTTTACAGTTGCCCTGTATACTACATTCTTTTTTAGGCAAAAGCCATCGAAGGGGTACGTGTTTTTGTCTCTGCAGTTGCATAGATTAGTGGATGGTGGTTTGTTATTGTTGATTTCTACTTTTTTATTGTGGCTTTTTATGATCTGTGATATGTTTTTGGTGCAGCTTTAACCTATTTTTAGATTGAAGATTTTTGCTAAGGGGTGGTGTGAGGGGTAGTGTTTATTTTTGCCGAAGATTTTGCCGATGTTCTATGTCTATTGAATTTTCTGAAATTGTTTTGCAATTTTTCGATTTTCCTTGCATATGTAACATCTTCACCTGACGATTGCTATCGCATGAAACCAAAATGGTCGTGAATGTTTCTTTGTTACCAAATAAATAAATATATATATATATATATATATATATATATATATATATATATATGAAATGATAGATTAAGCTTTTTAAGCAAAATTATTTCTTCAACTGCTTTAATTTACAGTTAACTTTTATCCAGTAGAACCGGTTCTCGAACATAATGCGTTCCAAAATTATGTTCGACAACCGATTTTTTCGAAAACTGAAACAATGTTTCCATTATGAAATAGGGTAAAGTGGATTCATGCCTTCTTCGCCATCCTTTAGGAGAACATTGTACATTTCCAGCGCTTTTTCAAAGAGTTCAAACTCCAGTCGCCCTATTACTTTCACTATCGGACAAATACCCTTGGGAAAGGTGTGAACACCTTAATTATTTCATCTATGGGTTAAATAGTTCCACTACTTTTCTTCTAAAAGGATTCGGCATTAAATACCCCCCCCAAGGTTGGTATGCCCTTAAACAAAGAAACAAAACCAAACTGAAAATTTAGATTGAATTAGGCAGCTCGTTGTGATGAGTGGTAATAAAAAAATGCTTTTGTGAAACATTAAGCTATCAAATAGAGTATCTATTTTTAATTTATAACACTGGTTTACAAAAAATATTTTTTGTCTGAGGCAAGAATGTGAATAGGTGTTTTTTTTACTAATTCGGGTGAGCTGAATTCAAATTTATAAACCGTTTTGCTCTATCACCTCTAGTTTTCTGTCTTTTAAATAGTCTCATTTTAGTATATACAGAGTATATACGTGCTTATTTCAACAGTTGCAGCAGCTTATTACAGATCAAACAGGATAGATAAAGAACATTGACGGAATAAATATACTTGGATGACACAACGTACACAATTCATAGTACCGCAGACACTTAGAAGTGTTTTTTCTTAGATGATCTGCTGTATTTTGCCTCCGGGGTGTCACGCAAGAGCATCCAGCAGAAGTCTCCCATCATGCCGGGGTTCCACTTGCCTTGGTAGTTGCTCTCCATCTTAGTAATGTCTTGGTGGAATCTTTCTCCGTGCTCATCACTCACTGCTCCAAAGTTTGGGGGAAGAGGTTGAGGTGGGAATGGAGAAAATGAATTTTGAGTGACATTCGGCATCCCATATCCTCATAAGTCTTTAGCAACTTCTCAGTACAGGCTTGGTAATTTGGTACGCGTGTGTTACCAAGGAAGCCACTACAGACTGACTTAAATGCTTCCAATGCTCTAAGTTTCCTGCATAATAACTAAAAAAGAAGACATAAGTCACACAATATTAGAAATTAACCCTGAATGCATATACGCCTTTATGTACAGTATGTGTACAAAATGTACAGTATGCATATCTAAAAAACTAGAGGTGATGAGTAAAAACGGATTTCAAATCTGAATTCAGCACCCCCAAATTAGGTTAAAGCAGCTATTTTTGTGCTTGCCTCAATTTCTTTGTAAACCAGTGTAATTAATACAACCCAGAAGTATTATACTGTCACCAGCTATCTATTTTTCTTTAATAAATATTTGCAAGAGCTTCTAAAAGTATTTTTGTTAGACTTTTCTAGGTTCTGAAATATGATTTTAGTATCTCTACTTGCAGATAGAAATACTTGAAACCTTATAAATGTATATAATATAATTATGTCAATTATTAGTACCAGCAAAATAAAAAACGCCCTCTGGGCGATATAAAATAAATGTATGAAATATGTTGCCTGAGGTGGGAGTTAAAAATTCAATGTCAGAGAGTTCGCACCATAAATAAACAAAATCAAATTTATTAAATGAGTAAAAAAAAAAATAAAACAATTTGAAATAGAAATTTAGTTCTAACTTTAAATAAACTAGTAAATATATGCACCCTCTGGGTGCAAGTATTTAAGTTTTAATGTAATAAAATATTATATTAAATTAGAAAGGCTAATGAAACTAAATAAGAATGCAGATAAAATGATTTGAAACAGAGGGGTGTATAATCGAAAAATAGAACAACTGAAACTTACTCTTCTATCACTCTCGTCTTTCATTGCTAAATTTCCCTAATTTAATAACTTAGTTAAAATAAGAAGTAAAGAATAAAATCAGAATTATTTCTTCTTGTTAATCGATTTCTTTTAAGATTTATTGAAGAGATTTTTGATAATATTCATTAAGATAAAACCATACAATTAAATATCAATAATACTAAGTACATATTTATTAAAATCAAATTTTTAATATCAATATGCAAATTAGGCTTCCTGTTCACACTGTAAACTGCTATTTTAGTCTATATATAAATACAATTGCATGTTATTCAATTGTAGATATGATTAACAGTATTAATAATGTAAAACAGATTTTCATTAGAATTGAGTTTTAATGAAAATAAAATCGTGGAGAATGTGACGTAAATGACTAAGGAATTGTGACTTGAGTAGTGATATAGTTCGGTTACAGACAGAGAAAAGCATACAATCTCCATTATAATAAGATATTAAAATAAAACAAACTCTGTATAAGTATATAATACCAGTCATTTATTTATTAAACATGTTTTTAAAAAATATTGAGGATTGTCTAATGTTGCTTGCTCAAATTTTGAGTGGACTTATTCTGTGTTATGACGATTTTGGGTAAGGTGACGTAAGCAGTGACGTAGTTTTTGTTACAGGAAAATAGAGAGCCAATCTCCATTATTAATAGATGAGATAGGAATAGAAAAACATTGTAATAGACTGGAATACTTAAAAAATGAAACCAAGCGCCATTGTATGAAATGCAAAGTTTTATTAGCTACTCAGAACCTTTATAAGTGCTTGAAATATTTGAAAGCATATAATGATGTGTAAATTATTGGTATTAGATGAGATTATTTGGGCCGGGTTAGCTCAGTCGGTAGAGCGTTGGCTAGAAAACACAAGGTTCCTAGTTCGATACCGGTCCCCGCCAACTCAGCGTATGAGTAGCACAGGATCTGTGCGGTAAAGTGAGGAGCTGATGGTAGGTGTGGCGCACCACCTCAGATGCTAAAAAAAACAATCTCCTTGGTCTAGCGCTATTGAAAAGGGATAGACTCCCTCGCTGACTGGCTGATACCGACTTTAGGCCGCCCCGTCGACTTTACTTACTACTACATATATGCAAACAGATTGGTTGGCATCCTTCCACCTACGAGAGACGATGGAGTAGTGTCAATATTTTTTTTTTTTTTGGGGGGGGGTTGTTTAATAGTGCTAAGTTTTTTTTGTTTGTTTTTGTTATTTTTTTAATTCTTAACTTGAACTACATAACCTTGGCGGGTTCATGTGGAGGATAGCTGTTGCCCATGCAGCAACCTCCCTTTCCACACTGCCGCTGTGATCCAAAGGAAAGGTAAGGAACCAATGCGGTTTGGCAACGGTAGTGTCGCAGGAGTTGATGGGTAGCACTGGATTTCAGCGTCACACCACCTTAGGGACTCCGGCTCCTGATTTATTTTCGGGGTTGCCGGCCAAGGGTAAGGCTTTTTAGCCTTACCCCTGGACGGCAACCCATGCAAACAGATATCATTATTGAATAAGAATGGTTACTTGAAAACATATAATTGCTTAATTGTATATGATAATTTTACTCGTCTATAAATATTGTATGTAAATTATTGTATGTAATTTTATTATATATTACTTATGAAGTTTAAAGGGTATTGTAATTTAAGAAAAGACTTTCAATGATATCAAATTCCTCTTCTAAATATTTCTTATTGCATATCCTAAGTGCTCTAAGAAAGAAACCTATTATGATACCATTCTTTATCTTATTGTTATGGTGGGAATAAAAATGGATGTAGTCATTATTGTTTGTATTCTTATGATAGACTTTAAATTCTAAAATGTTGTTATTTTTATAATAAGTGTGTCTAAAAATGGTAGGGTGTGAGTAAATAATGGAGGGTTCCACATCATTTAGTTTATCAATGATATTAGTTAAATTACAGTTTTTTTATTATCTATATATATTATTATATATCATTCTTTAATATATTCTTTATTAATTAATTAATTTATAATTGAAATTAGATTATTGAATTAAAATTAAATCAAATTAAATTATTGAATTAAATTAATTATTATAATTTATTTATAATCTTATTTATGATTTCATTATTGTTTTAATAATTTATTTATTCTTATTTATCAATCTTTTAAATATATTCTTTATTATATATTATTGTTTGTAAATCTTCTTATTATAATGAGAATTGTGTGTTTTCTGTATGTAACCGAAACTATATTACTACTCAAGTCATAATTCCCTTAATTATTTACGTCACATTCTCCATGATTTTCATTCTTTAAACCTTCAGTTATTATAAAAATTTTTAAATTATTAATACTGTTGACCATATCTACTACTAATAACATGCAATTGTATTTATATATACAACAAAATAGCGCGTTTACAGTTTGAACAAGAAGGCTAATTTGCATAATGAATTTAAAATTTTATTTTATAAATATGTGCTCTGTGTTGTATTATTGATTTCTAATTGTTTGGTTTTATCTTAGAAATATAAACAAAAATCTCGTGGATAAATCTTAAAAGAAAATTTATTTACAAGAAGAAATAATTGTAATATTATCCTTTACTTCCATTTTAACTAAATAGTTAAATTAGGAAATTTACCAATGAAAGAGGGGAGTAATGAAAATGATGGAATAGTTAGTTTCAAAGTTGTTTCTATTTTTCGATTATACCCCCTCTGTTGCAGATCTTTTTATCTGCATTCTTAGTCAGTTTCATTAGCCTTTCTAATTTAATATATTTTATATTAAAACTTAAATACTTGCACCCGGAGGGTGCATATATTTGCTAGTAATAATAATATAATTTACTTGTGGCTAATAATAATCATTGGCAATTCAGTCTCGAAAGACTATGATAAAAGTTTTTGTCTCGAAAGACTATGATAAAAGTTTTTGTGTGCCCCTGAAGTTGCAGCCGCTCCTGTGACTGTGAAGTCCGATGTTTGAAAAACATTCTCGACCACAGATTTTGCATTTGAAGGTTGTCTCCTGAAGATGTTGATGTGCCGATGCTTTGTTTCCGTTGCTTTCTTATGACCTCTTAGCTTCATGATGTTGTACCAGGGTGACTTCTGACATACAGTCCTCTATGGAGATTCTGCCGCCAACGAGGGCGGTCTTGAGCCAAATTTCCCAGCTGGAAGGGACAACACCAAAGCACCTGAATCATTTTTGCAGACATCCTTGAATCGCAGCTGGGGGTGACCAACCTGTCTTTTACCAGACGTAAGCTCTCCACAGAGGATGTCTTTCGGGATTCGTCCATCATCCATCCGACGTACATGACCCAACCATCGGAGACGACATGTGTCTCAGTAGTGAGTACAGACTGGGAGTTGAGCTCTCTCTAGGATTGCTGTGTTAGTGATCCCGTACCTCCAGGTGATGCCCAGTACACGTCTAAGCAGCGAAGGTAGAAGTTATTTAGCCGCCGCTTTGGTGGGAGTATAAGGTCTATATTTCACTTCCATACATGAGGGTGATGATAACACATGTCCTATACACTTGTACTTGTACGGATAGTGAGCTTGCTGTTGTCCACACTCTGTGGTTAATAATTGCTTAGATTATTATTATTAGATAGGATTGTTTGGTTTGTGTTTTTACGGCATATCAACCTCAGTGGGTCATTTAATGCCGATAAAGTTTTGAAATAAATCAATTCTTAATGGATAATACAATTTTTTATAAATACATTTTTCTATTTACCATAGATGGGACCCTAACAGGTACTACCACATCCGGCGTCAGAGTGGACCAGGGAGCAATTGTGATGAAGGGATGCTCCACCATTCCCCAAACCTCCAAAAACTGGAACCTCACCATCAGATAGAGTTTAACGTCATTCCCAGGACATGTAGACCCGCAGCCATAGCCTTCTAGCACTCATATGATAAAAAGGGGTTGGGGCTTGCCATAAGGGCAATATGGTTGGAAAATCATATAGGTGCTAGGGCTTGACGTGACCAGCCGATTGATCGGAGGGGCCTCTCCGACCGCCCGTCTAGCCCAAGATAGGCCAAAGTGTAGTAT
Source organism: Doryteuthis pealeii (assembly GCA_023376005.1). NCBI lineage: Eukaryota > Metazoa > Mollusca > Cephalopoda > Myopsida > Loliginidae > Doryteuthis > Doryteuthis pealeii. Next base: position 22,269,009 of record CM042178.1, on the reverse strand, counting down.
TGCATGTCATGAATTGCTCTATCCTTAAGCATCACGGGTCGCCACCCACGGCCAACAGGTGGCCCATTGGGGAGTGATACCCTCTGCAGAGGTGCAGTTGGTGCATTCTAACGCCCCAGCCGAAGGGCGGTATTAGATAGGAATACCATTATCTGTGTCCTCTCCTTAGATAACAACACTTGTCATTCCTTTCGAACAATCAACTGCTGTTCCGTTTTTCTATTATAAAGAAAGAAAGGAAATAAGACATACTATACCGGAAAATAAAGAAAGACAGTATGAGAGAGATAGAAAGAGGGGGTCGGTGCTTGGAAGCGATAACGCTAATCTTTTTAGAGAGTTGAATCAAGATTATCATATTTTTACATATTGGACTATAAAGCAATATCTCTTACGTAAACATATCAAACATTGTAATAATTAAATTATCATACTGTGTATATCCACAGGTCTTGCTAGTTCACCTATACATTCTTGATCAACAGGCGGGCGTGAAGAGAACAACAGAGACGCAAAATACGTCTGTCCAGAAGGACTCTCTGTTCTCAAATCCGACTAAATCTGATCATTCGCCTGGTCCATGGGACTCTCTAAGCCAATGTGAGTCCCATTCCAGATTACGTTGGGTTCAAGACCAGTCTTTTAAATTCTCAGTTACTACACTGAGTTACTGTTAATTTTCAAATCTACACAACACTTCCTTATGATTCGAACACCATTCTCAAACTTGCCGATTTTTCTTCTTCAATTCTATCGTTACTCACATAACTTTCCTCTTTGCCTTTCCGGTAGTATCACTACTGCCACTTCGTAGGATCCATGAATAAGGGTTCAAGTAGCCGTAAAGTAGAGAATAAATAAATACAAACGAAGCGAGAATTTACCTAAAAACAATATCAGACAGCCGTTCAACAAAAATTCTCTAAGTTAGCGTCTGTCATAGCGACAGACGCTAACTTAGAGAGTTTTTTGTGAACCCAGACCAGAATATAAATAAATAAATGAAAAAAAAAAAAAATTCACTATTCTTCAAAGGATAAATTTGTTTCGGCCTGTTGGACTCGTCAAACTTGACTGCAAAATGAATGAATAAATAAATAAAGAAATGAACAGATATGGTCAGAACATTAATAAGAGGGTTTTAGATAATGACATTGATTTATGATGAGATGAAAAATGGAACGAGCAAACCGGTTTCAAAACCGGTTTCAAACCGGTTTACAGAAAATAACCTCTATTTCTCACCAGTTCCGACTGGAAAAAATCCATTTCCTCTCGTAAAATATTCAGAAGTAAATTTCTACTAGCACGACCTGTGGATATACCACAGTATGATAATTAATTATTACAACGTTTGTTATGTTTACTTAAGGCTATTGCTAAATAGTAATTATATAAAAAGTATAATAATCTTGATTTAACTCTCTACTAGGACGACCTGCGGATATACCACAGTATGATAATTTAATTATTACAACGTTTTATGTTTACTTAAGGCTATTGCTAATAGTTTCAATATATAAAAAGTATAATAATCTTGATTTAACTCTCTACTAGGACGACCTGGGGATATACCACAGTATGATAATTTAATTATTACAAACGTTTGTATGTTTACTTAAGGGCTATTGCTAAATAGTTCAATATATAAAAAGTATAAAATCTTTGATTTAACTCTCTACTAGGCGACCTGCGGATATACCACAGTATGATAATTTAATTATTACAACGTTTGTTATGTTACTTAAGGGCTATTCTTAATAGTTCAATATATAAAAGTATAATAAATCTTGATTTAAACTCTCTACTAGGACGACCTGCGGATATACCACAGTATGCATAATTTAATTATTACAACGTTGTTATGTTTACTTAAGAGCTATTGCTAAATAGTTCAATATATAAAAAGTTATAATAATCTTGATTTAACTCTCTATTAGGACGACCTGCGGATATACCACAGTATGATAATTTAATTATTACAACGTTTGTATGGTTACTTAAAGGGCTATTGCTAAATAGTTCAATATATAAAAAGTATAATAATCTTGATTTAACTCTCTACTAGGACGACCTGCGGATATACCACAGTATGATAATTTAATATTACAACGTTTGTTATGTTTACTTAAGAGCTATTGCTAAATAGTTCAATATATAAAAAGTATAATAATCTTGATTTAACTCTTTCTCACCCTTTTTTCTTTTCATTCATCTTTTTTTATGTTCAATTAAACAGATTATTGTTATCGCTTCCTCACGCTCACCCTTCTCACTATCTTTCCCAACTCTCTTTCTTTCTTCTTTTCTTTCTGTGTAGCATGTTGTTTTTCTTCCCATTTCTTTATTTATAATACACATCCAAATGGTTCATTATTAGTTGAGAGCACGACACTCATAAGAAACAAGAATTCGGCGGATAAAGTAACACCAAATAATCATTTTTGTTGTTTAATTAATTGATAATTATTTTTTTTTTCAAGACTTTATATTGAATTATATACATTTAGTACATAAAAAATTTCGTAACATATATATTTGGCAATTATCTTAAAATTGTACAATTTATATTCTACTAGAAGCGGCTACCAGCATCGCCTAGGTTTTGGTTTGATAGAATAGAATTTCAATGATGTTTCTATTTATTATTTCTCTGATTATGATTGGACACAGGCGTAGTGGATAAAGTATTAGTTTAAGACAGCTCTAAGATGACAGTTATCTCTGGATTCCGGGTTCAATCCTGAGTAGAGGCAGTAACATAGAAAAATAATTAACACAGCTCCTACCCCATCTATGGTTAGCGGAATGAGAACAGGATAACCCCCTCCCTCGTTGACTGAATAAAGGGTTAGGTTCAAAGTTCCGTAATGGCTCCGATTACGACAAGAAGGTTCCCGACTACGCCAAAGAAGTTCCTGAGTTCGAAAAGGTTCTCGAGTCCGACAAGAAATACCTGAAGAAGGCCGGAGGCATATCGGCCGAAACGTTGTACAAATAACAATAAAGATGGGGACAATAGTCCAATGACGTAGATAATACGTTTCTATTAATATCTCATACAAATCAATCTTTCTAATTTTCCAAAAC
>CM042178.1:22243419-22248419 GCA_023376005.1 Doryteuthis pealeii | reverse complement strand
TATTGTGATGTAAGCAGTGATGTAGTTTCGGTTACTGTCAGACAGGCACCGAATCTCTATGAAATAAGACGAAATTATTTTTTTCTACCGATTTGTATATATATATATATATATATATATATATATATATATATATATATATATATATATATATGAAAAAGTGAATGGAAATGAATCCGACAGTATGAAATAAATATTTTTAGAAAAAACTAACACATGATGTTATAATTCGCTGACAGAAATCAGTTTCGACCTTTTATTAAAACGGTCTTCATCAAGAGCGAAATGTTTGTGATGGAAAGACGGTGTGAGTAAACCATTCCACTATTGTTTGTAACGGTTTACTCACACCGTCTTTCCATCACAAACATTTCGCTCTTGATGAAGACCGTTTTAATAAAAGGTCGAAACAGATTTCTGTCAGCGAATCATAACATCATGTGTTAGTTTCTTCTAAAAATATTTATTTCATATATATATATATATATATATATATATATATATATATATATATATATACGTATCTGACGGAAAACAATCTTCATTTTAGCATGTGCCAGCCTAAGCAAAACATAGGAAATAACGATACATATCTATCTCAGTTCATTCATATCATCTATATATCCCCTTCTCTCTCAACACACACACACACACACACACACACACATATATATATATATATATATATATATATATATATATATATATATATATATACGTATCTGACGGAAAACAATCTTCATTTTAGCATGTGCCAGCCTAAGCAAAACATAGGAAATAACGATAAATATCTATCTCAGTTCATTCATATCATCTATATATCCCCCTTCTCTCTCAACACACACACACACACACACACACACACACACACACACACACATATATATATATATATATATATATATATACTTCCAATGAGAAGTCATTTGGCTATTATAATAACCAAATAAGTTTGGAATTGAGTTTGAAAAAAAAAAATGGAAACAAGAATAAATAAAACAAAATGTCTCCAGCATAAATTAACCCAACAAGGGTTGACGTGCCATAAATCCAACCAACCAACCATATAACTGTGTGCAAATTATCAATATTAGATAGGAATACTTGAAACCATATGACTGTGTAAGGATTTACCAAACCAGTCCGCACAAGCAGTATGTAACACTAGGTCAATTTTAAAGTGGTGTTTAAGAGGGTTGAATTCAGTGATTTCCTTCTCCTAGACGAGTTGCCATACTAAGGTTAAAGATATCTTACTATTGACACATAGCTGGAGGGAGAATAGTTAAATTCGTAACTTTCCCAAGTGTTAGCACTATGTGAAGTGCAAACAGTCTAGTCGAGGATTTGAACTCAGTTCTCCATTTCCATTTCCTACGACGATAACCATTACACTACGAACACCTCTATATAAAAACTGCATTGTGCTGCGCAACAGGAAACAAACAGTGTCCATTTGCAATATTAACACGGTATAGAATTGATCCAGACTATAAACGAGTGTCATTATAATCGTGCTATTATAGCACGCAAATGTAACTTGACTCCTTCTGAGAAATATATTATAATATCTGAACTTCCCAAAGGCAAATCTACTTTAGAACTATCCAAAATAATTGGAAGATATCACCAAACTGTTAAGATATTTGTTGCAGTTCCTACGAAGGTACGCAAGCGGGCCGATAAGGGTCACTCGTGGGTAGTTTCCCGACGTTCTTTATCGATAATGAAACTGTAAATAAATCAGGTCTGACCAGTTGAACACTTTTCAGGAGCATTGAAGAAGTAACTATGTAACTCGCAATTGTCTTCTGAAAAAAGTTGGGACATCATGTAGAACCAGTGACAAGACTTCAATTGACAAAAGAACCCATACAAATGCAGTTGAAATGGTTAAAGGTGAACATGAAGTTCTGTTCACAGAAGAAAATCAGGTTATCTGGACATTAGCTACATAAATGAGAGTAACTTCCCCTTGTTTGTTTCACTTTGAAGAAGCCTATGTTTTTGGTCGGCCATTTTCATTTCAGCGTAAATCTACAGTGAAAATACGAATTTGTTCGAATCAATACAACTGCATGTTTTAACACGAACATATCATAAAATGTGTTCTTAATTGTGCTTGCGCATTATTTGAAATGAACTTAATTGTTATCAAGAACACATTTCATGATATTTTCGTGTTAAAACATACAGTTGCAGTATTCGAACAAATCCGTATTTTCAGTGTAGATTAACGGTGAAATAAAAATGGCCGACCAAAACATACGGCTTCCTCAGAGTGAAACAAACAAGGGAAGGTTACTCTCATTTATGTAACTAATGTTCAGATTACCGAAACTCGTGTAGATGGCCCTGATATTTTGAGCAAAGGTTATATCGTAAATGGACAAGATGTAACTGTGTGTGGACTTACCGAACCCCTCCACACAAGCCGGGTGTAATACAAGGTCAGTGATTTCCTTCTCCTAGGCGAGTTGCCATACCAAGGTTAAAGATATCTGCGTGCCCTACTATTTACGCACAGCTGGAGGGAGAATTGTTAGATTTGTAACTATCACAAGGGTATTAGTTCTATGTGAAGTGCAAACAGTCTGGTCGAGTATTTGAACTCAGTTCTCCATGTCCATTTTCTACGATCATAACCATTACACTACGAACACCTCTATATAAAAACTGCATTGTGCTGCGCAACAGGAAACAAACGGTGTATAACTGTGTACAAATTCAATAGGGATAGAAACCCGAAACCATACAATTGTATCCAAATAATTTGCATTTAGATTGGTTTGTTGGATTTTACGGCTTGTAAAAGAAGAAACTCGTGTAGCATGTGATGGCCCTGATGTTTTGAGCAAAGGTTGGATCGTAAATGGACGAGATCGAGCTTGAGGCGCCAAAAAAGAAGGAGAAGATATTATTTGGGTTGGTATTATTGGAGGTATCAGGGTTAATCCGAGGAGAGTACCTGACGGTAGAAAAAATAACCGCAGATGCTTATATATATATATATATATATATATCACTGTAACATCTATTACCATTCAGGTCATCAATACGTTACTATCCTCGCAACTAGCAACACGCTCTTCAAACCACCCTCACAACGACACCGCCATCGCCACGGCCGCCTCCACCTCTCCGCCTCCACCTCCGCCTCCCCGGCCGTCGACATCGCTGCCAACATTTTAAGACGTAGATGATGCTTCACAAAGCGAAGAGTGGGTCGGGCTTGTCTACAGGGAGAGCAAGCGAGAAGATAATTATTTGGCGGTGATGGAGGTGGGGAGGAGAGGATGGGTGGGTGTAGTGTGATGAAGGAGTGAGAGAAAAAAAAGAGAGAGAGAGAGAGAGAGAGAGAGAGAAGGGTCGGGGTGGCGGCGTGTGTTGGTGGTGATGGTGTTAGACGTTTGAATTGGAGAGGGTTGCGACTGGAGTAAAAAGTAAAAAAAAAAAAGCGAGAGTCGGCAGCTAACGTCTACTGGAGTAATGTTTGTTAAGGTATGTGCGCGCCTCTGTGCAATATGTGCGCACGCGCGCGCGTGTGTGTGTGTGTGTGTTGTGTGTGTGTGTTTTGGGGGAGAGGCAGTAAGTAGAGGGGCGGTAGCGGCGACGGCAAAAAGATGGCGGGAGTATCGGGGTCGGCAAAAAGGATGCAGATTAAGGGAAATGGGCGGGAGGTTATTATCAACAAGAAGATCTGGGTCTGCTTCCAACCTCTTCTTTCTTTCCTTCTTTCTTTCTTTCTTTCTTTCTTTTTCTCTTTCTTTCTGTCTTTCTGTCTTTCTTTCTTTTCTTTTTTCTCTTTCTTTCTTTCTTTCCATCCTTTTAAATTTTTTATTCATTTATTTTTCGTTTTACTCCTAGAACATCCCCCCCCCACCTCTCGCCTCCAAAACTCCATCCCCAATGAAAAACCCTCCAAAAACAAAACAGTTTACTTCAATCCTTTCTTTCTTTCATTTTTTCTTTCTTCTAGAATCTCTTTCTTTCTCTCTTTCTTGAAGAATCTTTCTTTCTTTCTTTCTTCTTTCTTTCTTTCTTGTAGAATCTCTTCTTTCTTTCTTTCTTTCTTGTTCTCTTTCTTTCTGTCTTTTCTTTCTCTCTTTCTTTCTTTCTTTCTTTCTTGAAGAATCTTTCTTTCTTTCTTTCTTTCTTTCTTGTAGAATCTCTTTCTTTCTTTCTTTCTTTCTTTCTTTCTTTTAGAATCACTTTCTTTCTTTATTCTTTCTTTCTATCTTTCTTTCTTTCTGGTAGAATCTCTTTCTTTCTTTCTTTCTTTCTTTCTTCAAGAATCTCTTTCTTTCTTTCTTTCTTCAAGAATCTCTTTCTTTCTATTTTCTTTCTATCTTTCTTTCTTATAGAATCTCTTTCCTTCTTCTATCTTTCTATCTTTCTTTCTTTCTTTCTTTCTTTCTTTCTTTCTTTCTTGTAGAACCTCTTTCTTTCTATTTATTTATTTTTCGTTTTACTCACAGAAGACTCCCCCCGAAAAAAAAATCCCCCCCAACAAAAAACTCACCCAAATCAACATTCTTTCTTTCTTTCTTTCTTCTTTCTTTCTCTCCTGTTAAATTCTTTTTATTCATTCATTTTCGTTATACTTCCAGGAAAAAAAAAAAACCTTAACGAAAAATCCACCAAAAACAAAACAATCTATTCCCAACCTTACTTTCTTTCTTTCTTTCTTTCTTTCTTTCTTTCTTTCTTTCTTTCTTTTATTCATTTCTTCTTTCATTCCTTTCTTTATTTCAACTTCAAAATCTTTCTTTCTTTCTTTCTTTCTTTCTTTCTTTATTATTTCCTCCCTTTCTTCTTTGCTTTCGATATTTCTTTCTTTTAACTTCAAAATCCTTCCTTTTTTTCTTTTTTCTTTCTTTCGTTCTTTTTGTCCATTTAATTTTCGTTCCTTACTTTCTTTCTTTCTTTCTTTCTTTCTACTACAAATTCTTTCTTTCTTTCTTTTTCTTACCTTTTTTTCTTTCTTGCTTCCTTTCTTT
>CM042178.1:22235919-22238419 GCA_023376005.1 Doryteuthis pealeii | reverse complement strand
AAATGGATCTCCGTCACTTACGGAATATATTGTTCTCGTTATTGTCGGGTGTGTTCTATTATTGATATATTGTGCCTGATCTACCCTACTGATTGTGGCATGTGTTGATCTACTATTCAGCTGATCCTATCTATTTATGTGATTATTGATTACTATTTGGCATGATCTATTATTGATCTACCATTGATCTATTATTGATCTCTATGTGTGGCATGTGATCTGATCTACTATTATTGTGATATCTACTATTCATGGCATGTGATCTATTATTGATCTACTATTCGTGGCATGTGATCTATTATTGATCTTATTGATCTACTATCTCATGGCATGTATTGATCTATTATTGATCTACTATTCATGGCATGTGATCTAATTATTGATCTATATTGATCTACTATTCATGGCATGTGCATGTGATTGATCTACTATTCGTGGCATGTGATCTATTATTGATCTACTATTCGTGGCATGTGATCTATTATTGATTACTATTCATGGCATGTGATTGATCTACAATTGATCTACTATTCATGGCATGTGATCTATTATTGATCTACTATTCGCATGTGCATTGACTATTATTGATCTACTATTCATGGCATGTGATCTATTATTGATCTACTATTCGTGGCATGTGATCTATTATTGATCTACTATTCATGGCATGTGATCTATTATTGATCTATCTATCTCATGGCATGTGATCTATTATTGATCTACTATTCGTGGCATGTGATCTATTATTGATCTACTATTCGTGGCATGTGATCTATTATTGATCTACTATTCATGGCATGTGATCTATTATTGATTCTGATCTACTATTCATGGCATGTGATTATTGATCTACTATTCATGGCATGTGATCTATTATTGATCTACTATTATGGCATGTGATCTATTATTGATCTACTATTCGTGGCATGTGATCTATTATTGATCTACTATTCGTGGCATGTGATCTATTATTGATCTACTATTCATGGCATGTGATCTATTATTGATCTACTATTCATGGCATGTGATCTATTATTGATCTACTATTCATGGCATGTGATCTACAATTGATCTACTATTCATGGCATGTGATCTACTAGAAAAAAAGAGGACATGGTTAGGGTTAGGGTTTAGGGTTAGTTTAATGGGAAAATAATGGGTAGTTAATGGGTAGATCACATATCTGAATGTAAGCAACTCGGTAGATCACATTTTGGATTAGAAATCATTCGGTAGATCACATATTGGAAGAGCGCCCAATTTTTTTATGAACACATTTTTTTGTTTAACCCATAGATAGGACCCTAACAGGTATTACCACTCCGGGTTTGAGTTGACCAGAGAGCAATGGTGATGAAGGTGTGCTCCACATTCCCCAAACCTACAAAACTGAAACCTCACCATCAGATAGAGCTTAAGGTCATTCCGAGGGCATGAAGACACACAGTCCCCGACTTCTGGCACCCATATGATAAAAAGTGTTGGAACTTGCCATAAATGGAATGCCTGGTTGGTTTGTTCGTTGATTGTTTTGTTTTACGGCATATCAACCCTCCCCGGATCATTTATTGCCGAAAAAAGTTATTTCTATCAAATCCATTGCTGGGTGGTCAACGACGGATCACGAGTATTGGTGGGTTTTGGTTTGGTTTGTTTTGTTTTACGGCATATCAACCTCAGTGGGTCATTTAATGCCGATAAAGTTTTGAAATAAATCAATTCTTAATGGATAATACAATTTTTTTATAAATACATTTTTCTATTTAACCCATAGATGGGACCCTAAACAGGTACTACCACTCCGGGTCAGAGTGGACCAGGGAGCAATGGTGATAAAGAGGTGCTCCACATTCCCCAAACCTCCAGAACTGGAACCTCACCATCAGATAGAGTTTAACGTCATTCCCAGGACATATAGACCCGCAGCCACCGCCGTCTAGCACCCATATGATAAAAAGGGGTTGGGACTTGCCATAAGGGCAATAGGGTTGGGAAAATCATATAGGTGCTAGGGCCGATTGATCGGAGGGGGCCTCTCCGACCGCCCGTCTAGCCCAAGATAGGGCCAAAGTGGAGTATTGCATGTCATGAACTGTTCATCCACCTAGGCTCTATCCTTAAGCATCACGGGTCGTCACCCACGGCCAACAGATGACCCCATTGGGGGAGTCTTACCCATCTGCAGAGGTGCAGTCGGTGCATTCTAACGCCCCAGCCGACAGGGTGGTATATGCATTTTTTACATACGGAGGCGCACGGTCTAAGGGTTATAGTCGTAGGAAATGGACTCGTCAAACTGAGTTCAATTTCACAACGAAGCTGTTGGCATTTCACATGGCGCTAATACCCTTGGGAAAGGTATAAATCCAATTCTTCCTCCGGCTTAAATAGCAGGGCAAACTCGACACTTTAACCATGGCTAGGTAACAAGTCTAGGAGAAGGAAAACTCTGAATTGAAACCCGTTGAACTCCGTTTAAGAAATTGACCTTGTGTCGTAT
>CM042178.1:22225919-22233419 GCA_023376005.1 Doryteuthis pealeii | reverse complement strand
ATTAAGAAAAATGGATTAAGACGTAAATCAAATCAACAGGAACCTATAACCAGGATTAGTAGAGCACTCTAGGAAGTAAGAAATATTCAGTTAAAATGGATCTACACGAAATGGATTATTCGGTAAAAAATATCCCTACACTCCCAAGGAAAGATAAACACAACAACGGTATCTTTAAAAACTCAACAAATTAAATAAATATTAGCTCTCACAATTTGTGATTGAGCACTGTATTTTCTTTGTTTCATCACAAAAAAATTTGTTTTTATATATACCTATATATATATATATATATATATATATATATATATATATATATATATATATATTAATGTGTATGGTTGGCACTAGTATACTAGAAAAAGTAATAGTAATCCAACGTACAGTGTTATTAGAACAGTGCTCAATATCTGTGATAGAGCGTTGATTGTTCAATGAGAAATCAAAACAAATAAAAGTTTTTGCTTTTATTTATTTATTACGGAACGGTATGAATTCTTAGAAAGCAAATTTAAAAAAATATATATGATGACACACGGTTGTGTTCAAGAATGAATCAAATCAATTCTATGGTTTGTGCGTTGAAAATCAGCGATATCACACCTGGATAAAAGCGGATCTCTCTAATACTGATTTTCAGGGCTGGCTTGCTCACTTTGAATATTCTTGCTATCCTTTTGTTTTATGCTAAACTTAACATCAACTCAAGTAAAAAAAATAATAATCTGGGTTTGTGCTAGAGGGAATTATCTCATTCACGAGAGAGAGAGAGAGAGAGAGAGAGAGAGAGAGAGAGAGAGAGAGAGAGAGAGAGATCTATGGAGCCAACATTATTCGCGAGACGTACGTACTTTTAAGAAAACGGTTTCTTTTTACGTGCCAGCATCATCATCATCACTATTATTATTATTATTATTATTATTATTATTATTATTATTATTATTAATGATAATAATATATTGTTATTATTATTTAAAACTTGTCAAAATAACAAGTCTAGTTAAAGTTTGATTGTTCGTTTTATTCTTAATTACAAAGAAAGAATTAGGCAAAGTTTGACAAGATAACAGTAATCCATTTGCTATCACCCAATCGACGAGGCCTCGTTAAGCTAAAGTACACGTCTCTCTCTCTCTCTCTCTCTCTCTCTCTCTCTCTCTCTCTCTCTCTCTCTCTTAGTCGGCCAAAGACGGAGAGGATGAACGAATCAGAGGGCTCGGCACGCAATTTGCTTCTTTCTTTCTTTCTTTCTTTTTTCTTTTTTCTTTCTTTCTTTCACTGATTTATTTACTTACTCTTATATCTTTTTACTTCTTTCTTTCTTTCTTTCTTTTTTTTTTAGACATTTCTTTTTAAAAATTAATCTTTTTAAATCCTATTTTTATCATAGATTTATGGAATAAAATAGAGAATATTTCAGTCAAGCCGCAGAAATATATATATGGAGGGAAAATAGCTGATGTGAGCTCTTTAGTGTCCATGACATATATACCTATGTTTGTATTTATCAGTTAAATCATCCCTGCTCGCTCGTAAGTGGCTGATGGCATAGTGGTTGACTGCTAAAAAATCGATGTGCTTTCCTTGCCGGCTGGGGTAGCCAGCTAAGTCTAGCTACACTGGGGAGACGTGATACGTCGAAACACAGTCTGTGGATGAATATATATATAAATTGGCCCGGTGCTGCATTTTGCTCGTGCCGATATATATATATATATATATATATATATATATATATATATATATATATATGTATATTATTATTATTACTATTATTGTCATTATTATTGTAATGGTATACAGAGGAATAACCGACTCGAGTTTCACCATAAGGATCTTCAGGGTTAAATCCACTGAATTAATCAAGATATTGATTCATTGCAGCCGATTGCACGCGTGTATTTTTCTACTTACGTATTGCGCTCTTCATATTTGTTATATCGCACCTGTAAGTACCCTTTTCATATAAAATCACACACACACACAAACACACACACACACATATATATATATAAATGTGTGTGTGTGTGTGTGTGTGTGTGTGTGTGTGTGTGTTTGTATTTGGGCAGCATTTTTTTAATTTATACATGTGGAATTAAACAAAAGTCAGGTCTCCTGTTAAACGATTTTATTGGTGATCTTTTCAAGCTTTCTGACCAACTTTTTTTTATATTTGGATGGAATTCGTGGATTAGTCCACCGAAGTTCATATCCCGAGTACATTCGGCACTTCGAAGTGCCATCATCAGGGGTGATGTGTTCCAGTTTATTTTCAAAGTATATTAATGGATGTGGAGGCTGGAAGGAGGAGAATTGATAGAAGTGTTATAGGCATTTTAAAATGTGAGTACTGCATTGAAAATTAATCTTATTTAAGGATGGTTTTTATTATTTGATATATGAAGCTTCTAGTATTTGGAGTTTTTTTTCTCGGATGATGGCACTTAGAAGTGCCGAAAGTACTTGGGATAAAGACTTTGGTGGACTAATCCACCTATTCCATTCAAATATAAAAAAGTTGGGCAGAAAGCTTGAAAGATCACCAATAAAATCGTTAAACAGGAGAGCTGCCTTTTATTTAATTCCACATGTATAAATTAAAAAATGCTGCCCAAAAGCACACACACACACACACACACACAACATATATATATATATATATATATATATATATATATAAACCTAATGAGTCAGATAAACCTACTAAAAGTTTCGCTTAGTGCTCTTCAGGGCTAAGATCCGACTCCGCGAGGATTTACCAACAAGTTTGGTATATATATATATTCCAAACGAATAGAACGCATCATTAGGTCAATTTTTTAAGTTTAAAGTTTTTAAAGTTTAACATGAATATTTTGATATTTCGGACTGTTGTCCTCATCTTTATTGTTGTATGTATAAACACAATATTTCGACCACTGTGTCATTATTCATAAAACATATGTTTATACATACCACAATAAAGACGAGGACAACAGCCTGACCACGCGTCTGGCCTACACAAGTGCAAAAGTGGAGTGTTGGCCGTGAGTGATGCTTATGGACGGAATCCTATGGACTGTTCAGCCACTAGGATTCCGTCCTTAAGGATCACTCACGGCCAACAAGTGGTTCGGTTTTGAAGGATTTTACCCATCTGAAGAGGTGCAGTCGGTGTATTCTACAGCCTCAGCCGACAGGGTGACATATGTATGTATATATGTATGTATGTATGTGTGTGTATGTGCAGAACATGGCGGTTTGGAAATGTCAAACATGTGGTCGAATTCCCGCTTTCTAAGGCTGGATATGTCAATCATAGGAAATCTCATCAGGGACAATTTATGCAAACTCCAGCAACAAACAATGTGTCTTGTGCAATCTGTAAGAAAGTCTGCAAGTCAGTTTCTGGTCTTAAGAGACATACGGTGGTGCATAAGCATCAAATGTTATCATCTGATTTAACCGATACAACGGTAAGGGCGTCCTTCCTATGTCATATTATGCTACTTCTATACGTATGCGCTGGGAGTTAAAATCTTGGGTTGGTTTTTCTGCGTTTTACTCTGCACTAATGCCTTTGAGAAAGGCAGGCAACTAACTGGCCATCCCCCACTATGGTAAAATAGTAGGACAGATTTTTATTCTTAAGACTTGGTTAGACAACCAATATAGAAAAAGTAAAAGGATAACCGTTTGTTGGCTCAAGATATCTCATCCACAGAAAGCGATGTAAATACACGAATAGGAAAAGCATGGTCGGCCACAAACAAATTATCAGTCATATGGAAATCCGATCTCACTGAGAAGTTAAAGCGACAATTCTTCCAGGCTGTGGTTATATCTGTGTTGCTGTATGGCTGCACCAACAGGACCCTGACGAGGTGCCTTGAGAATAAGCTAGATGGGACCTGCACAAGAATGCTGCGTGCAGTTTTGAACATGTCGTGGAAACAGCATCCCACAAGGAAACAGCTGTATGGCCACATGCCCGCCATCTCACAAACCATTCTAGTGAGACGGACAAGGCATGCTGAACACTGATAGAGAAGCGAGTACGAGTTCATAAGCGACGTTCTCCTGTGGATGCCAACACACGGACATGCTAGTGTGGGCCGCCCACCAAGGACCTATATTGATCAACTATGCGAAGATGCTGGATGCTGCGCAGAGGACCTCTCAGGGACAACAAATTATAGGGAGGGTTGGCGAGAGATTTTCATGGATATCCGTGCTAATTACGCGACATGATGATGATGATGGCTCAAGAACAGATTTTCGACAGCTCCACTTAATTTGGGCTAAACGCTCAGTCGGGGAGGCTCTTTTTGATCAATCGGTTGTTTACCTCAATTCCTAGCACCTATATGATTGTCCCGATGTAATATATTGATGGGGTACCGTCGCTTTTCAGACGGTTAGTGTAGAAACAAAATTGAGTTCTGGTTTGAGGAAATTAATATCCGGACCTTTAGATGATTGACGCGAGAAAACCTTTGCGTAATCAGAAATTTATCTATCTATCTATCTATCTATTTCTCATACTGTTCATATCTATTTATCTTACTCTCTCTCTCTCCCTTTTCTCTCTCTCTCTCTCTCTCTCTCTCTCTCTCTCTCTCTGTCTCTGTCTCTCTCTCTATATATATATATTCATATATAATATCTCATACTGTTCACATCTATCTATCTATTTATCTATCTCAGTATGCTCCTATATATATATATATATATATATATATATATATATGAAATTTATCCAAAACTTGGTAGTAAGGGATGATTCGATATGTGATTTCTAAGATACACTGTATTAATATTGATGATCCAGTATGTATAAATACAGCGAATCTTTAAAACACTGAAGAGAGCTCAATATATATCAAACTGTTCATATTTATCTATTTATCTATCTCAGTCTCCTCCTATCTATCTATCTATCTATCTATCTATCTCAGTTTGTTTCTATCTATCTATCTATCTATCTATCTATCTATGTGCTTCTCGATTTGTGTCTTTTGGCTCGGGTACAAGTAGAAGTGTTCGGGTGTATATAGGGCGAGTAAACCTTTGAAATATACGGGAAGACGGGAGCATGATGTCTGAAGACCCGAAACTCATCAGGATCCCAATAACATGAGTTGGAAGAATTTGAGTCCAACCGAATTAAACACCAAAAATTACAAAGGGTAATTTTCAGCCCAGCAACATTCAAAGTGGAGAAGTTCCAACATGTAGTTTATGTGGAAGAGTATGTCTCACTAGTACTGGCCTGGTGAGTCATCTGCGAAAACACAAGGATACAGAGTCAAAGGCTACTGGCACCCAACTATGATTAAAAAAAAACAGGAAATGGTCTTACTCGAACACGAGTTGACAGACAACATAATATATATATATATATATATATATATATATATATATATATATATAATTGAAATAATCACGACAAGCAAATTCGGCGAATACCGCGTGCGACGTTTAGAACACCGTACCGCTGTTTCGATCTAATTAGGTCTCACCAGCTGTGTATATCTACGATCTCCCCCCGACAGAGATCGAACTAGAGAGCTCAGAACGCAGAGCAAGAGATTCTACCTCTGGGCCACGGGCAATGCTACACACGAATAAGATGAGGCGATACTGCGCACTCTTTTGGTGTATGATCACGAAGAGGAGTATAAACCAATAATATATTGAAAATTAATTAAAGAATTATTTAAAAATTAACCAATTAATAAAGAATAAAACCTAATACTACTACTTGCTACTACTACTACTACTACTAATCATTTTCCTCCAATTTAATCGGTCTCTGGTGTGGAGTGTTGTGACCTCGTAAATAAAGCTGACCTCACTACGAAATACGAGAGAGAGAGAGAGAGAGAGAGAGAGAGAGAGAGAGAGAGAGAGAGAGAGACAAACATACAGACAGAGACACAGAGAGTGAGAGAGTGTGTGTGAGAGAGAGAAAGAGAGAGAGAGAAAGAGAGAGAGGCAGAGACAGAGACAGATACAGGGAGTGTGTGTGTGTGTGTGAGAGAGAGAGAGAGAGAGAGAGAGAGAGAGAGAGAGAGAGAGAGAGACAAACATACAGACAGAGACACAGAGAGTGAGAGAGTGTGTGTGTGAGAGAGAGAGAGAGAGAGAGAGAGAGAGAGAGACAAACATACAGACAGAGACACAGAGAGTGAGAGAGTGTGTGAGAGAGAGGAGAGAGAGGAGAGAGAGAGAGAGAGAGAGAGAACATACAGACAGAGACACAGAGAGTGAGAGAGTCTGTGAGAGAGAGAGAAAGAGAGAGAGAGAAAGAGAGAGAGAGAGGCAGAGACAGAGACAGATACAGGAGTGTGTGAGAGAGAGAGAGAGAAAGAGAAAAAGAGAGAGATAGAATGAGAAATAATTGGCACACACACACACACACACACACACACACACACATACACCGACAGGCGCCAAATTTCTGAAATAAAATTCAATTGTTATCCTGTTATCAAAGAGTGTTGACTTGTTTTATTCTCACTTAAAGAACTCACTGTTACCCTTTATATAAAACTGGGTTATAACAAGGCCTAACCATAAGAGATACGTGGGGGGACTTGTTGTCACTCGTATTTCAGTGAATAGCACCCGTTTGTACAGGTGTGAAAACTTGCAACGAGTAGTCGTAATAAGATAATTGAAGGTTATGCGCAACGGACTTGGAAAGGAGACTGGATGAATTAAAAATCAGAGGAAGATTCGAGGCCACCGAGACCATCCATACCATAGCATTGTTAAGATCGGATAGATCAGAAGAGTCCTGGAGACCTGAGGATACTTGCTGTCACTTGGACTCAAGTGGAAAACTAGTATGAAAAGCTCGCATGTGGTTGAGATATCCTAAGATAAATTTCAGAAGTTAATAAAGAATATCATCACTAAAAACTATATACCTTGTTATAATATATTAATATTTTGAAGGTCAATACAATGCGTATGAAAAATAAAAACAAAAAGATGTTACTTTTGTCTTATCGATTTCGAAGAATAAACTTCATCATCAGAGTTTATTTTCAGAAATGGACGTGCTTATGTTTTTATTTGTGTGGTTATAATTTCTCTTCTTATTTCCTTTTCCTCTTCTTTTTTTTCTCTTTCTTCTTCTCCTCCTTTATGAATGAAATGGGCGAATAACTGTAATTTCTTATTTCTCTCTTTTTCTTTTTTAAAGTTTGTGTAGAACAAATGTTCCTAATATTGTCTGTCATCTGGTCAAATGTTCCAAGTATGTTGCCATGTCAAAATTCAAAATAAAAAAAAAAATATATTATCACATACTTGAAAAATATTATAACATACATAAAAAATATTTATATATTATAACATACTTAAAAAATCAAAATACTAATATATCATAACATACTTAACAATGCTTCAAGCAAATTACCAATTGCTTATATACCTTGTGTTTGTCACACAGAAATAATGAGAACCTTGGCATAACCAGAGTATCTTACCAGACGTCACCATGGACCAAAG
>CM042178.1:22218419-22220919 GCA_023376005.1 Doryteuthis pealeii | reverse complement strand
AATGCCTCCTCAACTTATATCCTCATTCTTTAGAGCACATAATTTTAATCTTAATATACCTTAATACATCTCCTAATGAGAATTCAGCAACGTATTCTACACCCTTTACTTCTATCAGTTATTTTTCTTCCCTTCTCGTCGCTTCTCTTCATGCTAAGAACGTCTCGACTGACTTAGATTCCTTACTCTCCTCTTTTTAGCAGAGAGCCCCCATCAGAGACGACGACTATCCTTCCTCCATACCTACAGATACTCGACCCAACCCCCACCACCCAGCTCTTTCGCATACTTTTATGCGTAATTTATCTCTTATAGCACTTCTACTATTACCATGTTATATATTATATAACTATATGCTGATATAATCATGAATTCGAGAGAACTGGGTTTAAAAATACACATAAACCAGATAATAGTTTATCATCGTCAACTATCTACACACTACATACGGACCAATTTTATCCATCTTGAATCTAGTTCCGAAAGTGATACAGAACACGAAGCTTTCATCCATCCGCAGCTGATTACACACACACACACACACACACACTAATATATTATATATATAAACTTGTGTGTGCTCTGGATTGTAGCTGTAGCGTATCTAGTTGCAGCTGCTGTGTGTTGTCATGTGCCGTGAAGGATGATGTGACTTCATCAAAAAGTAATACCAACGTCTTTCCTTGCCACAGTAGCATATTAGTTAATCCCAAAAGAGACCACTCTTCTTAGTAAATATAGAGCAAGCTAAAGTCTAACATTATATATAATATATATATACGACTAATCTATATAGATATATATGATATATATCTAATATATATTATATATCATATACTATACATAATTTCTATATATTTCATACTAACTATCGTGATACACACACACACAACACCACACACACACATATATACTATGTGTACATAATAATATAAGATTATTGCATAGAATACTTATTGTGTTTCATTTTATGAGGTTTATGTAGTGGACGTAATTCTATATGTGCGATTGTCTCAGAGATCTCCCCTCCTTGAGCTAATATTTTGATGATCCCGGTTTCACGTGTTTATTTAATCAAATTACAGTGTGAATCTCGTTAAAATCCTAAAGACGGTCAATGTTATGTTTAACATGGCTGATATAACCATGTTGTATTGTATGCATATCTTATCTATGAATCTATCTTAATATTCCATGAGCATATATTCATTTTTCATTCAGTATAGGTAAGTGTATAAATAGTATTCTCATCTACTTATCTCTCTCTCTCCTCTAACTATCCTTACTCTCATCTCTCCCTCTATCGATATAACATTCTTCTTCTTCGACTCCGATACTACATTGTCCGGGCCCATCTTTATACATTCTAGCTTGATTTAAACTACGGCTTCCCAAATTATTCGTCTCATAATCATGATTGGTCTCAATTCACATATTACGACATAGCATATTCACTAAAAATCCCTCAAAATAAGTACTAGTAATTAATTTAATATTATAATTCTAAATCAAATAAACAAATAAATATAATATTAAAATAAATAAAAAAGTTATGCATTTTCTATGAATATGTATACATAATTGTTATGTGATATATATATATATAGTTTATCTACTAATAGTTATTTTACTAATTAGTTAAGAGAATAACTTAAATATATAAAAGATTCTTTACATATTACTACTTATATTAGGTGTCACAGAATTCATAATTCCGTCTCAACCCCATAATTTTCTGTTATTTTATGCCTCCTTCATCTTCTTCGTGCCTATCCATCAGTCTCTTGACGTACTCTCTTCTTCAAAATAAATTTTAAAATGCGAAGGTTATAAATGTAAAACCTTACTTATATTTATTTATCATATATTATATATAACAGCTCTATATTTAATACTTGTAAGCATTAATATCTAGCTTTTTGGATTAATCACCCATTCCGAGCAAAAGCTGAAAACCAGTGACCACTCTAACACTATAGCTATTATAATAATTTAATATATACTTATATTATATTCAACTAAACATCATATGCTATTTAATATTGATATGTAATCATCGGCTTTTTACTTTATCATTAATTCATATTATATCTCGATATCTGTTCTAACACTTAGTTAATTCAGTCTTTGTCTAGTCTGATCTATCTAAGAGACTCTTTTAGACTTTTAGCTTACGATTTTAATTCTTTTTCAATCCACTGTATACATCTGTACTCTGCTCTGACTCTCTCTAAGAATCCTCTCTTCATCTAATAAAACATAATATATATAACTATTATATATATATATTATTTTCCCTCTATAGTATACTTTTTACTACCCTAAATTAATTATACTTTATATAAAATTTATTATATATATGAAAACATATCGGCATAGCGCGATGTCTCGGACTCTGGTAGTCAACGCACTTAGGTTTACGGACTGCACTAGATTTCCTATCAACTATGGAGAATCATTCATATAATACACTTATAGTAAATATTATAGATAGGAATGA
>CM042178.1:22208419-22213419 GCA_023376005.1 Doryteuthis pealeii | reverse complement strand
AAGCTTACACAAATTGTGTAACTCTCCCAAATCACTTTACCGCAAAGATCTCACGATAGGCTGTGTTTGACCATGTAGTATCCCACAAAGTTTCTAGATGTGAAAAGTAAAATTTGTGTATATATATATATATATATATATATATATATAATAATCCAAAAGTCCGGAGAAGAAATCTTCCTTAGAGCATTGGAGTTTTTTTAAAAAGCCGTATCGCAGTTTGCAGAGCTCAATTTGTGCTCTTATTGTTAGAGTCACAAAGCAAATTTTTATTAAGTAAAGTTATTACAAATGACTTTCTTTTTTTCAGTTTTTTATTTGTTACCTGTTTCCCTCAGCTGTGGGTAATAAAATATTTGTATTTGTATGATATGTTTCATAAGCTGTGAGCCTGTAGCTTCAACATCTTGACTCTTAAATCTAAATTAGGCCAATCATTCCCATTCTTAGAAATCTTACAAAATGATTTGATGTTTATTTAAATTATATTAAAAAAAAGTTTCAAAAAAATTAGTTCGCTTTATAAAATCATCCCTAATCCCCACTATCTACTCAGGGCCTGATGGGGGACCTACCGAGTCATGTTTTGTCATATATATATATATATATATATATATATATATATATATATATATAGAGAGAGAGAGAGAGAGAGAGAGAGAGAGAGAGAGAGAACTTTTTTTTGCTCGTTTTTATAGTTAAATAGAAGCATTATTTATAAATGTAATACGATATATATTTTTTTCTTTTTTTGAAGGCAATAATTGCAGATTCATGTTGAAAAACATATTTATTCCTGTGATCTTAATTTTCGGATAAAATCCATCTTCAAGGAGTTCCTTATAGAGTTGAAAATGTTCCATCTGTATTTTTTAAAGTCAGCTTGGTTCTAATGACGTTGAGCTTGATGGAGATTTGAAATTTGGAGAGATCGAAGAGTCGATATATATGAAAAGTTTGATTGACAGTACTGAATTTAAAAAAGGACGCGTAAAAGCATATGCATGTTGATAAAAGAATGTTTTTTTCTTAAAAAGAAAAGTGAGGGTACCCTTATTAGATTTAAAATCTAAAATAAATTGATCTTTTTTCATCAATACTCATCAGAGAAAAAAGTACATTGATAAATGGTTTTATTGTGGTTTTGTTTTGTTTAGTTTTTTCTACCGAGCGCAAGTGGAGTTTCTTAATAAATGCGCTCGATCCTACCACCCAGCCATGTTTTCGGTCCTGTGCAATTCAAACAGCGAGCTACAACTACAGATCTTTTCATTTAGCTGAACTTGCACAATGGTCGGAAAATTAAAACGGAAAGTTTGTTGGTGGTCTCCAGGACAGTTTAACTACAGTCTATGAATGAACTTTTTGCGAATTGGGTTACGGTCTAGGGGATTAAGGTTGTTTTTAATTAGTATTTTTAAAACATATCGTTTTAAAACGTTTTCATTAGTTCTCTAAACTATTAAGACTTTTGTTTAACCATTAGCATTAATTACAAAACAACTCGTTTTATCATTTTTTTTTAATTTACATTTATACAACCCTATACTGGTGACTGATTTTTATTGACATTTAAAATTTTATTTTTAAAAATGTAACCGTAAACTTGAGTTTTGAATGTAAGTGAGTGTACATTGTACAATTTAAGAATATGGACAAAGATTTGATTTTACTTTAAAAGTTAGTCTCAAAAACATACGAAGTATGATTTTACTTCGTATAATCGGCTCTCCAAAGTAAAATATTTTAACACGCTGTAAAAAATAATTCAATGAATACAAATTAAATATTTAGAAAGATTATAAAATAAATATTTTAAAGATTTGGACAAAAAAAAACAATTTTATTTTATGTTAAAATTTAGTCATAGTTGTAGCTAATATTTTCAACGACCGGAAGCTGATAGTCTTTCTTTCTTTCTTTCTTTCTCCTCTTTTTCGGGTAGCTGAAAAAATCAGCAGGCAAGCTTCTGCTGATACACCAAGCAGCTGCAGCTATGCTATAGCTTTCGAAAAAATAGTTTGATTTTTGTTTGATTAATTAATCATATCTCTTAATCAGTAAAAATCAATAACCAAATTTGGAGTGTTTCTTAGTTAGAACGATATCAATGTATGCAAGATTTTGAATCTGAGGGACCTCCCGTTTTGGAGTTATACGTCGACACGTACATACCAAAATCTCTCCTTCATATATATATATATATATATATATATATATATATATATATATAGCAGGCTTGATGTTTTTAATAGTTTAAGCACCAGCCCCGCTACAGCATCTGTCAGTGGCCGAGGGGGGGTAAGAAATCAGTGTGGCAAACAGTCAGTCGGAGTTCGACCCTAGCCAAGGAAGTTGTTGTGTCTAGCCATACTGAACAGGCGTGAAACGCTGAAACACGTGTCTGTAGATGACTTATTAATATATATATATATATATATATATATATATATATATATATATATATATATATATATATATTGGTATTTCTTTATATATATTTCTATATATAGGCATCTAGATATGTACATACTACCAAGAATATGCGCTTTCTGGGTGTAAGTATGTAAGTTTTAATGTAATGAAACATATTAAATTAGAAAGACTAACGAAATTAAAGAAGAACGTATATAAAAAAGATTACGCTAATTTTAATTATATTTTAATTGGTTTGTATATAAACATCATTCATATAATTGATTTTAATACGTTAAAGAATTAAACAATAGTATTAGAGACCAATTACACCGAATAATTATTTATAATACATTTTTGTTAAAACCAGTATGCAAAAAGAATGAATAAAAACATCTTCGGCATAATATAACCAAACTAGAGTTGACATGCCGTAAAATCCAACCAACCAGCCAACCAACTTTTCAGAATAACAGTTAATAGATTTTCTTTGGTGGATGGAATCGTCTCATTAACCATCTATACTGCACCTGTCATATTGGAGAGAACACGGAGGGTTGGAAATGTTAGACATGTGGTCGAATTCTGCTTTCTAAGGCTGGATATGTCAATCATAGGAAATCTCATCAGGGACAATTCATGCAAATTCCAGGAACAAACAATATGTCTTGTGCAATCTGTAACAAAGTCTGTAAGTCAGCTTCTGGTCTTAAGAGACATATGGTGGTGCATAAGCATCAAATTTTATCATCTGATTCATTTGATTCAACGGAAAGGACTTCCTTCCTATGTCATATTTGCATCAAACTTTGTGGATCTGCAACGGGTTTGATGAGACATTTGAGGGTTCATGAGAGGAAAGGTTCTGGTGGTGGAGTTATAGGATTGTTAGGGACGGCAGTGATCTGTAAAGATTATGATATTGCTATGTCTGGAGGAAACTACAAAAATAAAGCAATTAGCAACAAAGTAAATATATATCATCATCATCATTATCATCACCACCACCACCATCATAATCATCCTCCTCCTCATCATCATCATCATGTCGCGCTGTTAGCAGGGATATCCATGACAATCTCTCTCCATCCGTCCCTATCACTTATCATTCTCGAGAGGTCCTCTATGCAGCATCCTGTATCCCCA
This sequence comes from Doryteuthis pealeii, assembly GCA_023376005.1. Lineage (NCBI taxonomy): Eukaryota > Metazoa > Mollusca > Cephalopoda > Myopsida > Loliginidae > Doryteuthis > Doryteuthis pealeii. The sequence continues at coordinate 22,209,858 of CM042178.1, read as the reverse complement.
CAGAGCTGGTCAATGTACGTCTTTGCTGGTCGCCCCACACTTGCGTGCCCATGTGTTGGCTTCCACTGGAGGACTGGATTTTGGGTAATGTGAAGTAAGCAGTGACGTAATTTTTGTTACAGACAAAAACCGGAAGCGAATCTCCATTATTAATAGATAAATAAATATATAAGAGGATGGTCAACCGCCCGTAACACTCACGGCGCACCGACGGAAGCTTCATTGTACATTGGTGTGCCACGGCACACCGGTTGAAAAACCCTGCTCTATCTGATAGTGAAGTTCCAGTTCTTGAGCTCGGTTAATGCGGAGTACCGTTACTCCCAGGTCCACTCTGATCTAGACTGGTAATACATGTTAGGGTCCCATCTATGTATTAAATAGAAAAAAATGTGTTTTAAAAAATTGAGTACCCATTAAGAATTAATAAAACAAAATGTCTTTGGCTTAAATAACCCAATAGATTGGCATGCCGTAAATCCAACCAACCAACCAACCAACCAACCAATCAACCAAACAACTAAAAGCTCTTACCTCCATTGACAACCTTGCCAGCCCAATCAATATGTGATTCTGTTTTGATCCCATGATGTCACAATGAAAATATGAGCCTTTTGAACCCCTCTGTTGGGATTATATATATATATATATATATATATATATATATATATATTATATAAATCAGAGTTTTCCTTCTCCTAGACCGGTTGCCTAACCAAGGTTAAAGAGCCCAGCCTGCCCTACTATTTATCCATAGCTGGAGGGAGAGCAGGATTAATACCTTTCTCAAGGGTAATAGCGCTAAGTGTAATGCAATTATTTGTATATAGGATATGCTCTAAATACCCACCTCTATTTATAGACTAGCCGAGGTCACGTGATTGACTCTTGTAACCAATCATTAGTAATACAACTGGCCTGATAGAATACTTACCCACACACACACACACATTGGTCATTATTAAAACTGCACTCATTGAGGACGGACACACATAGGATTGCCGGATCTGTACCAATATTCTCAAAGGACTTATACTTTATACCAGTAACTGAGAACACTTTAGTAACCAAAGGATTCACATTGTGGACGGACTCTTTATCAAGGATTCCACCAGATAAGCGCTTCTGCTATAAGGCCAAGGAATGGCCCTTAAAAACGTAACACCCTCAGTTGGGGACGTGGTAATGTATATTTGGACCCTCGGGAAATATATACAATATACATCTGATTCTATTTAATAATCATTTGTTTGTATATAGTCACAGGGTTTTAATTATTCCTAACTAATCTTATCATAATGGAGATTCGGTGTCTGTCAGTCCGTAACCGAAACTACATCACTGTTTACGTCACAATGTCCACATGATTTGCGCAAGTTTATCAATGAGTATTGGATTTATAGTCAAAATCATTAATACATAGAATAAATCTTACTTAT
>CM042178.1:22153419-22200919 GCA_023376005.1 Doryteuthis pealeii | reverse complement strand
ATTTCTCTTTCTCTCTCCCTCTCTCTTTCTTCTTCTTCTTCTTCTTCTTCTTCTTCTTCTTCTTCTTCCCGCCCTGTCGGTGGGGCGTTAGAATGCACCGATTGTACCTCTGAACGTTCTGAAAATAAAAACATAATTAAACCAAACAACTGTCACGTATTTTTCAAATAAATATGACTGAGTTTCGAAAATTGAAAACCCCAACACTAACACTAACCCTAACCCTAAAAACGGGTATGAATAGCATACAGTAATAATATACATGTATGTGTACAGTCCTCAAGTGCACCACAACTCATCAAAGTCTCATGTATAGTACATAGAATAATGTACTAATGTCAGGAATATAAATAGCATACAGTAATAATATACATGTATGTGTACAGTGCTCAGGTGAACCACAACTCATCAAAGTCTCATGTATAGTACATAGATAATGTACTAAATGGATATAGCATACAGTAATAATATACATGTATGTGTACAGTGCTCAGGTGACCACAACTCATCAAAGTCTCATGTATAGTACATAGAATAATGTACTAATGTCAATAGCATGTATGTAGTGAGTCTCATGTATAGTACATAGAATGTACTAATGTCAGGAATATAAATAGCATACAGTAATAATATACATGTATGTGTACAGTGCTCAGGTGAACCACAACTCATCAAAGTCTCATGTATAGTACATAGATTAATGTACTAATGTCAGGAATATAAATAGCATACAGTAATAATATACATGTATGTGTACAGTGCTCAGGTGAACCACAACTCATCAAAGTCTCATGTATAGTACATAGAATAATGTACTAATGTCAGGAATATGAATAGCATACAGTAATAATATACATGTATGTGTACAGTGCTCAGGTGAACCACAACTCATCAAAGTCTCATGTATAGTACATAGAATAATGTACTAATGTCAGGTATATGAATAGCATATAGTAATAATATACATGTATGTGTGCGCCTGTGTGCATATGTGTGGAGTGCGTATCAGGTACAGTGTTAGTGGATTACAGGAAGCATGGAGGCTTTGAAAGATGCAGTGTATAATGGATGCAGGCAGTTTAAGTAAGCCACCACCCGGGTTTTTTTATCGACAAGTAAATGTAAATATTTACCCCCACCCCCACCCATATTCTAAAAAATATATTTTTTTTTCTTTGGTATTTTCATTTTACTTTAATTCAAAACAATTCTCACGTTTTTTTTTAAATAAATACGACCGAATTCCAAAAATAAAAACATTATTAGACCAAACAACTGTCGCGTATTTTTTAAAATAAATATGACCGATTTCAATTAAAGTCAACGCCTTCTAACACAAGGGTTGGGTCTTGCCATAAGGGCAATGGGGTACGGACAATCATATAGGTGCTAGGGCTTGACATCACAAGCCGATTGATCAGACCACCCGTTTAGCCTAAGTAAGGGACAAAGTGGAGTGTTGTATGCTCAGCCACCAGGATTCTGTCCTTAAGCATCACTGATCGCACCCACAGTCAACAGGTGGTCACATTGGGAGAGTCTTACCCCTCTGCAGAGGTGCAGTCAGTCAGGGTTTTAATTTTAGCCCTGTCAGCTGGAGCTTTAGAGCTCCAGATGACAGGGCTAAAATTAAAACCCTAACCTTAACCCTAACCCTAAACCTTAAAAAACACTAAAAATATTAAGAATAAAAAAACGCCTTCAACCAGCTAGGGACTTCCATCGTAGCGTAGGTTGTTTTTTCAGTAGGCACCGCCTAGCAGATTTTAGGGCAGATGACCAGGAGGCATTTGTGCGAAGAGTACCAAAATTTCTTTGCAGCCCACATGAAGCACAAGTGTCTCACTATCTTTATTCTACCTGTCTTGAGGGTAATCTCAAATAGTATTTTACATTTGATAGGTACCCTCATTTTATTGTACACAAATATTTCAATAACTTTGTTGAAACTATTTACAGTGATGCTGATGGTTTTTTGATTTAGTGCGTTCTGAGACGCACATATTTGCTTTGATTGAGTCCCCGGGAAAATTTATGGGTCCCAACTAAAAAGTAAAGTAAAGTAAAGTAAATTCATCGGGGCGGCCTAATGTCGGTATCAGCCATGCAGCGAGGGAGTCTATTCCCTTTTCAATAGCGCTAGACCAAGGAGATTGTTTTAGCGTCTGAGGTGGAGCGCCACACCTACCATCAGCTCCTCACTTTACCGCACAGATCACTGTGCTACTCATACGCTGAGTTGGCGAGGGCGGGTATCGAACTAGGAACCTTGTGGTTTCTAGCCGAACGTTCTACCGACTGAGCTAACCCGGAAGCCTACCTTGTAACCTATCCTGTGTAATTCGTTTCTAAGAAACTATTGTAATGTAATTACAGTAAGCTTGAAATGGCGAGGGAAGAAAAAAGAAAAACACTGGGACGCATGGATATGATATTTACTGCGTCCTTTTAGATTTTTGTGTGTCAGGGACGCAGAACGCGTATCTATCAGCGTCTTTTGTTTATTTCATCTTGTTTTGGCGTTTATACCAAAGTATTGGCGTTTTAAGCTTCTTCGGCTCAAACGGAGTTCACTTCTTAAATTATAAGAATTATATAATCACATCGGATGGGGTCAGAATTTTAGATGTGGTTATGTTAGGCACGACAAAAAAAAAGGTTCTGAAATCCTGAGGTAAAGGGGTTAATATTTCTCTGAATGTTTGAGATGAGGCTTGATGATTAGTACTATCAGATGGCTCCCGATTACGACAAGAATGTTCCCGACTACGACAAGAAAGTTCCCGAGTTCGAAAAGAAAGTTCACGGGTCCGAAAAAGAAGGTTCCCGAGTCCGAGAAAGTTCCCGAGTCCGACAAGAAATACGTGAAGAAGGCTGGAGGGCATATCGACCGAAACGTTTTACAGATAACAATGAAGATGAGGACAATAGTCCGAATAACGCAGATAAAGGGTTAATATAACACAAGAAAAACACTCATACATCAGTATATAATATGGCATATACCGTATTTGACGGCATATAGGACGCACCTTTTTCCCCAAATTTTGGCTCAAAAAATTGCCCTGCGTCTTATACATCGTAGGTGAAGTTTGAGACCTCCTGTATTATTATTATTATTATATTATTATTATTATTATTATTATTTACTCCTTTTGAGTTTTCACATCAGCGTTAGCTGATGGTCTTTCACTGGAGTCTGAGTAACAACAAGTCTCCTCAGGTCTCCAGGACTCTTCTGAGTATTCTGGCAGATTGCAGCAGTGCAGTGTTCTGGATTGTCTCAATCCTTCCTCAGATTTCTAGACTTTCCAGACCCTTTTCCAATCCTTTGGGGACCGTTCCAAGTGCACCAACTACAATTGCTATCACTTTCACTTTGATATTCCATAACTTTTTCAGTTCTCTGGCAAGGTCCAGGTATTTGTCAATTTGTTCCTGCTATTGAGATGTCTTGTGTATGCTTATTGTTTGCCTGTACTGCCAAATTGCTTTTATACAGCTATGTTTCTGCTTGTGTAATGCACAGCCAGACTGTGTTCAACAATATGCGCTTAAATACACTAAAAACCTTTTTTTCCTGAACCTGACCTGCTGAAATGGGGGGGTGGGGGGCGTCTTATATGCCCGTGCGTCTTATATGCCGTCAAATACACACACACTTACGCACACACTCTCTGTCTCCCTCACTCGCACGCTTACTTTCCTTGACACACACACACACACACACACACACAATTACGCACACACACAATTACGCACACACACTCTCTTCTTAATACGCACCTTTGCTCTATTTCACACATATACAATCGTACGCATGCGCACATACATACGCGCTCAATTACACACACACACCCACCCACGCACACACACACTCCCTCTCTCTCTCTCTCTGTTCTCACCCCTGTCTCTCTCTCTCTTTCTCTTATGCACGTGTACTCTCTTTCACACACACACACACACACACACTCTCTCTCTCACCCTCTCTCTCTCTCTCTCTTTCTTTCTCATATGCATCCGTACTCTCTTCACACACACACACACACACACACACACACTTTCGCTCTCTCTCTCTCTCTCTCTCTCTCTCTCTCTCTGTCTCTCTTTCTCTCTCTTTCCCTCTTTTTCTCTCACTCTCTCTTTCTCTCTCTCTTTCCCTTCTTCGCACGCTCCCATACTCTCTATCATGCACACAAAACACACCCCACACCCACACACACACACTCTCTCTTTCTCTCTTTCTCTTATGCACGCATAATCTCTTTCACACACACACACACACACACACACACACACACTTTCGCTCTCTTTCTCTCTCTCTTTCTTTCCCTCTCTCTCTCTCTCTCTCTCTCTCTCTCTTTCCCTCTCTCTTTCTCTTCTTCGCACGCACCCATACTCTCTATCATGCACACAAAAACACACACACACACAAACACACACACACACACACTCTCTCTCTCTCTCTCTCTCTCTCTTTCTCTGTTCTCTCCCTCTCTCTTTCTCTTATGCATGCATACTCTCTTTCACACACACACACACACTTTCGCGCTCTCGCTCGCTCTCTCTCTCTCTCTCTCTCTCTCTCTCTCTTTCCCTCTTTCTCTCTCTCTCTCTCTCTCTCTCTCTCTCTTTCCCTCTCTCTTTCTCTTCTTCGCGTGCACCCATACTCTCTATCATGCATACACACACACACACACACACACACTCTCTCTCTCTCTCCCTCTCTCTCTCAGCCTCTCTCTTTCTCTTCCTCGTACACAACCGTACTCTCTTTCATACACACACATACACTCTCTTCTTCACACACAGCCTCTTTCACATACACACTCACACACTCTCTCTCCTCCCCTTCTCTCTCCCTCCCTCTAACACACACACGTTCACATTCACTTTGAACTCTTTCGTTAAATTCTCCCCCCCCACGACCCTTCTAACCACCAACAGGCTTTAAATCTTTCGCATATTTTTTTCCATTATTTCCAGGATTTAATTAGTTAATTGAACAAGTTTCAATTAATCTAATTAGCTAATTTATTATATTCATTCAAAAGAAATCTCCAAGAGACTTTTAGCGGAGACCGGGCCAATGGGAACTAAAAACTTGGATTTATATTAACCCTTTCCCCCATCCCCCAGGGCAATATTTTCAAAGGGGGCTACGACAATATCTAAGTGTTGAAACTTTTTTTTTTTCATTCGCGGCCATAACGGTGTTTTCGGTCCTGAGCAAGTGGACTAGGCTAAGCGAGTTCGAATCCCAAAAACGAGTCCGTTTGCATTTCTCGCAGCGCTAATGACCTCGGGAAAGATAGGAATCCAAACACTGACTCCAACTCGTCTCACAATAGTTCGTTTTTATTAAGCTAGCGATTTGCCAGCTAACCCAACAACTAGATCCAACAACCAGATTCCAGTCTCTCAATAAATAAATAAATAAATAAATAAAAAAACAATGCATTTCTATAGTAAAATCATCGGCAATGCATTAACATTATACAAAAAAGCTTTTTTCTATCAGTAATGCTTGTGTTAATTCCTGACCACTGACAGTCCCTTTCATCCTGAATTTTAATGTATTTCTATAGTAAAATCATCAGTAATTCATTTACATTATACAAAAACGCTATTTTCTATCAGTAATGCTTATCTTAATTCCTGACCACTGACAATCCCTCTCTTCCTGATTTTTAATGCATTTTTATATTAAAATCATCAGTAATTCATTTACATTATACAAAAAAGCTTTTTTTTTCTATCAGTAATGCTTGTCTTAATTCCTGACCACTGACAATCCCTTTCTTCCTAATTTTCGATGCATTTCTATAGTAAAATCATAGCTATTCAAATTACTGAGGGTCATAAAACTGCCTACTCTGCTCATGCGCGTCAACGGAGCGACAGATGGCGGCTGCAACGGTACTGACTAAGCATCGAGGACGTCAGGTAAGTTTAGACCCGCTTCACTACACCAACTATTGTCCCTTTCCAGCTATAGGTAAATAGTAGGGCAGACCGGGCTCGCTAACCTTGGCATGGAAACCGATAACTGAAAATCAAACCTGACAGAGAGAGGGATGGGCTCCACCAAGATATTTCTCCCCGGGTAATCTCCCATGTCAAATCATCCAGAAAAAAGTAAAATTCTCACCCACCCCTTTTAATTTTTCTGAAGTTTTTTTTCCAGATGTGGACTATGTTAACGTTAGACAATCTCCAAAATTTGAGCTTCAAATTTGAGAAAAAATAACCTATCTTTTTGGTACAAATAATGTCGCCATTTTTCGTTTTAAAAAGTGGGGTTAAAAATTTGAATACCCCAAAAGAACGAAGGAAATAAAATGTATTTCTCGGTATTTTAATGGCTCCTGATTATAACAAGAAGGTTCCCGATTACGACAAGAAGGTTCCCGAGTTCGAGATGGTTCCCGAGTCTGAAAAAGCTCTGTGGGCCCTAGATACCCACGAGTGGAAATGGTCCATAATCACGATACCCATGGTATTTAAGGCCTTTTTATTCACAAATAACTTTGCTCTGTTTACAATAATTAAACATTGAGCTCTCATGCGGAACCTGAACTCTACAACAATCTACTGGTAGGGAATAGGATCAGCCTAGAATCACCTTGTACCAAGAAACTTGGTACCACACCAAAGAATATATATATATATATATATATATATATATATATATATATTTCGTTAAACTGTACTGACGATTCTTGTCGGACGAGTTTTTGTTCGTTCCTTTCTAATTTTCTGGCCATCTTTTTAATGTCAGGGTGGAACTGGTATAGCAATCCACCAACGGTTTCTTTACGAGAACTTTCGGCATGTCGACCTGCCATCTTCAGGTGTGAAATTGATGGGATGTTTCATGTCTCGTTTTTAAAACAACGAGCAGTAACGTGGAATTGGTAGTGGGAGGTAGTAGGAATTGGTAAGTGGGTTCAAACGAATGATATCAGTAGAGAATTTTGTAGGAGAGGGGTCACAAGTTTGGGAGAATGAAAGGGGAATAGTGGAGGGAGGATAGGCGAGAAATTATAGGCATTTGAAGACATGTTGACTTGTTTCGAAATTTATTTTGTTTAAGTTGTTTTTGTTTTTTTTTATATATAGAGCTTCGATTATTTGAATTTTTTTTTCTTTGTGTAGTGTGAGAGTATTTTCTGCTAAAATTTTACGGTAGGTAGAGGGGGGCATGAATTGTTTTTTAAGGTGTTGATTAATATAGCTTATATCAGATAAGTGTAGCGTTAATCTGCGTGATAATGTGGTCGTCGTGTGGCCAATATACGTGTTATTAACTTTGGAGAGGCAGTCTCCTACTGGACATTTAAATTTGGGTTTAAAAGAAAAAATACTGCCAAAATACACTTATATATATATATATATATATTATATATATATATATATAGATAGATAGATAGATAGATAGATATTAAAGTGTGGGACACATGTACGTTTCTTATATGAATGTAATAGAGATGACATGGCCCATATAGAAACATAATGCTTATAACAACAAAAAACAGATGAAAGCACACACACACACCACACACGCACACATACACACACATATATTTTGTTTGATTGCTACTTAAGCGTTTGCGCTGTAGTAGAATTAGTAGTTAATCCGAAAAGTGCTCAATATATTTTATACAACCACGAGCATTAATAGTTTGAGTTTTGTTTAACGGCATATCAACCTCTGTGGGTCATTTAATGCCAGAAAAGGTTATTATAGATTTCAGTCTTTAAAGTAGTGTTTCTATGGAGATATTCTGTTATGTTTTGTTATATCTTGTTAAAAATCTTGCTTTTTTTTAGAAAATTTAAAATGTTTTCAGGGTTTGTATTCTTAAAGATGTCACTCAGGTTTCTTGCTTGATAGTAATTAGTGTGGATATGTTTAAGGCTGTTACAATTTAGAAGGATATGCTTGGTTGTAAGTTGTACTTTGCATGTTGGGCACACTGGGGCATCCTCACCTTTTAACAGGTACGCATGGGTAATGTGGGTGTGCCCAATACGCAATATGGCGAGTATTACTTCTTCTCTTCTAATACTTCTGTGGCCTGTTGTCTACTCTCCAATGACTTCTTGTATTTCGTGGAGTTTGGTTTGTCCCATGATTTCTGCCATCTGTCCAATATAAATTTGTTTATGGTTGGTTTCAGATCTGTAGAGCACTAATAATTGTAGAAAAAGGTTTTCTCTAAAGAATTAAAAAATAGAATTTAAAAATAGATCACTAATTAGCGTATGAGGATTGGTTGGTTGGTTGGATTTTACGACATGTCAACCTATGTTGGAATATTTTCTGCCGAAGATATCGGGGCGTAAGAATACACCAACTGCACCTCTGCAGAGGGGTAAGACTACCCCAATGGGGCCAACTGTTGGCCGTATGTGGCTATCTGTGATGCTTAAGGATTGAACACAGGTGACTGAGCAGTCCATGACTTGCAACACTCTACTTTGGCCCTTACTAAGGCTAGACGGTCGGTCGGAGAGGCCCCCTCCGATCAATCGACTGGTCACGTCAAGCCCTAGCAACTATATGATTACCCCAACCCTATTACCCTTTTGGTAAGCCCCAGCCCCTTTTTATCATATGGGTGATAGAAGGCGGTGGCTCAGGGTCTTCATGTCTTAGGAATGACGTTAAACTCTATCTGATGGTGAGGTTCCAGTTCTGGAGGTTTGGGGAATGTAGAGCACTCTTTCATCACCATTGCTCCCTTGTCCATTCTGATCTGGAGTGGTAGTACCTGTTAGGGTCCCATCTCTGGGTTAAATAGAAAAAACATGAGTTTATAAAAACATTGAGTATCCATTAAGAATTGATTTATTTAAAATTCTTTATCGGCATTAAATAACCCACTGAGGTTGGTACGCCGCAAGTCCGAAAGTAAACACAATAGTACAACTAGAGTTCGAACCCGCTTATTTCAATGTCGCAGTCCGGCACGTTAGCCGCTACGTACCCTGTTCAAACTGTATGATGTAGTTTTTCGGGAGTGTACCTTTTGGAGGTACCCTGTATTTGCGTGTTTTAATGATTCGCTGTTACCCAAACAACAGAGCCGTGTTTTAAGGATTTCCCGCTTAAATGACCACAAAAATAAAAAGTTCTTAATAGATTAGAACGCGTCATGCTCTGTTTATAGGTCTATGTTTTGCAAAAGAAAGAAGAAGAAGAAGAAGAAGAAGAGAAGAAGAAGAAGAAGAAGAAGAAGAAGAAGAAGAAGCAGCCCCCTAAAAAACAAAGCCCCCTCCTAAAAAAAAAAAACATTAAAAAAACAAAACAAAAATAAGACTGACCATGCATAGCGTGTCTAGGTTTTCTATACGGCAAAAAAAAAACTTTCTCAAAAGATCCAAGCGACCTCTAATAACCAATATCTAAGACTGTGCTCCCCAACCCTTCACGGCGATAAAAAAAAAAAAAAAAAAAAAAAACACACTCACAAAAACAAAAAAACAAGGAACGACAAGGAGCGATAGCCGGAGATCAGAGTTGGGTTAAATTGCTTTACCTCACGACAGTTCTCATGGTTGAAATGGTGGCTGATCACAGGACCTGACGGGGGGAAGAAACCAGACTTTTGGGGCCCACACGTAAACTGCAATTTGTTTGTTTCGTTGTGCACTGTCATAAACAAAGGCCGAACACCCCACCCCCTTATAGTGATATTTTGTGGGACCTTATATTAACAGTCCTTTCTGTGAGGCAGTCACTGAACACCGTCCATAAAGAGTCATCGATGGGCCGACAATAACACGCAATATATTTTCTTTTTTTTCATTATTTGCTGTAGGCCCAAGTTATCCGCGCTAGATAGCGAAATTCGCGGATAATAGCAAACTGTATACAGAGTTTAGTATAGAGTGGAAGCGCGTGGTGTAATGGCTAGAATTGTGGGAAATGGACTTGTAGAACAGAGTTCAAATCCTGGACGAGGCTCTTTGCATTTCACACAGCGCTAATACCCTTGGAAAAGGTATATAGTCACTGCTTTCCCTCCAGTGATGGGTAGATAGTCGAACAAACTGGGCTATTTAACCTTGTCTTGGCAACCAGTATATGAGAAGGAAAACTCTGAATTCAAACCTGTTAAACTCCGCTTAAGAAATTCACCTTGTGTCACATCCTAGTCATGCGGAGGGGTTGGCATATATATATATATATATATATATATATATATATATATATATATATATTAATAATGGAGATTTGAATCCAGTTTTTGTCTGTAACAAAAATTACGTCGCTACTTACGTCACATTACCCAAAATCGTCATAACATAGAATAAATACACTCAAAATTTGAACATGCAACATTAGACAGTCCTCATTGTTTTTTAAAACAAGTTTTAATAAATAAATGACTGCTATTATATATCTATAGTTTGTTTTATTTTAATACATATTTGAAGTTTACATTTCAAATTGTTTTATTTTTTAATCCTTTAATGAATTCGATGATTTTACTTACTTAGGGTACAAACTCGCTGACATTGAATTTTTTACTCCCACCCCTCAGGCAATATGTTTCAAAAATCTATTTTTGCATCGCCAGGAGGACGTTTTATATTTTGTACTAGTATTATTAATGGAGATTCGCATCCGGTTTTTGTCTGTAACAAAAACTGCGTCACTGCTTACGTCACATTACCCAACACATAATCCAACATCAAAACATAGAATAAATATACTCAAAATATGAGCATGCAACGTTAGACAATCCTCATTGTTTCAATAAATAGATGCCCGGTGTTATATATTTATATATAGATTGTTTTATTCTAATATAATATTTAAAGTTATCGGAACTGTTTCCATTTCAAATTGTCTTTTTTTTAATTTTTTTTTTTTTTTACTCCTTTAATAAATTTGACGATTTTACTTATGGTACATACTCTATGACATTGAATTTTCAGCTCCCATCCCCTCAGGCAATATCTTTCAAAAAATTATTTTTACATCGCCCGGAGGGTGTCTTTTTATTTTGCTAGTATATATAATGGAGATTGTGTGTATTTCTGTTTGTAACAAAAACTACATCACAGCTCTACGTCACAGCTTATGTTACAATATTCTTGTGTTATATACATTCAAAATTTAAGTAAGCAATTTTAAAAATTGTTTATTTTTTATTTTATTTATTTATTTATTTTTTTACTCTCGTCCTTTTTTTCAGTGACAAGAAGTTAACTAAAAAGTTTACAAATAAATGAATACCTACGATTTTGAGTAAAATTTATGTGGAAAATATTCAAAATGCATGCAACCTTTAATTAGAGGGGGACAGAACTAAGTTTCCATTTCAAATTGTTTAATTTTTTTATTATTATTCTTTTCGTAAATTTGATGATTTTGCTTATTTATGATACAAACAATGATCTTGAATTTTTAACTCCCACACACTCAGGCAATATCTTTCAAAAATTAATTTTTACGCCGCCTGGAGGGCGATTTTTGTTGCTAGTCTATTGATAATGGAGATTCGCTTCCGGTTTTTGTCTGTAACAAAAACTATGTCACTGCTTACGTCACACTGCCTAAAATCGTCATAAATAGAATTTCACTCAAAATTTGAGCATGCAATGTTAGACAGTCCTCATTGTTTTTTTTAAACAAGTTTTAATAAATACATACCTGGTATTATCTATCTATATATATAGTTTTTTATTTTGATATATATTTAAAGTTATCAGAACTAAGTTTCCATTTCAAATTTTTTATTTTTTACTCCTTTAATAAATTTATTTTATTCTTTACTCCTTTAATAAATTTAATGATTTTACTTTACTTATGATACAAACTCTCTGATATTAAATTTTCAACTCCCATCCCTTCAGTCAATATTTATTTTACGTCGCCCAGAGGGTGTTTTTTTATTTCGCTAGTATATATAATGGAGATTCTGCATATATCTATCTGTAACCAAAACTACACCCCTGCTTACATCACAGGGATTTCAGGAATTAACAAAGTTTATGAATGACTAAACTAATTAGAAATTAAACAAATAAAGTTATTGAATCAAATAAATGCTTACACTTTGATAAATATGAAATATATTAAATCTCTAAGAAAATGAATTAAGAGCGTAACAACATATATTGCATTCATTAATTGAGTGTACAGACATTTTTTAAATAAATTTTATCAATCGAAAAGAATTTTTAAAGGATTTTTTTTTTTTTTACAGAATCGAACTAAATAAAATTTAGTTTATTGATATTGAATTTTTAACTCGTACCCAACTCAGGCAATATTTTTGAAAAATTCATTTTTACATTGCCCGGAGGGTCTTTTTGCTAGTCTTATTATAATGGAGATAGTGTGTGTTTTCTGTCTGTAACCGAAACTATATATTACTACTCAAGTCACAATTCCCTTAATTATTTACGTCAAATTCTCCATGATTTCATTCTTTTAAACCTTCAGTTATTAAAAATTGTTTCACATTATTAATACTGTGACCATATCTACGTACTAATAACATACAATTGTATTTATATATTACAAAAAATAGCGGTTTACAGTTTGAACGAGAAGGCTAATTTGCATATTGATATTTAAAATTTTATTTTAATAAATATGTGCTTGGTATTATTGATTTCTAATTGTTTGGTTTTATCTTAAGAATATAAAAATCTCGTGGATAAATCTTAAAAGAAATTTATTTACAAGAAGAAATATCTGTAATATTATCCTTTACTTCCTATTTTAACTAAATAGTTAAATTAGGAAAATTTACCAATGAAAGAGGGGAGTAATGGAAAATGATGGAATAGTTAGTTTCAAAGTTGTTCTATTTTTCGATTATACCCCCTCTGTTGCAGATCTTTTTATCTGCATTCTTAGTCAGTTTCATTAGCCTTTCTAATTTAATATGATATTTTATTATATCAAAACTTAAATACTTGCACCCGGAGGGTGCATATATTTGCTAGTATATGTAATAACAGTCCTTTTGGTGAAACAATCACTGAACATCGTCCAAAATCCTAATTCTTTGCATGAATAGTCATCGATGAACTGACAGTAACCCGTTATATTTTTTCATTTGTTATTATTTGCAGTAGACCCATGTTATCCGCGGTATATCGCGAAATCCGCGGATAATAGCATCAATCGACTGACAGAAACATGCTTTTTTTTAGTATTAACAAAAGTATGCGCCACTGGGCGAAAGTATTTAAATTTTAATATGATAAATTATTATATTGAATTAGAAAGACTAACAAAACTAAATAAGAAAGAATATCAAAATATTACACTTATTTTAATGTTATTTCAATTGATTTCTATACAAAATTATATATAGGATTGCTTTTAATACGTTTAAGAATAACATGATGGTATTAGAAATCAGTAACAGCAAATAATTATTTAATGAACTGAATTTCTTGTAACAAAATATTTTCCTATCTTTAAAAGTATCAGATTTTAAGGTTATAAAAGACTTACATTAACTATTGTTTATACTAGCAAAAGTATTTAAATTTTAATATAATAAAATATTATATTAAAAAGACTAAAGAGACTAAATAAGAACGAATGTAAAAAAAAAAAAACATTACACTTATTTTAATGTTATTTTGATTAAGTTGTACATAAAATAATATAAGTAAAGAGTAAGGAAATGAATCCGACGGTATATGCATAGATAAAAGGGTATGAAAACACACAATGCTGTTAAAATGAAAATATTTTACATCATATTCATAGCTAATATTGAACAATATTTCGATTTAAAAAAATCATCTTCAGAGCTTGTTTTTAATCCGGACTCATCGAGAGAGAAGCAGAAAATAATTTAAATTCAAAACGGAAGCATTGTTGTTCCAAAAAGCGTGCAAGCCATGCGATCGTTTCGTCATTAGCACATCCGCTACGTGTTTCTCTGCCAACGACATAATTGAAAACAAATGTATATATGTATAGATAATGACTATAGTTCAATTACTCATATTTTTGAGTACAATCCCATTTCTTTTAGGAAATGTAAAATCCTAATTTTCATGAAAATGTTTTTTCAAATGACTTTCTTGGTAGTATTTTGTTTGCACTAGATCAAAGTCTACACACTCTAGCAGTATATGCTTCGTTGTAAATCTCTCTTGGTATGTAGTGTATATTGGGGATTCTGTGCCCCCTAGTAAATGATGATGGGTGATGTAGGTGTGGCCTATGTGAAAAGTCTACACACTCTAGCTGTATATGTTTCACTGAAAATCTCTCTTGGCATGTAGTGCATATTGGGAATTCTGTGCCCCCTAGTAAATGATGATGGGTAATGTAGGTGTGGCCTATGTGAAAAGTCTACACACTCTAGCAGTATATTCTTCACTGTAAATCTCTTGGCATGTAGTGCATATTGGGGATTCTGTGCCCTAGTAAATGATGATGGTGATGTAGGTGTGTCTATGTGAAAAGTCTACACACTCTAGCAGTATATGTTTCACTGTAAATCTCTCTTGGCATGTAGTGCATATTGGGGATTCTGTGCCCCCTAGTAAATGATGATGGGTGATGTAGTTGTGGCCTATGTGAAAAGTCTACACACTCTAGCAGTATATGTTTCACTGAAAATCTCTCTTGGCATGTAGTGCATATTGGGAATTCTGTGCCCCATAGTAAATGATGATGGGTTATGTAGGTGTGGCCTATGTGAAAAGTCTACACACTCTAGCTGTATATGTTTCGTTGTAAATCTCTCTTGGTATGTAGTGCATATTGGGGATTCTATGCCCTCTAGTAAATGATGATGGGTGATGTAGGTGTGGCCTATGTGATGGCGGGTCAGCACAACCTGTTCTCTTCTATTTTTGTTGTATGTTAAGTTCCATTCTCATATATTCATGATATAATTTCAAACAGTCTACACGTGTTTATCATCCCTGTTAACACATTCTTAGAATCTCCCATAAGTGATAAAAACAAATGTTGAGATTTTTAAGGGTGAATCTTTATTACAAAAGCAAAACTGATATTGTGAAGAACAGCTAGGGAAGATTCCAATAATATGTTGACAGAGATGGTGGATAGTAGGAGACATTAAAATCATAACATAGTAAATTGGTTGGTTTATTGCCCTGTCGTCTGGGGCGTTAGAATGCACCAACTGCACCTCTGCAGAGGAGTAAGACTACTCCAATGGGGCCACCTGTTGGCCGTGGGTGGCGACCCGTGATGCTTATGGATAGAACCTAGGTGGCTGAGCAGTCCATGACTTGCAATATTCCACTTTAGGCTTTTCTTGGGCTAGACGGGCGGTCGAATAGGCCCCCTCCGATCAATCGGCTGGTCACGTCAAGCCATAGCACCAATAAGATTGCCCAACCCTATTGCCCTCATGGCAACCCCCAATCCTTATGATCATATGGGTGCTAGAAGGCGGTGGCTGAGGGTCTACATGTCTACATGTCCTGGGAATCCAACATTGGTTGACATGCCGTTAGAACAAATCAACCAACCAACTAACCAAATATTCGGCTTCTTTCATTCTTTCATTCTTTCTTTTTTTCATTCTTTCTTTCTTTCTTTCTTTCTTTCTTTCTTTTTGCTTCCATTCTTTCTTTCATTCATTCTTTCATTCATTCTTTCTTTCTTTCTTCCTTTTTTCTTTCATTCTTTCTTTCTTTCTTTCTTTCTTTCTTTGCTTTCATTCATTTTCATTTTTGTGTTTTTTCATTCTTTTTTTTGTTCTTTCTTTCTTTCTTTCTTTTTGCTTTCATTCATTCATTCATTCTTTCTTTTTTCATTTTCTTTCTTTCTTTCTTTGTTTTGCTTTCATTCATTTCTTTCTTTTTTCATTCATTCTTTTTTTTTCATTCTTTCTTTCTTCTTTTTTTTCTTTCTTTCTTTCTTTTTTCATTTATTCTTCTTCTTTCATCTTTCTTTCTTCTTCTTTCTTTCTTTTTGCTTTTCATTCATCTTCTTTCTTCTTTCTTTTGCTTTCTTTCTTTTCTTTCAGTGCCTTTTACTCTTCGGTTTCCTTCTTTCTTCTTTCTTTCTTTCTTATATCTTTCTTTTTTCTTCGTTTCTTTCTTTCATTCTTTCATTCATTCATTCATTCTTTCTTTCTTTCTTTCTTTCTTTCATTCATACTTTCTTCATTCTTTTTGTTCTTTGTTTGTTTCTTGTTTCTTTCTTTTTATATCTTTCTTCTTGTTTCTTTGTTCATTCTTTCTTTCTTTATCTTTCTCCCTTTCTTACATCTTCTTCTTTCTTTCTTTCTTCTTTCTTTCTTTCTTTCTTTCTTTCTTTCTCTTCTTCTTTCTTTTTTTCAGTGCCTTTTTACTCTTCGGTTTCTTCTTTCTTCTTTCTTATTCTTTATCTTTTTCTTCCTTTCATTCTTTGTTTCATTCATTCATTCTTCTTTCTTTCTTATATCTTTCTTTTTCTTCTTCTTTCTTTTCATTCATTCATTCATTCATACTTTCTGTCTTATATTTTTTTGTTTCTTCTTTGTTTCTTTCTTTGCTGCTTTCTTTCTTTTTTATATCTTCTTTCTTGTTCTTCCTTCATTCATTCATTCATTCTTTCTTTCTTTCTTTCTCATATCTTTCTCCCTTTCTTACATCTTTCTTTCTTCCTTCCTTTCTTACATCTTTCTTTCTTTCTTTCTTTCTTTCTGCACTACCTTTTTTTCTTTCTTTTACACTTCGATTTCTTGCTTCCTTCCATTCTTTCTTTCTCTGCTTGCGTTTGTTCTTTTTTGAATACCCAACATGAATGAATAAAACGAAAACGTCTTCGGCATAAAATAACCCAACAAGTGTTGACATGCCGTAAAACCAATCAACCATCATCAAGCGCATCTGACGCATTGATCGACACATAACTGATACTATTTTCATTTACTACATAAATCGATGTTCATGATCAATACGTTTAACGATAATTTTATTCGACAGTTTCTCTTCCATATTCAATAAAATCTTAATTAATTCATGTGTGTCTCATAAAGGACATTTTCTAAGCGAATCTTTTCCTCACATCAGTATTTCAATAATACCGTATTTAGCAACATAGTTAGAAGCTGAGTGATAATCCTTATATCACGTGTGAGTTAAAATTACCAAGCATTACCAAACGGAAATCGGATTTCTGGAGAAAGAGAAGAAAAATGAATACGAACAAAAAGAGGTTAAAGTTTGGAAGTGTAAACACACAACGGGTCCCAGCCATTGATCAACCAGTGACCCCGGAACTAGATTCAAAAATAAAAACGGAAGGTCCAGTTTTTTTCTGCAGGGGAGCGGAAGTGGATGTGAACCCCCCAACCGCCGTGACCACAAACGGAAGTAAAGAAAATTCGCCCTCTCTTTTGGCGGGCCCGAGAAGGGTCGAACGTGTTTGTTGGGGCTCTGTCATGGCATGTCTAGGCTAGCAACGAACAACGGACGTGATTTACGACAAAACAGCCTGATCTCTCTCTCTCTCTCTCTCTCTCTCTCTCTCTCTCTCTCTCTCTCTCTCTCTCTCGTTGTCTCTGTAAAAGAACCCGCGAGCCTAGAAATAAATAAACAACCCCTTTTTGACTATACGACTTTCGCATGTTGTTTCGCTGAACTAACGACGGCTACTACTACTGACGACTACTACTACAACCCGACTTGAACCCTACGCAACATTAAATTTGGCAAGAAGCAATAATTTTTTGGCACCTTGTGAGGATCGAACTCGCTACTTACGGATCAACGAGGCTAGCTTGCTAACAACTACACTTCAACAAGGTGCTTAATTCGTAGTGATTTGTAGGTATTTACAAAGTGGTACAGGGTTGGCACAAGGTCACAGATTGGGGCTCCTAGTGAGGATCGACCTCTTTACTCGTTTGTACCTGATTAAAGAGACTAGCTTGTTAACTACTATTCCACAAGTAGGTGAAAAATCTATAGTATGCCCTAAAAATCGACATTTTTTTTTTAATTAGAACCTCAAATTTGGGGGATTGTCTAACTTTAACATCCACACCTGGAGAAAATTTCTGAAAAATTAAAGGGCGTGTGTGAAATGGCCTGGATAATTTGACATGGAATTACCCTGCCAATTATTGCAGGAAGGTTCCCGAATTTGTCAAGAAACACTCGAAGAAGACCAGGGGTTACATAATTCAAAGTGTGTATATCTATTAATAATGGAGATTCGCTTCCGGTTTTTGTCTGTAACAAACATTACGTCACTGCTTACGTCACATTACTCAAAATCGTCATAACAGAATAAATACACTCAAAATTTGAACATGCAGCATTAGACAGTCCTCATTGTTTTTTTAAAAACAAGTTTTAATAAATGCATAACTGGTATTATATATCTATATATAGTTTGTTTTTATTTTAATACATATTTAAAGTTTACATTTCAAATTGTTTTATTTTTTTAATCCTTTAGTGAATTTGATGATTTTACTTACTTAGGGTACAAACTCACTGACATTGATTTTTTTTACTCCCACCCCTCAGGCAATAGGTTTCAAAAATCTATTTTTACATCGCCCGGCGGGCGTTTTTTATTTTGTACTAATAACAATAAAGATTACAACAATTAAAAAGAAGACAAACAATAATTGTGGCACCACAATCGCCTCAATCTATATCCAATGCGATTACAGTTGTTATATTGCCCATTGCGGATATTTACATAGAGAGTGTGGACACTTTAGGCACCCTATCTGCGATCTCGATTCAGAAGGACGTTTTTCATTTACACAGTCAAAATCCGGTTATTTTTTAATAGACGATTTTTAGAGGGTTTTTTTTAAATTTTGACCCTAACCCCTAACCCTAACCCCTAATCCTAGCAAAATATGTTTTTCAAATAATTACTTTTTAATATTATCTATCCGTAGAGGCACATGGATAATAAATAAACATGTTTTTCGTTTCAAGTTTTATCTTTTAAAAATAACAATATTATTTTATATTTAGTGCAAAATTAATTTTTTTCACGTAGGCTAACAACAACAACCATTCCCATGTAAACTTGTTTTTTGTTTAAAGTTTTTGTAAATAAAAAAAAAAAAATTTATTTAAAAAAAAACAATCTATTGAAATAAACATATCTGCATGAATTTCTCTTCTGATTAAATGAAAACTGTTTTAATATAAAATGTGTCTTTCGTTTATAGTTTTATTAAAAAGTATTTATTTAAAAAAATATTTTGCTAGGGTTAGGGGTTAGAGTTAGAGTTAGGGGTTAGGATTAGGGCTTAGTTTTATAATTAAAAAAAAAACCCTCTAAAAATCGTCTGTTAACAAACAACCGGATCTAGACGGTGTAAATGAAAAACATGTCCTTCTGAATCGAGATCACAGATGGGGTGCCTAAAGGTTATATGATCCAATATATTCATCAGCACACTGGATACCATGTAGTGAACTAGCGGAGTTCGAAAGGGATGGAGCGAGAGAGACAGACAGACAGACAGACAGACAGACAGAGACAGAGTTTTGTTGTGGCTTACTTGCTTAATGTCTTTTCTACTGCTTCGACCATGATCGTCATCCTGTCGTATAGTCTTCTAAGTTCTTCTAAGTTCTTCTAAGTTCTTGTCTGGCTGTTTCATCTCTACGGGCTTCTTTTAAGGGACCAGTTTTTTAAGTCATGCAATTAATTAACTCGCAAACTTTGATTTCTATTTTGCACATCTTCTTTCGCGCGGAGAATCAACCTCAGCAGAACACGTCTACTCTGCACTCATTTTAGATTGAAACTGATATCCTAACTAACTATATCACGTGACGCGCGAGATTCCCGCCTCTGGGATCAGGTGGTTATCAACGGTCGAGTATTTTTCCGACGGAAATCTACCCGCCAACGCTCTCTGATTTGAAAGTCAATGGCCCCTTATTCCACAGGTGTTTGTCAGTAATTTATGCTACCACATAAACCATGTAACACTGTGCTCACTGTTTCCAGAGTGGATCTGGGAGTAATAAGAGGTTCTCGCTGCGCTGGTGGTAGCGGTGGTCGGAGTGGAGGTGGATAACAGCAGTTGAGACAGGAACGTAAATGATGTGCTTGTTCCTTAATATTCCGACCGTTATCATCTTAAAACGCCCTCTGATTAAAGATGAGACCAAATCGTCTAAGATGAAATGCAAAAATGTAAATTTTGATTATCTGCTGTTGCTTAATTCTTATTTCTTAAGTTATTGACCATTCTGTTTTTATCATAAAGAAAGAAAGGCAAGAAAAAGGACATGCTACACAGAAAAATATAACAAGAAAGAAAGAAATAAAGAAAGAAAGAAACAGAGTATGGGAAAGACATAGAGAGCGGATGAGCACGCGGTAGCGATAACGCTAATCTGTTTCAAGTGAACATCATGAAAAGATGAAAAAGAGAAGAGAGAGAGAGAGAGAGAGAGAGAGAGAGAGAGAGAGAGAGAGAGAGAGAGAGAGACTTTTTGCATATTGAAGTATAGCAATAGCTCTTAAGTAAATATATAAAACGTTGTAATAAATACATTATCATACTTTGGATATGCACGTGTCCTGCTAGTAAACATAAATAGCTTGAGGAAGAATTTAAACCTGAATAAAATTCAAAGTCATCTCCACAAACCCCAACCCCGCCTACAACTACCACCGGAGACACAGTTTTAGGCTGAGAATATTTTTTTTTTCAGTGGACGCCTTTGTCACGGAGCCCTGGGCTGACAAAATCAATAAATAAACGCGAAGCTGATTGACTGTTAGACGTGACATCATGAAAGATCTTCGCTCCGCCAATTCCCATTCGAAGACTACCGTGATCTTTTTTTTTTTCTTTTTTTTTTGATGGGTGGGGGTGGGGGTGTAGGTACTTGAAAGTGGGGCGTGAAGTCACGTGCTATATGCAATAAGAAGAGTTATTTGCATAAAAATTTCATTGTAAAATTGATTTTGATTTTGACAGCAGCAAGCCAGTAGCTCGACAAAAATGAAGACTTTTTTTAAGTGATACATACACTCGTATGAATATACGAATACTCTCTCTCTCTCTCTCTCTCTCACACACACACACACACACACACATATATATATATAATATATATATATATATATATATATATATATTATATGAGGAAAAATGAAAAATTTGGAAAATTATCAAAATAAATGTTCACTCTGATGAAGGTCGATTCTTCTATGTGTGCGAAATATTTTCACACACATAAACTGACCGAAACACAAGTGTAAGTGATATCGATTAATGTGATATCGATTAAATTCATTTTATCCATTTACATTTCTTTTCTTTACTCATTTTTCCTCATATTGTCGGATTCAATTCCTTTTCCATTTTCACACACACAAACACAAACACACACACACACACACACACACACACACATATATATATATATATATATATATATATATATATATATATATATATATATATATGATACACAAGATGACTTGCAGGGGAATAGAATATTGAGTTAATCACAACATCGATACATTAAAACTTAAATACTTACGCCCTGAGAGCGCATATCCTTGCTAGTACATATAATTTATACACAATCATGTGGTTTCAAGTATTCCCATCAATAGGTACCACCAAAATACGTCATGTGATCAGTTTAGGCCATATTGAAGGAAGAAACGTAAATATTTAAAACTTTTTTCTTTAAATCTCACAAAAAAAGAAATAACGAAAAATAAAGAGTTGTTACAAAGAAAAAAAAAACAGTTAATTCAAAGATCAAATTATCCGATTGGGGAAAAATTACACCGTTATCTTGAAAAATAAGTAAAACCGTCCGTTTTTATTATAACAGGGTCATTTTCTTTATTGATATTTTTTAGCAGAATTTTGTAATCATAGTTCTTTTTTCTAAAAACGCTAGCGTAGAAACTTAAAAAATCTTCTGATATAATTATTCAGACATTTATCTTTATAGAAAAAAAGAGTAGAAATCGTTGTCGTTTCATTTTTTCATGTTTCATAAAACAAAATGACCTCATAAGAAATATTTCCCCTAATATATTTTAAGAAAAAATATTTCAAGCATATTTTCATCAAAAGCTAAGTAATTATGGAAATGTTCGTGAAAATTGGACCATTGATTGATTTTTTATAGAATTTGTTAAAAAAGCAGATAGTCATAACTTGTTTTTGGCTACGTTAAATTTCAATTGATTTAACGTTGCAAAAATGTAAACATTGTTTTACGTTCATAATTTTCATTATCTCTGTAAGCTGAATTTTTTTTTTTAATCATCAGGAATTTTTTTTTAATGTTTCTCCTTTTGAATGGACAACAAAATCAAGATAATATCAACCTTTATACAAGTTTCATTGTGTTAAATATAGAGGGGATTTCACATGGAAAATTGGTGGTACCTACCTATCAATAGCATATAATCTTTACAGATCACTGCCGTCCCTCACAATTCTATAACCCCACCACCAGAACCTTTCCTCTCATGAGCCCTCAAATGACTCATCAACCCCGCTGCAGATCCACAAAGTTTGATGCAAATATGACACAGGAAGGACGTCATTCCCGTTGTATCAGATAGTAAAATTTGTTGCTTATGCACCACCATATGTCTCTTAAAACCAGGAGCTGACTTACAGACTTTGTTACAGATTGCACAAGACACATTGTTTGCTCCTGGAGTTTGCATGAATTGTCCCTGGTGAGATTTCCTATGATTGACATATTCAGCCTTAGAAAGCGGGAATTCGACCACATGTTTGACATTTCCAGCCTTCCATTTTCTCTCTCAATATGACAAGTGTGTCCCTTTCGAAGTTGACACTTGAGGTTTTCATGCTCAATTCTTTCACTCTCAAAACTGAGAGTTGTCAGGATCTATTTTTATTTTTACAATGTTGTCTTTTAAGCAATCCTCATACTCAGCGGAAGGCCTTGCCATGAGCAATTGCCAGTAGGGACGGGTGGCTAGAGAGAGTCATGGTATTCTGTGCTGCTGATGATATATCAAATGTCCTTGCATGCTTAGAAAAATAGTAAGGTCAACGGGGTGGCCTAATGTCGGTACCAGCCAGACAGCGAGGGAGTCTAACCCCTTTTCAATAGCGCTAGACCAAGGAGATTGTTTTTGGTATCTGAGGTAGAGCGCCACTCCTACCATCAACTCCTCACGTTACTGCACAGGTCCCTGTGTTACTCATACACTGGGTTGGCGAGGCCGGTATCAAACCAGGAACCTTGTGGTTCCTAGTCGGACTCTCTACTGACTGAGCTATGAGTTTATTTTGCCTTTCCTTTCATTTTGTTCAGTGTTAGTATATCCTGGATATACTAACGCTTATGTTTGCCCTTTGGTGAGTGGGGACTCAACTTAAATACCCCCCTACTACTAAGCATTCCAATAATATACTTTTCTTTAATCAATAATTGGGACTATTAACATTTTGTTGTCCAAAATTCCTTCCCTAATTTATGTTATGTTTTTCCTTGACGGTGTTAGGCAGAAATCAGACCAAATTTAGATATTTACCGCATATTTACCGTGCCGTGTTACTCTCTTTTTATCGACAAATACATACAAGGCTTATGCTGGGTTTTTTTTCTATCAAATTGCCATAATTTACATACAGTTATATTTGTTTATGGCTGAACTTGCACAAAGGTGTCAAAATTAGGGTGACCCAGAAAAAACAGAACCCACAAATTTTGTAATAAAACTATTAATTTTAACTATGGGGGTCTAGGGTTAGGGTTTAGGGTTTAGGGTTAAGGTTAGGATTAGCGTTGATGTTTATGGTTAGTTTAATGGGAAAATGAATAAATAATTTGGGTTCTGTTTTTTCTGGGTCACCCTGTATACCGGTGAACCAGAAAAAAACAGAACCCACAAATTTTGTAATAAAACGGTTAATTCTAACTATGGGGGTCTAGGGTTAGGGTTTAGGGTTAAGATTTGGCTTAGGTGGTTAGGGCTAGGTTTGGGGTTGAGGTTGAGGTTTAAGGTTAGTTTAATGGGAAAATGAAAAATTATTTGGGTTGTTTTTTCTGGGCCAACCCTGTATACCGGTGACCCAGAAAAACAGAACCCACAAATTTTGTAATAGAACTGTTAATTTTAACTATGGGGGTTTAGGTTTAGGGTTAGAAGTTAGGATTAGACTTAGGGGTTAGGGTTAGGGTTGAGGTTGGGGTTTAAGGCTGGTTTAATTGGAAAAAATAATTTGGGTTCTGTTTTTTTCTGGGTCACCCTAATTTTGACACATTTGTGCAAGATCAGCCTTGTTTATTAGAGTTTAATACCTACTAAGACATTTCTGCCTTCTTACTTTTAAATAAAGAGAATAATAAGAGGAATTTAAAAAAAGAATCTTTGTAAAAAACACATAAAATATCAATAAAATATCTATATACTAGCAGTATTTATTACAACGTTTTATATGCCCATCCTGTCGGCTGGGGCGTCAGAATGCAACGACTGCACCTCTGCAGAGGGGTAAAATTTCCCCAATGGGGCCACCTGTTGTCCGTGGGTGGCGACCCGTGATGCTTAAGGATAGAAACCAGGTGAATGAGCAGTTCATGACTTGCAATACTCCACTTTGGCCCTATCTTGGGCTAGACGAGCGGTCGGAGAGGCCCCCTCCGATCAATCGGTTGGTCACGTCAAGCCCTAGCACCTATATGATTTTCCCAACCCTATCGCCCTTATGGCAAGCCCCAACCCCTTTTTATCATATGGGTGCTAGAAGGCGGTGACTGAGGATCTACATGTCCTGAGAATGACGTTAAACACCATCTGATGGTGAGGTTCCAGTTTTGGAGGTTTGGGGGATGTGGAACACCCCATTCATCACCATTGCTCCCTGGTCCACTCTGACCCGGAGTGGTAGTACCTGTTAGGGTCCCATCTATGGGTTAAATAGAAAAATGTATTTATAAAAAAATTGTATTATCCATTAAGAATTGATTTATTTCAAAACTTTATTGGCACTAAATGACCCAGTGAGGTTGATATGCCGTAAAACAAACCAAACCAAACCAAGTCTTACATGCTAACTTGAGAGCTATTGGGAATAGTTCAATATGTAAAAAGTATAATAATCTTGATTAACTCTCATTCTTTTTTTTTTTAATTCCTACTTTTTCTCTTTGCATTATGTTCAATTGAAATATATCAGCGTTATCACTTCCGCGCGCCCACTCCCTCTATCTATCTATATTCCCCTACTCCCTTTCTTTATTATTATATTTTTCTGTGTAGTATGTTCTTTTCTTTCCTTTCTTTCTCTATAATAAAAACAGATTGGTCCATTATTTAGCAGAAGTGACGACACTCATTTGGACCAAAAGGTGTTGCAAGATGATAACTGTCGGACAATTAAGGAACACGAGCATTTATACATCTATATAGTTCCTCATATATATATATATATATATATATAAACAATTTTTTTTTGTGATGAAACAAAGAAAATACAGTGCTCAATCACAAATTGTGAGAGCTAATATTTATTTAATTTGTTGAGATTTAAAAAAAAATGCTTATTATAGACAGCTACCCAGGTTGTCTTGCTAAGTCGCAATCATCAGGCTGTCAAATTAGATCTTATGGTGTTTATTTGAAGATCTTTTCTTAATGTTATATTCTGGACCGCAAATAACGTCGGTTGCTAATACGCTTCGGATTTTTAAAAGTTCAATTTTTTCAATTCTTATATATATATATATATATATATATATATATATATATATATATATATATATGGGAGAATATGTGCTTAATTGGAGTCGTACCTAATTTTGAAAATTAATTAATTAATAATGAATTAGGCGGGAATGCCTATTTAAATGTATGGCTAAACAAATCGAGAAAAATCAATCTCTGTATGTACATTTGGGCCTATTAGGCCTCATCAGCAGAGCTATAGATAGGAAGGCTGCCCTGTGCGTGATTTGAAACCGGACTGCCAAGCTGACAGTTTTTTTTGGGGGAGAATAGGCCGAAATGTACATACAGAGATTGATTTTTCTCGATTTGTTTAGCCATACATTTAAATAGGCATTCCCGCCTAATTCATTATTAATTAATTAATTTTCAAAATTAGGTACGACTCCAATTAAGCACATATTCTCCCAAAAACTGTCGGCAAAAAAGCCATTCCAAACATACCGTGTTTACAACTTATCATATCGTCGTGTAATAAAAGTCACTGAAGAGGAATATTAACCTACTCTAAACAAATCGTAAAATCTAGGAAGTGCGTTTGGTGTAGGGGTTGTGATATCGGCCTGTCAGCTTGGCAGTCCGGTTTCAAATCACGCACAGGGCGGCCTTCCTATCTATAGTTCTGCTGATGAGGCCTAATAGGCCGAAATGTACATACAGAGATTGATTTTTCTCGATTTGTTTAGCCATACATTTAAATAGGCATTCCCGCCTAATTCATTATTAATTAATTAATTTTCAAAATTAGGTACGACTCCAATTAAGCACATATTCTCCCAAAAATTGTCGGCAAAAAAGCCATTCCAAACATACCGTGTTTAAATATATATATATATATATATATATATATATATATATATATTCGTTTGCTGGTTGGTTTTGAAGGCTATCACAATGCAAGTGTAAAGAAAAAAGAAGGTAACTGCGGTGTTGTTTGTTAACCTATAATTTATTCTCGATATTTCGGGATAAAAATCCCATCTACAGGAGATTACTGGAACTGAAGTTGTTGCTAGTGGCTGTTCATTTGTTCTTTATCATGTCTTCCAAATTCTGTGTGTGGGGGGAGGGGAAGGGGTGCTTGTTTATGTGTGTGTTTGCGTGTTGTAAGTCTGTGTGTAAGTGTTTATGCTTCTGTTCTTTTGCTTTTTTTTTGTTAATTAATATTCTAGATTTGACTCGCCCTCTAAGCATGTTTTTTTTGTTTACTAACAGGACCATCTGATCTCTTTTTTTATTAATATGTGTCTGAGATTAACATTCCAGATATCGTTTGATTGTTTATGGGTGCAGGTGTGTAAATTTTCTGTCTATCAAAATCACCTGTTGTCCTGTTGTGTGTGTGCGGTGTATTTGTTATTAAGTCCCAACACCATGTGTGTGTGTGTGTGTGTGTGTGTGTGTGTTTATTTGTAGTGTGTGTGTGTTCTGTGTGCATGCGTGCCTTGTTCATATACGTTAATATGTGTGTATGTGTGTGTTTGATTTAGGAGCTTAGAATGAAATTAGTTTTATTCAAAATTGTAATTATAGAGCCTGCTAGATTCTATTTTGTTTAGCTTTTTAATATTATATTATTTTATCTTATTTTATTTTATTTTATTTTATCTATTTATCTATTTTTTTTACTTTTAAAAATTTCTTATTTTGCCTTGCTCATATCAATGTATATCCAGTGTGTGTGTTGGATTTTAAAAGGTTAGAATAAAACTAATATCTATCAAGAACTAAAATTATAGATTCTGCTGATTTGTTTTTAGGGGTTAAGGTAAAAGGTAGGTTAATACTGTGAATTTCCTTTTTTTTAATATATTATTATTATACATATATCATATATATGTTTTATCCACTGCAAACCACTATATTTTGTATATATAAATACAATCGCATGATAATAATATGTATATATGGTCAACAGTATTAATAATGTAAAACAATTTTATTAATAATTGAGGTTTGAATTTGAATAAAAATAAAATCATGGAGAATGTGATGTAAATAACTATGTGAATTGTGACTCGATTAGTAATATAGTTTCGGTTACAAACAGAAAAACACACAATCTCCATTATAATAAGATATCATATATATGTTTTATCCACGGCCTGGTCACATGAATTAATTATTAAGAGATGAGCAAGGGAAATTCATATTCTTTAATGTAAGGTCAATTATTTAGTCAAATTTATCAATAATCAGAGTAAATCCTTTTTGTTAACAACTAGTGCATTGGCTCGTGTGTGTGTGTGTGTGTGTGTGTGTGTGTGTGTGTGTGTGTGTGTTTTGCATTTGTCTTCTCAAAAACATGGTCACAAAAAACATTAAAATACTGCATGGGATAAATTTAATCTTATTTTATAGAATGTTTTTAAAATTTACAATTGAAAATGATTAAAAAAAATTGCTTGACTGTAATGTTTGTACAAATTCATCTTGTTCATTCAAAGGATATTGTTACTGTAAGTAAAGTTGTGTGCAAGTAGTTAAGGTAAACATATACACATAGTTTTTTTTCTAGAGCGTTCAATATGTGGACAATTCCCCTTTATGCTCCATAGTCAACCATCGTATTTACATCCCGTATACTTTGATACCATTTCTCCATGAATTTCAAATCTTGGCGGAATCATTCATCTTGCTCATAACTGACCACATCAAGGTTTTTCAAGAAGTTAGCAAGATGGCTATGCAGAAAATGGAACTTGATGCTCATGTTGCAATCAAGCATTTTGTGGCTATCTAATTTCAGTGTAATTCATTGCTCATGCATTTCAAAGAGATTCCTTGACAAGTTAAAGAACTTGTCAAGAACGAAGCATTCTTTTAGAGTTCTGACATTATCCCAATTAAATGTTCATCTTTGATAACTGCTTGAATCTGTAGACTATCAAACACACTGCCTTTGATTTTTTTTAATTGACAGGCCAGGAAAAGCAAAATTGTGTTACTTGAAACACATGCCTTCAATTGGCAATGCATTAATGAATTGCTTCAAGAGATCTAGTTTCATGTACAAAGTGCGAACATAATTTTCGTTATGTCAACAAATGGCTCATGTACAATGTTGGAATCAACAGGTTTGAGGTTAGATCGTGGAGGCCAATTCCTCTCCACCCAATGCTTCTCTCAAGCTCTACTGCTCCACACTGGGATTTCAGCTGAATGAGACACTGGATGTATAGTTGATGGTAGACTATGATACTCAATTTTACATTTGTTTTCTTTGTTATATGGTGAAGTTTTCATTATACAAAATTAACAGTCTGTGTAGTGATATTTTGGCTCTCACCAAATGATAGGTATACCATATGCGAAATTATAACATGTTTCCTTGATTCACAACCGTAAATTCTCAACACACTTGTAAGGTACCAAAGACCTGTCTTAATCGACAAGTTTTAATTAAAAATATGCAAGGTAGACTAGCTTCACAAATGCATTGATGTTTGTTATTTGACTGGGAATCAACCTAGTCACCAGATCTGAATAATTCTCCTTCCTTTTCAATGAAAACATTCTATAAAATAAGCTTAATTTTATCCCATGCAGTATGTTAATGTTTTTTGAGAAGACAAATGCAAAACACGCACCCACATCCACAGACAAGCACACACACACACACACACACACACACACACACACACACACACACACACACACACACACACAAGCACTAGTTGTTAACAAATAGGATTTACTCTGATTATTGATAAATTTGACTAAATAATTGACCTTACATTAAAGAATATGAATTTCCCTTGCTCATCTCTTAATAATTAATTCATGTGACCAGGCTGTGGATAAAACATGTATATGATATCTTATTATAATGGAGATTGTGTGTTTTTCTGTTTGTAACCGAAACTATATTACTAATCGAGTCACAATTCACATAGTTATTTACATCACATTCTCCATGATTTTATTTTTATTCAAATTCAAACCTCAATTATTAATAAAATTGTTTTACATTATTAATACTGTTGACCATATCGATATTTACCGCGTACCCCACTTGTACGGGTCAGGCACAAAGTCCCTATTAACGTGGGACCACCCACAAGCCGAGACTCATGGGGTGGCAGGTGAAAAATTGCGTCGATCCCGTCGGCATTCCCCCTCAAGAGGGGCGCCTCAGGCACTGGGCAATAAACCCAGCCCTGCCCCTTTAAATCAAGGGGGCAGGTGTTGCCTGGGGGGATGGCCCCCTGGGATCGACGCCGTTAATTATATCAATGGTCCAGAGGCCGAAGCCACTGTAGACCATATCTACATATTATTATCATGCGATTGTATTTATATATACAAAATATAGTGGTTTGCAGTGTGAAGGGGAAGGCTAATTTGCATATTGATATTAAAAATTTGATTTTAATAAATATATGCTTAGTATTATTGATTTCTAATTGTTTGGTTTTATCTTAATGAATATGAGCAAAAATCTCTCCAATAAATCCATTAACAATATTAACAGTAATTCTATTCTTTACTTCCTAATTTAACTAAATAGTTAAATTATGAGAATTTAGCAATGAAAGACGGGAGGGAAGAAAAAGCAAGTTTTAGTTGTTCCCCCTCTGTTTCAAATCTTTTTATTGGCATCTTATTTAGTTCCATTACCCTTTCTACGTTAACATGATATTTTATTTCATTTAAACTTAAATACTTGCACCCGGAGGGTGCATATATTTGCTAGTATGTATAATAATAATATATTTTAAAAAAAGGAAATTCACAGTATTAATCTATCTTTTACCTTAACCCCTAAAAACAAATCAGCAGAATCTATAATTATAGTTCTTGATAGATATTAGTTTTATTCTAACCTTTTAAAATCCAACACACACACTGGATAAACATTGATATGAGCAAGGCAAATAAGAAATTAAAAAAAAAAAAAGAAGATAAATAAAGAGAATCAACGCAATCAGATGACCAGTTCCATTTCTTACAAACAAACAATACAATTGTGTTTATTGTGGGGGGAAAGAACGAACTTGACGTGATCGAAGAAAACTGACTGCAGTTTTGAAATCAGCATGTCAATATTAGTCTAAATCAAATGAAAGATCAAAGTCAACAGAAATTATGTCCCAAAATGTTCCCCAGTGTTATTACACATTGAGCTCTTTTTAGGGATTTATAAAAATCCATGTATAAGTATATATGTTTGCCCCTAAAAGAGCATACAGTAGAGATTTCGATGATCCCAAATAGAATCATCCTTACTCACCAGTCATTTAGCAACGCATGTATCGCAGTCACCAGCCACTTCCTGTATCCTTAATAAAGTCGAAACATACGGTGGGATTACACTTGTCAAGTTCATTTTCTATATCGAATTTTATGCGATACATGCGTTGTAAGTGCCTTATATATATATATATATATATATATATATATATATATATATATGTGTGTGTGTGTGTGTGTGTGTGTGTGTGTGTGTGTGTTTGTATTATGCATACAATTTAACAGGCTTCCGTTTGCGAACTTGTATAATCACGAATATATATATATATATATATATATATATATATATATATATATATATATTGTGCACATAATTTAAGATGATTTCGTTGGTAAGCTTCTACAAACTCGAATGCTGGTACATGCATTAATATATATATATATATATATATATATATATATATATATATATATATATATATAAATATATACATACATATGCATCTATATGTATAGCTGTATATATATATGTGCATCTACATATATATATATATATTATATGAAGATATATATGCACACACGCATATATATATATATATACATGTATATATATATATATATATATATATATATATATATATATGTGTGTGTGTGTGTGTGCATTTGTGTGTGTGTGTGTGCGTATCTGTGCGCGCGTATATGTGTGTGTGTGTGTTTGTGTTTGCGCGCGCCTGCGCGTTCTCCTCGCCATCTCTGGTCCGATCAAAGCGAGTGTTAACGTTCTTTAAAGTCTCCCACTTATTACGTTATGACGTCAGCTGGTTCGGCGGAGGCAGCGGTCCCTGGCCTTTGATGCCGCCAATCATCAAAGCCCCGTCTCTCTGCGCCTTACCACGTCTCGATGGACGATGTTTTTCAATGTCTCTATCATATTCGAAGTCTGATAGAGGAGAAGAAGTAGAAGAAGAAGAAGACGGGGGAGATGGGGTATAGTGTGTGGGTTTAATGCGCGCTGGAGTGAATCTGGCAAAAAAAAGTAACTAATAGAAAAAAAAGAAGTAACTAATAAAAAAAGAAAAGACAAAAATAATAAGAAAAAAAGCCAAGGTTGCTAACGTTTGCGAAAACAGGGAGACCAGAACCACGAACACCATTTTCTAAAAACGGTCCTCGATGCACAGACGCAGTAGGACATCGCTATCCGCGGAATCGCGCAAACACCGATCATTTATTTTTCTATCTGCAGTGTGACCCAATCAACAAAACAGAAAATTTCCAAATATATATATATATAACCCGAAGCCTTTATCCATTACGCTATGTATCCAATTGGCTCCCGATTACGACAAGAAGATTCTCGCGAACCTTCTTTTGGACTCGGGAACCATCTTGTCGTAATCAGGAACCTACTTGTCGTAATCGGGAGCCATCACGGAACTTTTAACCCAACCCTTTATTCAATATACGGGGGTATCCAGTTCTCATTCCGCTAACCATAGTTGGGGTATAGGTGTTAAGCTGTGTTAATTATTTTTCTATGTTACTGCTGCCCCTGGCCAGGATTGAACCTGCAGTCTAGAGATAACTGTCAGGTATTTGCCTCATACCCCACTTGTATGGGCTAGGCACAAGGCCTCGCTTTAACGTGGGCCCACCCACAAGCCGAAGCTCATGGGTGGGAAAGAACGTCGATCCCTTCGGCATTCCTCCTTAAGGGGGCGCCTCAGGCGCTGAATAATAAACCCAGCCCTGTCCCTTTAAGTCAAGGGGACAGGTATTGCCTGGGGGGATAGCCCCCTGGGATCGACGCTATTAACTTGTAAAGATCCAGGGCCGAAGCCACTGGACCCCCACCACGAGGGGCGGGCTTGTCTACATATAGAGATAACTAGTCACTTTATCCTTTATCCACTAAGCTATGTGTTCAATTGGACACATCGACAGAAAGTTTGGGCACACTTACAGTACTACAGATACTTGATAGCGCACTGTATACAAAATAGGACTAATATGTTATTAAGTTAACTGTTAAATATATTAAAAATAACACATTTAACAAAAGCAAACTTAACATACCTCTATGAAGTTTATTCATTCCTGTGTTAATGAGAAACATGAGCTTGATGAGACTTTGCGATTTCTTCAATGTTTGGTCTTATGTTTGAGAGACAAACTCTCATTTCCTCATCAATGCATTGAAGAGTTCCTCTCTTTTTACACTTAATTGTTACGAGTTTTGAAAATCCCAATTCACATAAATATGAGGTGGAAAATAAAATGGGCAACGCTTTTTTAGATACCGACACATGTTGTTTTTTGATAGAAATCCAGAAAGCTTCAAGAGACAATTCTTTGTATTTAATCATTAATCCACGATCAGCGGACATAGCTGCCAGTTCTTCTTTTTCTGTTAGCGTTAAACTAGAATCTGTTCGTAAAGAAATGGTATAATATAGTAACTTAGTATACATTTGCTTTACATATCTGGATTGATTTTTCAGGAATACTACGGAGCGAAAAAAAAGTCTGGGGCGCACCAGAGCACCCGGGTGGACTGTTTGAGAACCACTGGATTAGGGTAACATTTCAATAGACTGGTCACGTTAGGCCTTAGCACCTATAGGGTTGTTCCCACTATATTGCCCTTATGGCAAACCCCCATCCTTTTTATCATGTATGTGCTAGAAGGCAGTGGCTGAGGCTTTTTTGTTTCCTGGGTATGACGTTAAACTGCATCAAATGGTGATGTTCCAATTTTGGAGATGTGGGGTGTGTAGAATGTCCATTTATCACCATTACCCCCCCCCCCCAACTATACACCGACCCAGAGTGATAGTATCAGCTAGAGTAACTGTTAAGTATCTGGCCGCCATCCTTGGCCAGTTGTAAAGAACTTAAAGTAAATAAGTAAGTCCCGAGTTATAGAATCCTTCGGTAAGTGAATAAGTCCTGTGATATAGAATCCTTCGGTAAGTGAATAAGTTCTGTGATACAATACTACGTTCCGTCGTCCAAGAAGATCCAAGTAGTAATGCTAGTATGACCAGAAAAGGCCAGTATAAATAATAACATCAGCAGCAGAGCACTGCCAGTGATTGGACAATAAGTTGGTCCCATAGTTGTTGGCGAGTCTATAAGCACAAGTGGCCATCTGGTACACACCTTATATCGGAAAAAATTTCAACAGTAACATCTATGGGTTAAATAGAAAAATTAGTGTTAAAAAATGTAAAAAACAAATGGATACTTATCAAGAATTAATAAAAACAAAACGTCTTTGGCATAGAATAACCCAACAAGGATTGACATGCCGTAAAATCAAACCAATCAAATGAATAATGAAACATTACTTGGTTAAATCGAACTTAATGAACCTAAATTCCTCTATTGTATGTCACCCTGCCGAAAAAGAAAAAAAATACCAAAAATGAGGGGGGAAAAGATTTTACATTTTTTTTTCAGGTCAGTTAACTTTATACCACATATTTTTGAGGCATAACACAGTTTCTCAAAGATATATGGTATAAAGTTAACTGACCCGAAAAATGTAAAACATTTTAAATAAAATCATTTTTCCACCAAAAATTAATTTTTATTGAAAGTATAAACCTATAAGCTGAAGAGTGAAATAGAAAAGTTGTGTGTTCAAAAATTAATAAAACAAAACGTCTTTGGCATAGAATAACCCAACAAGGATTGACATGCCGTAAAATCAAACCAATCAAATGAATAATGAAACATTACTTGGTTAAATCGAACTTAATGGACCTAAATTCCTCTATCGTATGTCACCCTGCCGAAAGAAAAAAAAAATACCAAAAATCAGGGGAAAATTTTACATTTTTTTTCAGGTCAGTTAACTTTATACCACGTATTTTTGAGGCATAACACAGTTTCTCAAAGATATATGGTATAAAGTTAACTGACCCGAAAAATGTAAAACATTTTAATTAAAATCATTTTTCCACCAAAAATTAATTTTTATTGAAAGTATGTTGAAGAATAAAATCTATGGGTGAAATAGAAAAGTTAAGTGTTCAAAAATTAATAAAACAAAACGTCTTTGGCATAGAATAACCCAACAAGGATTGACATGCCGTAAAATCAAACCAATCAAATGAATAATGAAACATTAGTTGGTTAAATCGAACTTAATGGACCTAAATTCCTCTATCGTATGTCACCCTGCCGAAAGAAAAAAAAATACCAAAAATCAGGGGAAAATTTTACATTTTTTTTCAGGTCAGTTAACTTTATACCACATATTTTTGAGGCATAACACAGTTTCTCAAAGATATATGGTATAAAGTTAACTGACCCGAAAAATGTAAAACATTTTAAATAAAATCATTTTTCCACCAAAAATTAATTTTTATTGAAAGTATAAACCTATAAGTTGAAGAGTGAAATAGAAAAGTTGTGTGTTCAAAAATTAATAAAACAAAACGTCTTTGGCATAGAATAACCCAACAAGGATTGACATGCCGTAAAATCAAACCAATCAAATGAATAATGAAACATTACTTGGTTAAATCGAACTTAATGGATCTAAATTCCTCTATCGTATGTCACCCTGCCGAAAGAAAAAAAAAATACCAAAAATCAGGGGGAAATTTTACATTTTTTTTCAGGTCAGTTAACTTTATACCACATATTTTTGAGGCATAACACAGTTTCTCAAAGATATATGGCATAAAGTTAACTGACCCGAAAAATGTAAAACATTTTAAATAAAATCATTTTGCCACCAAAAATTAATTTTTATTGAAAGTATAAACCTACAAGTTGAAGAGTGAAATAGAAAAGTTAAGTGTTCAAAAATTAATAAAACAAAACGTCTTTGGCATAGAATAACCGAACACGGATTGACATGCCGTAAAATCAAACCAATCAAATGAATAATGAAACATTAGTTGGTTAAATCGAACTTAATGAACCTAAATTCCTCTATGTATGTCACCCTGCCGAAAAAGAAAAAAAATACCAAAAATGAGGGGGGGGGAAGATTTTACTTTTTTTTTTTCAGGTCAGTTAACTTTATACCACATATTTTTGAGGCATAACACAGTTTCTCAAAGATATATGGCATAAAGTTAACTGAGCAGAAAAATATAAAAGTTTTTAAATAAAATAACTGGTGCATTATATCTTTTATTCATTATTATATCA
This sequence comes from Doryteuthis pealeii, assembly GCA_023376005.1. Classification (NCBI taxonomy): domain Eukaryota; kingdom Metazoa; phylum Mollusca; class Cephalopoda; order Myopsida; family Loliginidae; genus Doryteuthis; species Doryteuthis pealeii. The sequence goes on along the minus strand of CM042178.1, from coordinate 22,164,867 downwards.
ACACTGAAAATTTCATTAAATTCGATTAATTCCCTGATTTTTAGATTATTTTTCTTTCGGCAGGGTGACCTATGATGGTGGAATTTAGATCCGTTAAGTTCGGTTTAACCCATTAGTTATACTACAGGGGAGCCCTAAAAGAAAAACACATAAAAATTATTAATCATTTAGTCTTTTTGTCATAAAACATAGTCCAAGGAAATATACTTTTTAGCTATTTGCGAAAAAATCCTATCTTGTAGATTGCCTCTATCTACAATATGTCATTTTTCACAAATAGCTAAAAAGTATATTTCCTTGGACTTATATATTATGACTCAAAAAACTAAATGATTGATATAAGATATAAGAGATAAGGGGATTAACCCCAGAGACCTTGAGCAAAGTCATACAAGATGCAACTTTGCAAAAATTAATCTTTTAATAGTCTTTTCATATCAGAAACCGTTATTTTGAAGCAAACAATCAAAATTTCATAGTAAAAATCAATGTCCAATGCATTTTATAGTAAAAATCATTTCCAATGCATTTTTATAGTAAAAATCATTTCCAGTTCATTTTCATAGTAAAAATCATTTCCAATGCATTTTCATAGTAAAAATCATTTCCAATGCATTTTAGTAAAAATCATTTCCAATTCAATTCATTTTATAGTAAAAATCATTTCCATTCATTTTATAGTAAAAATCATTTCCAATCATTTTCATAGTATAGTAAAATCATTTCCAATGCATTTTATAGTAAAATCATTTCCAATCATTTTATAGTAAAAATCCTTTCCATTCATTTTATAGTAAAAATCATTTCCAATGCATTTTATAGTAAAAATCCAATGCATTTTTATAGTAAATCATTTCCAATGCATTTTATAGTAAAAATCCTTTCCAATTCATTTTATAGTAAAAACCATTTCCAATGCATTTTATAGTAAAAATAATTTCCAATGCATTTTTATAGTAAAAATCCTTTCCAGTGCATTTTTATAATAAAAATCATTTCCAATGCATTTTATAGTAAAAATCATTTCCAATTCATTTTATAGTAAAAATCATTTTCAATGCATTTTTATAATAAAAATCATTTCCAATGCATTTTATAGTAAAAATCATTTCCAATGCATTTTCTTAGTAAAAATCATTTCCAATGCATTTCCATAGTAAAAATCATTGTCCAATGCATTTCATTGTAAAAATCATTTCCAATGCATTTTCATAGTAAAATCATTGCCTCAATTTTAACGGATACAACCAATGCATTTTCATAGTAAAAATCATTTCCAATGCATTTTTATAGTAAAAATCATTGTCCAATGCATTTTTATTGTAAAAATCATTTCCAACGCATTTTTATAATAAAAATCATTGTCCAATGCATTTTTATAGTAAAAATCATTTTCAATGCATTTTTATAATAAAAATCATTTCCAATGCATTTTATGGTAAAAATCATTTTCAATGCATTTTTATAATAAAAATCATTTCCAATGCATTTTATGGTAAAAATCATTTCCAATGCATTTTTATAGTAAAAATCATTTCCGATACATTACCATATATATATATATATATATATATATATATATATATATTTTAATACAGACAGCACAATTTTTTTTTTGATTAATTCCAACGTTTGACTAGCAGCGTTCTGTTTTTACTAACGGTCTTTTTTCCCGTCTTATTATTGTTGATGACCGACCCACGTGCGGTTGATACATTATAATGCAATAGGGTCCTCATATTAGTTGAGGATGGGCCGGGTGTTGCTTTTTAAACCGTCAAGAGATTTGGCCCCGAAACGGTTTGCACACTTTCTCTTCTGATGAGCCTATTTCAGTTGTAAACATCGTTTGTTTTTTCATTATATCTTATTCATATATATATATATATATATATATATATATATATATATATATATTACTATGAAATCAATAAACTAACATCTTTTGAGTCATAAAATATTATCTAAGGAAATATATTTTTAGCTATTTACGAAAGATTATAGATTACAGATTGCCCCCATTTTAACGGATACAAAATTGCACCTTAATTCGAGCACTTTATATGACTTTGCTCAAGGTTTCCAGAGTCAATCCTCTTATCGCTGCATAAATGTTATTCTTGAACTGTATCAATGTCTTAAGCTCATTCAAATATACATACCCCTTTAAATAACCCCACAAAAAGAATTCAGGCAGACAAAGCAGTCGAATGGGGAGCTCATTTGAATTCTGAATTTCTTGAAATTATTCTGCCACCAAAAATATCTTTTAGGTGAAATTATAAACATCTTCTTGGTATAGTTCAATTCTATTAGTATTATCTGCGTTATTCGGACTATTGGTCTTATCTTCATTGTTATTTGTACAACGTTTCGGCCGATATGCCCTCCGGCCTTCTCCAGGTATATCTTGTCGGACTCGGGAACCTTCTCGAAACCGGGAACCTTCTTTGCGAACTCGGGAACCTTCTTTTCGAACTCGGGAACTTTCTTGTCGTAATCGGGAGCCATCACGGAACTTTGAACCTAACCCTTTATTCAGTCCACGGGGGTATCCTGTTCTCATTCTGCTAACCATAGCTGGGGTAGGAGTTGTGTTAATTATTATTCTATGTAACTGCCGCCTGTCAGGATTGAACCTGGAATCCAGAGATAACTGTCACCTACAAACTACCTTATCCACTGGGCCATGTGAAGAAGGTCGGAGGGCATATCGGCCGAAACGTTGTACGAATAACAATGAAGATGAGGTCAATAGTCCGAATAAAGCAGATGATACTAATCATCAAGCCTCATCTCAAACATTCAGAGAAATTAAATTCTATTATTTTAATTTGTTCTTTCAAATTGTAATTCAACATTTTCATTTTGATGAATTTATTTATCATATCTAAAAAATGATATAAAAATTAAATTAACCCCAGACATGGTTAGTGGAATGAGAACAGGTTGCCCCCGTGGACTGAATAAAGGATTTGGTTCAAAGTTCCGTGAAGGCTCCCGATTACGACAAAAAGGTTCCTGAGTTCGCATAGAAGGTTCCCGAGTCCGAGAAAGTTCCTGAGTCCGACAAGAAATACCTGAAGAATGCCGGGGGGGGGGCACACCGGCCGAAAGTGTCTGCACTATATATATATACCCCCCCCACACACGAGCAGGATGTGACACAAGGTCAATTTCTTAAGCGGAATTCAACAGGTTTAAATTCCGAGTTCTCCATCTCCTAGACTGGTTGCCTAACCAAGGTTAAAGAGCCCAGTCTGCCCTACTATCTATCCATAGCTGGAGGGAGAGTAGGATTCATACCTTTCCCAAGGGTATTAGCGCTAAGTGAAATGCAATTATCACATCCAGGATTTGAACTCGGGGCGACGAGTCCATTTCCCATGACTTTAACCATCGCACCACATGCTTCCTACATTTCTTGTTCACTATATGCATCTTTAAAGTTCGACAACAACCGTACACCCTGCCGATTGCACCTCTGCAGAGGGGTAAGACCTCCGCTAATGGAGCCACCTGTTAGTTGTGATGCTTAAGGACAGAATCCTGGCGGCTGAGAAGTCCATGACATGCAACACTCTAATATGGTTCTTACTTGGACTAAACGGGTGGTCGTAAAAAAAAGGGCTCCCATCGATCGGTCACATCAATTCCTATATATGATTGTTCTAACACCTAATCTATTATGTTTATATAAATAAACACACAAACACATATATATATATATCTTATTATAATGGAGATTGTGTGTTTGTCTGTCTGTAACCGAAACTAAATCACTATTCAAGTCACAAAGTTACCATGAATTTATTTTTTATTTAAACCTCAATTATTGAAAAAATTGTTATACCTTATTAATACTGTTGACCATATCTACGTACTAATGTCATGTAATTGTATTTATATATACAACAAAATAGCGGTTTACAGTGTAAATGGGAAGGTTAATTTGCATATTGATATTTAAAATTTGATTTTAATAAATATATGCTTAGTATTATTGATTTTTAATTGTTTGGTTTTCTCTTAACGAATCTGAGCAAAAATCTCGGGGAAAAATCTTAAAAGAAATCCGTAAACCAGACGAAAGAACTGTAATTTTATTAAATAATTCATAATCTAACTAAATAGATAAATTAGGAAAATGAAAGACGGGAGTGAAAGAAAATGATGGAAGAGTTAAATCTAAAGCTGTTCTATTTTTCGATTATACCCCCTCAGTTTATCATTTTCTAAATAGTTTATAATTTGATACAATATTTTATTACATCAAAACCTAAATACTTGCACCCGAAGGGTGCATATATATATATATATATATATATATATATATATATATATATGTATATATATATATATATACATATATATATACATATATATGTATATGTATATACATATATCTATACACATACATATATATACACAGGCATACATATATATATACACATATATATATATATATATATATATATATATATATATTTATATTCCTCTTAAGTGACCTCTACACGAACTTATGAGAAGTAAACAAACAGACGATGTTTGTGATATGGCTATTTTCAGCCGACAATATTTGGGAGAATATGTGCTTAATTGAAGTCGAACCTAATTTTTGAAAGTTAATTAATTAATTAGGCGGGATTACCTATTTAGATGTAAGGCTAAACAAATCGAGAAAAATCAATCTGTATGTACATTTCGGCCTATTAGGCCTCATCAGCAGAGCTATAGATACGAAGAAATATATATATATATATATATATATATATATAATATATATATATATATACACAAACATACATATATATACATATACACATACATATATATATATATATATATATATATATATATATATATACACATACATATACACACACACACACACACACACATATATATATATATGTGTGTGTGTGTGTGTGTGTGTGTGTGTGAGGTATCCAAAACTTGATAGTAAGGGATGATTCTATATGTGATTTCTAAGACACACTGTATTATTACATTACATTTATTATTACATTAATCTCTGAAATACATTGTTTCTCTATACAATATTGACGCGTATGGATAATATGTAATAATGTATTAAAATTACGTGATGTACTGCGATGATTGTTTATTAATGACATAATATTTTTAACATTGGCGTGGTGATTAAGTTAATGAGAGGCAATTTTTTGCTATGGTTATATGTAGTGCAATTTGAATGATAATAATACTAATAATAGTAATATTGGTGACACTAGTGCTGTAAATTTATTATTAGCTCAGTCTGTAGAGCGTTCGGCTAGAAACCACTAGGTTTCTAGTTCGATACAGGCCCTCGCCAACTCAGCGTATGAGTAGCACAGGGATCTGTGCGGTAAAGTAAAGAGCTGATGGTCGCTAAAATAATCTCAATTCTAACGCCCCACCGACAGGGCGGGCAGCAGGCATGGTTATTGTTGTGGCCCTGTTAGGGGCCAGAATAAAGACGCAAGAGAGGAAATGAGTTAAACAAAGAACAATAGTACAAACATATACAAATGAGAAGGTACCAGCGAGCCGGCCGATCAACTGTCTGAGCATGCCATTGGATTACCGGTTCTCGCCTAAGAGCAGTACCTGCTGCTATTCATAACTGGAAGAGTTTATGCGTGCATGGTAGTAAATACATTATCATAACAGTTATCAATCAACTTTAGGCCGGCGCCTATGTCTCGGACTCTGACTTAACGCCGGTGTTTGTCGAATTTGAACTGGTGTCGCTATTGTTGGTCAGAAAGATCCTTATCTTATCAGATTTAAAAGTCACTGAGCTTCAAGCAAATTTCAAAGACCAACACAAATCATCGTCTTCCATTTTTTTTTTTTCAAAATACGGGATTTAAAAAAATCACGTTTCGGATATCTAATCGGTTGATTGGTTGATTTTACGGCATGTCAATCCCTGCTGGGTTATTTTATACCGAAGATGTTTTGTTTTATTCATTCTTCAAGGCTACTCCATTTTTAAAACTCAATTTTTTAAACACATTGTTAAGAACTCATTTTGTTCTATTTACCTTATAGATAGGACCCTAACAGGTACTAACACTACGGGTCAGAGTGGACCTGGGAGTAATGGTACTCCACATTTCCCAGATCCAGAACTGGAACCTCACACTCAGATAGAGTTGTCATACCCAGGACAATAAGAACTTCAACAACCTTATTTGCACATATATGGTAAAATGGTTGGGGTTTGCCATAAAGGCAATAGGGTTGGGGCAATCATATAGGTGCTAGGGCTTGACGTGTGTCCGATCGCCCGTCTAGCCTAAGAAAAGACCAAAATGGAGTGTTGCATGTCTTGGATTCTCAGTCACCAGGGTTCCATCCTTAAGCATTAAGGGTCACCACTCACGACCAACAGGTTGCCCTATTGTGTGTGTGTGTGTGTGGTGGGGTCGTACTCATCTGCAGAGTTGCAGTCGGTGTGTTTTAAAGCCCTTGCTGGCAGAGCTGTTTTGGATATTTAAACATTTTTGTACATACCAATTTTATCACAGCAATAAGTAATAAGGAAATAATATGATTATTGTATAGAATAGAAATAAGATAATGTCACAAATTCGCATTAAATCTTTGCAAAATTAATCTTGAACATTGAGAAAAGTGTTATTAAATGAACTAGCAAAATAAAAAAAACGCTCCCGGGCGATGTAAAAATACATTTTTGAAAGATATTGCCTGAGGGATGGGAGTAAAAATTCAATGTCAGCGAGTTTGTACCCTAAGTAAGTAAAATCATCAAATTCATTAAAGGATGAAAAAATAAAACAATTTGAAATGTAAACTTTAAATATATATTAAAATAAAACAAACTATATATAGATACTAGCTAAAGTACCCGGTCCATGACCGGAAGAAAACATTTTTATTAACGCCAGGGAGTTTTCATAAAAATTAAAAATATTTTTTAAAATGCAATCCTGAATTTTTGAGTGTTTTGAAATAATTTATATCATAATATTGACATTTTTTTTTAGGTAGAATTCAGAATTCATGTTTTTTTTTTGTTTTTTTACTAAAAAAATATCAATTAAAAAAAGTTATTCAGAATATTATCTTTATAGAAAAAAAAACGTGGTAGACCTGAACATCTGGACCCCCCACCACATCTAAAAAAATGTTTTTCCTTCAATGGATTATTATTGATTATACACCAATCTATCAGATTGTAAAAAAAAAATCTTAAAAGTTCTTTATTTTTGAGTTTTCATGGGTGCTCATTTCCTCCTATAAGTTTATAGTAAATCGATCCCCCATATCGGAACCGCTCGAACGGAAATCCCTTACGACTCCCGAAAAAGACATACAGGTTTACCAAAATACATATTTAAATATTCTAACCCTAACCCAAATTATTTATTTAATTTCCCATTAAACTAACTTTAAACCCCAACTCCAAACCCTAACCCCTAACCCTATCTCCTAGTTAAAATTAATAGTTTGTGGGTTCTATTTTTCTGTGTCAACGGTATACAGGGTAACCCAGAAAAAACAGAACCCAAATTATTTATTTATTTTCCCATTAAACTAACCCTAAACCCTAGATCCCCATAGTTAAAATTAACAGTTTTATTTACTATAAACTTATACGGGGAAATGAGCACCTCTGAAAACTAAAAAAATAAATAACTTTTAAGAATCTTTTTTTCTACAAACTGATAGATTATTTATTTATTTTCTCATTAAACTAATCCTAAACCCCAACCCCAAACCCCCAAGTTAAAATCAACAGTTTTATTAAAAATTTATTGGTTCTGTTTTTTTCTGGATCAACGTAATTTTCCGACCCATTTGCAAGTTTAACCCATCACATAATGATATAGTAAGAAATTTTAATTCAATGATTAACTATATTTTTAAAATAAAATATAAATGACACGATTTGCTAAACTTCAAATTAATATTTGAAAAAGAAAAAAAAAGAATTAAATAAAGTAATCAAATTTATGTAAAACGATAAATAATCTTTTAAAAAATAACATTATTAATTCAAAACATAGCCGATCGAATATACTATAATAATTATACTATATCATAAATTTGATAACAATTTGAGTTTTCAGGTATTTCCGTGAAATGTATTAGTAATCTAATGGTATTCTACATTACTATCATGATTTTATTTGTATTTCTAATATTAAAATAAATAAATTAACGCGATTATGAAAAATAAAAAAAGAAGGTTTTGTTTACAATTGACGAACGACCGACGGGAATTTATAAAACAAAGTCGATACTAATTACATATTTAGAAAGATTTTTTTTCTAACGAAATAAATATTTTTAAGATAGAAACAGAAATATGCGATAAATAAGATTTTATTTTATGCTAAAATTTTAGTATGAAAAAACTATACTACAAAATTTAGGCTGACTGAAGCAAAATATAATTTTTTTAACTCGCTGTAAAAATAATTCCATTGATAAAAACTCAATCAAATTACATATTTAGAGAGATTATTTCATTCTCTTTCGAAATATATGGATATCTTAAAGAAGACTGAACCGTAAATAGGCGAGAAAATAGATGGACCGTTATTCTTCTTTCAAAAACGTTTTGAGTTTCACTGGATATATTTAATCATATTATTCTAAGAATCCCCTTTTTTTTAATTGCTTGAAAGATTTTTTTCAAAAACTTTTTCATGTGTAAGACTATTTTACATTCAGTTTTTGTAATTGCTAATTCGCATATTAATTCAAATTTGATTCGCTGATATATTCTAATCTAAGAAATATGAAAGTATTCGTGAAAATATTGACAAAAAGGCTTTCATTTTTCTTTTTTACAACACCCAGTAGAAATACAGCCGACATAGGTAAAGAGGCAACAGGGTGGGGTTCGCCTGTTGATTGTAGCTGGCATGTAGCTGCTGATAAGCAGTAGCAGCTATTTTATAGATTTCGAAAAATCGTTTGATTTTGGTTTAATTAATTAATTATATCCCTTAATCAGTAAAAATCAATAACCAAATTTGGAGTATTTCTTAGTTAGAACGATATCAATATTTTAAATGTGTGTGACCTCCCGTTTTGGAGTTATGCTTCGACACGTACATACCAAATTCTCTCCTTTATATATTAGATATAATACCAGTTATGTATTTATTAAAACTTGTTTTAAAAAACAATGAGGACTGTCTAATGTTGCATGTTCAAATTTTGAGTGTATTTATTCTATGTTATGACGATTTTGGGTAATTTGACGTAAGCAGTGACGTAGTTTTTGTTACAGACAAAAACCAGAAGCGAATCTCCATTATTAATAGACATTCTCAGAATTTCAATTCCTAAAAATACAGAAAATATTATTTGAAAATAATTTGTCTTTCGTTTTAAAGCACCAGTTGCGGCACATTACCGATGTTAAGCACCGAGGAGTCTGCTCAATGCTTAAATGGTCAGAAAGACCCAATTTGACCAATCGGTTCGTTACGTAAAGCCCTAACACATATACATATATTCACCAACCCCTCCACCCGAGAAGGATGCGACAAAAGGTCAGTTTCTTAAGCAAAGTTTAACAGGTTTGAATTCAGAGTTTTCCTTCTCCTAGACTGGTTACCTAGCCAGGGTTAAAGAGCCCAGTCTGCCCAGCTATTTACCCATAGCTGGAAGGAGAACTGGATTCATACCTTTCCCAAGGGTACTATCGCTATATGAAATTCAAACAGCTTCGTCCAGGAATTGAACTCGGGTCGACGAGTCCATTTCCTATGACTCTAACCATTAGACCACGCGCCTCCATTGAAGATGCTTATATAGCCTTCCTCAAAGAGCACCTGGAATATTGACTAAAAATGCAAAGAATTATCTTCAGGAGAAACACCATACTTATGCTCCTTCACTTTCAGCATACAAAACTACGTACCTGTAAAAATTAGTATTCTGTGGACCTCGGAAGATGAACTGGCCTGCAAATTCTCCAGACTCAACTGAAAACTTGTGGAGCGTTCTGACACGACGTGTTTATGAGAATGGATTTTTTGCAAGTCATTTAAAAAAAAGGAATTACCCATTTCATATTAAAAGATATCAGGGTCGATCCGTGGTTGTGTTGTAAATGACGAATGCTTGAAGCGGAGTTTAACAGGTTTGAATTCAGAGTTTTCCTTCTCTTAGACTGGTTAAAGAGCCCAGTCTACTCTACTATTTACCCATAGCTGGAGGGAGAATATATGGATTCATACCTTTCCGAAAGGGTGTGACACTATGTATCGCACTAAAATGCATCGCTCCAGAATGCAAAAGGGTTTATGTGTGTAGTATATATATATATATATATATATATATATATATATATATGTGTGTGTGTGTGTGTGTGTGGAGAAAAGTAGACAATAAAAGTAGACACATATTGTCGGATTAGACAATAAAAAGTAGACACATATTGTCGGATTAACCTCCTCATATTTCTCCCATATATATATATATATATATATATATATATATACCCGTACGTAGATAGGAGGTAGTGAATCATGTGTGTAAACACTAGTGATAAAATAACCAAGAAATGAAAAAGAATGAATAAATAGATAAAGGAGATGGGAAGATATTTGATATCCAACCGAGACAAATGTCTGGGACATGGTTTTATTTCGGCATTGTGTTAATTGATTATGTGGACATTTGTTTATCTGTTATGCCAGTATTATTATTGTTCGTTCTAATATTTCAAACAAAAGAACATCTGTAGATGAGATTGAGTGTCCAGCAAGGTTAGTCAGAAAGGTGATGGTGGGGTGGAATTTTATATATATACATAGAGTCCCAGCTAAAAAGACAGTTAGTTTTTCGGCCGGCAGAAGGTGATATCGACAGTAGCAGCAGACGTAGAAATTAGCCAGTGAAGCCAGTAATTCGACTTAGTCTCATAACAACTTCTTGCCAGCTGACAGAGCCGCCACGAACTACCTAAGTGTCACAACTCCCTCTTCTATCAGTGTCCTATTAACAGACTTGTGTTTGTTTTGTTTTCTTTTCTCTTAATCCTTGTGACCCTGTATCTGACTCGTGCCCTTCAAATCGGCCAGCACAGAACATCACAACGTTGGGATCTAGACATCGTGCAGCGAAGGTGCATAGAAGTGCAGAACGGGGATTCTCACAAGGGTATTAACGCTATGTAAAATGCAAACAGTCAAGGACTTGAACTCTGGTCGACGAATCCATTGCCAACAACTCTAACCATTACACCACCATATGATTGTCCCAACCCTATTGGCCTTATGGCAGTCCTCAGCCTTTTTTTAATCATATATGTGTCAAAAGCTGGTAGCTGAGAGTCTTAGTGTCCTGGGTAAGACCTTATATTCTATCTGACCCAATGGGTTTACATGCCCCGAAATCCTACCAACCAACCAACCAACCAACCAACAATCAATGGGTGTCGATAGTGTAGCT
>CM042178.1:22120919-22145919 GCA_023376005.1 Doryteuthis pealeii | reverse complement strand
TTAAAATAATTATATATTACTATATAAAGATCATTTTATATTTAATTAATATCTATATAATCTAAAATTTAAGTTTATTTATTTTTATGATTAAGTTTAATATTTAATGATTTATAACTTTTTGAAATTATTTTTTTTACTTTTTTATTTTGTTTTATATCTTTATTTACAATAAATTATGTTATTTATTTTTTACTACTAATATACTATGATTTATGACTAATGAAAAATAATAAAAATTATAATAAATAAAAAACAAAAAAAAATATTTATTAAATAAAATAAAAAAATAAAAATATATTTTGAAAAAATTAAAAATATAAAAATATATATCATAATAATATAAATATAATTATTAAAAAAAGAGAAAAAATAAATATAAAAATATAAAAATTAAAAAAAATAAAAAAAAAAAAATTTTATAAAAATAAATTATAAATTAAAAAAATTATAATATTAAGATAAAAAATATATAATAAAAATTATGTTTATTAGTATTTTTTTTTTTTTTTTTATTATAAATAAAAATATAAAAAATAAAAAATATTATAATAAAAATAATAATAATATAAGTTAATAAAATAAAAAAAAAAATATAAAATTATATAATAAATTAACATAAATTAAAAATTTAAAAACAAAAATTAAAATAATTATAATAAAAATAAAAAAATTTTAAAATATAATAAAAAAATTTTAAATACAAAATAATATCTAAATTTAAAATATCAATAATTTTATTTTTTTTAATATTATAAATATAAATTTTTTTTTGATTTTTTTTCTAGTTAATAAATAAATAAAAATTTATAATATGATTTACTTAAATTTTTATATTATATTATATTTTTTAATATTTAATATAATAAATAATACATAATAAATTTAAATAAAAAAAAAAAAAAACTATTTAATAAATATAATAATATATAAAATATTATTTGATAAATAAATTTAAAAAAAATATATTATAAATTAATATATTTTATTATTATATTATATATAAAAAAAAAATAAAAAAAAAAATAAATAGTTATAATATATTAAAATAATAAAAAAATAAATAAAATTTAAATAAAATTAAACAAATGATGTTAAAATTAAATAAATAAATAATAAAATTAAAATATATATATAAAAAATAATAAATTATCATATTTAATATTATTATATAAATTATATTTTAACTAAAAAATAAAAAATTATAAATAATAAAAAAATTTAATTATTTTGTATTTTTTATTTAGCTGTAATTTATAATTTTTAAGAATTATAAAAATATTAAAAAAAATAATATAATTTATTTATATTACTAATAAAATAAAAAAATTTAACTTAAATAATAAAAAAATATAAATATATAATAATTAAAAAAATTTTATTTATAATAATATAAATTATAAAAAATAAAAAAAAAAAATAAAAAAAATATAATAAAAAAAATAATAAATATAAAAATAAAAATATTTAAATCTATAAAAAAATAATTTATAAAAAAAGTTTTTTTTATTTTTCAAAAAATATAATTAATATAATTAAATAAATAAATAATAAATTAATTAAAAATAAAAATATAATTAATTAAATAAAATATTTATAATTTTTAATAAATATAAAATAATATATAATTATTATAATTATAAAAATAATAATTAAATAAATTAAAAAATTTAATAATATAAAAAATATATATTTGGACGTATATATTTAATTATTTACCATAAATCAGAACCAACACTATATCAGGACCTTTATTAATAGGGAAGTGGGAATAATATAATATCAAAGAATGTCTCGTTCAAATGTTGCTAACAAAATCAGAAGTGCTCTATTAATCTTTAAATACCGAAAACGTAAATCTAATCTGTGTTTAAAAAAAAATATGGAAGACTAAAAATTTATCTGGACTTCTATAAAAATTGTTAAAGTCCAAGCTATTTCTCTGCTTAACAAATGTTATTTTGAAACAAACATTTAAATTCTCAAATATGGTTTTACAAACAATACCTAAATCTTTAAAATCTGAAACATAAAATATAGAAAGACTAGGATTTTTTCCTTGGGTCTGGTCGTAATTTGGTTGAGGATCACCAATATCTCTTGAAAATCTTAATAACGCTGTTAAAAGTTCCACTCTGACCACACCAATAACGACATTCAAGTCAAATTCAATAGTAGCCAAAAATACATTCCGTTGGTAGATTAAAAATACTATTATGAGAGATTAATATGAGGTTATAACTTTCGTTGACTAAAATCTACTTCCTATTTTACTGGTAGTGGTTTCGAGAAAGTCTCGAACGTTGATGAATATATATTGCAAATTAAACCTACAAAGGGGTAATAAAACATAGACTCTTATGTCTGATCGCATTTAAATAAAATACCAAAACATTGGACGAAACAGCCTAAGAAGGAAGAAAACGACTTCTTATAATACGTTAGGAGCTCAGATTAAACCTCGAACGTGGGTCTTATATATGCCAACAAAATCCAAAGAGTACATAACAACATTACAGACTTTATGTCTGAGCACAATTTGAGAATTTATATCGAGGTTATAACTTCCGTGACTAAATTCACTTTTATATAATACGTTAGGCGGCTTCGAGAAAGCTCCGAACGTGATGAATATTATATGCAAATTCCTACATAAAGGGTAAATAAAACAATAGATCTATGCCTGATTCGCATTTAACATAAAATACAAAACAGGAACGAACATCCTAAGGAAGGAAGAAACGACTTCTTATAATACGTGTAGGAGGCTTCAGTAAACCTCAGAACGCTGGTCATTATATATGCAACAAAATCCAACAGAGGTACATAACAACATACAGACTTTATTGTCTGAGCACAATTTGAGGAATTTAATATGAGGTTATATAACTTCCGTGACTAAAATCATTCTTATATAATACGTTAGGTGGCTTTCGAGAAGCTCCGAACGTTGATGAATATAATGCAAATCCTACAAAGGGGTAAATAAAACAATAGACTTTATTGTCTGATCGCATTTAACTAAAATACAAAACCAGTTTGGGACGAACATCCTAAGGAAGGAAGAAAACGACTTCTTATAATACGTTAGGAGGCTCAGATAAACCTCAGAACGTGAGGTCATTATATGCAAACAAAAATCCAACAGAGGTTACATTAACAACTACAGACTTTATTGTTCTGAGCACAATATTTGAGAATTAATTATGTGAGGTTATAACTTCCGTGACTAAAATTCACTTTATATTAATATGCGTTAGGTGGCTTTCGAGGAAATGCTCGAACGTTGTAAATATATTGACAAAAATCCTACAAAGGTAAATAAAACATAGATCTTAATTGCCTGAATCGCAGTTTAACATAAAATACAAAACAGTGACGAACATCCTAAGGAAGAAGAAAACGCTTTCTAATAGATACGTTAGGAGCTTCAGATAAACCTCAGAGAACTGGGTCATATATATGCACACAAGAATCCAACAAGGTACATAACAACAACAGACTTTTATTGTCCTGAGCACAATTGAGAAATTAATAATGAGGTGTATAACTTCCGCTGGACTAAAATCACTTTCTTATATAATACGTTAGGTAGGCTTTCGAAAGCTCCGAACGTTGAATGAATATTATGCAAAATCCTACAAAGGGTAAATAAACATAGACTTTATTGTCTGATCGCATTAATTAATAATACAAAACGATTTGGACGAAACTCCTAAGGAAGAGAGAAACGACTTGTTTATAATACGTTAGGAGGCTTTAGATAAACCTTCGAACTTGGGTCATTATATACTGCAACAAAATCCAACAGAGTACATAATAATATACAGATTTATTGTCTGAGCACATTTAACAACCAATACAAATATATAAACGGTCTAGGACGAACATCCTAAAGAAGGAAGAAAGATTCTTCTAGAGTTAATCTTGAGGCCACTAAATGGAGAATAGATAGTCTTATATATATTATATATATAGTATAGTATATATAGTATAATATATATATATATATTATAGAATATCTTATAGAATATCTATCATAACAGGTACACTGTAAGACGCAATTGGTACGTAATACCCAATGGAGTCCTTAGGGTGTAGAAGGGTTGCGTAACATACCCGCCGTATAAGCCCCCAACTCTTAATGACAGAGACANAAAAGAAAAGAGAGGATAATTAAGAACAATAAAAAAAAGTTTAGACCATATTTGGTTCGATTAAAACCTCCTCATATTTCTCCATATATATATAATATTTATAATATAATATATATATATAATATATAACCCGTACGTAGATAGGTAGGTAGTGATCATGTGGTGTAACACCTAGTTGATAAAATAAACCAAGAAATGAAAAAAGAATGAAATAAATAGATAAAAGCGAGATGGAAGAATTGATATCCAAACCGAGACAAATGTTGGACATGGTTTTATTTCGGCATTGTGTTATTGATTATGTGGACATTTGTTTTATCTGTTATGCCAGTATTATTATTGTTTCGTTCTAATTTTCAAACAAAAAGAACCTGTGCATCTGTAGATGAGATTGAGTGTCCAGCAAGGTTAAGTCAGAAAGGTGATGGTGGGGGTGGAATTTTTATATATATATCATAGAGTCCCAGCTAAAAAAAGACAGTTAGTTTTTTCGGCCGCAGAAGGTTTGATATCGACAGTAGCAGCAGACGTAGAAATTAGCCAGTTGGAAGGCCAGTAATGTCGACTTAGTCTCAAACAACTTCCTTGCCAGCTGAAAGAGCCGCACGAACTACCTAAAGTGTACAACTCCCTCTTCTATCAGTGTCCTATTAACAGACTTGTGTTTGTTTTGGTTTTCTTTTTCTCTTAATCCTTGTTGAACCCTGTATCTGACTCCGTGCCCTTTCAAATCGGCCCAGCACAGAACATCACAACGTTGGGAATCTAGACATGTGCAGCGAAGGTGCAAATAGAGTGCAGAACGGGGATTCATCACAAGGGTATTAACGCTTATGGTAAAATGCAAAACGTCAAGGACTTGAAACTCTGGTCGAGCGAATCGCATTGCCAACAACTCTACCATTACACCACCATATGATTGTCCCAACCCTATTGGGCCTTATTGGCAGCCTCAGCGCTTTTTTAATCATATATGTGTCCAAAAGCTGGTAGCTGAGAGTCTTAGTGTCCTGGGTAATGACCGTAATACTTCTATCTGACCCAACTGGGTTTACATGCCCGCGAAATCCTAACCGTAACTCACGAATCCAACGCAACCACAATCATGGGTGTCGAAGTGTAGCTTTTGTCTTCCCTTTTGGTGGGATGTGTTAATGTTTGGAAAAGTGTTTTATCGTTTCCCTTGTTGCCAGGGTTGCACTTAGAGGCGTACACACCTGGCTAAGTTAACAGCAGCCCTGGAAAAACTACTCTCTTTCTCTTATGGGATCTCCAGGCGTGTACAAGTTGTGTCTCTGTCCATTAAGGCTTGGGGCTTATACGCGGGCGTATTTACGCCAACCCTTTCTACACCCTAAAGGACTCCATTGAGGTTATACGTACCAATTGCGTCTTTACAGTGTACCTGTACATGATAGATAATTCTATAGATATTCTATATATATATATATATTATATATTATATATATATATATATTATATATATATATATATATAGACTATTCTACTTCTCCATTTAGTGGCCCTCAAGATTAACTCTAAGAAAATCTTCTTCCTTCTTTAGGATGTTCGTCTAAACACGTTTTAATGTTTGTATTGTTGTTAAATGTGCTCAGACAATAAAGTCTGTATATTATTATGTACCTCTGTTGGATTTTGTTGCATATATAATGACCCACGTTCGGAGGTTTATCTAAAGCCTCCTAACGTATTATAAGAAGTCGTTTTTCTTCCTTTCCTTAGGATGTTCGTACCCAAACTGTTTTGTATTTTATGATTAATGCGATCAGACAATAAAGTCTAATTGGTTTTATTTTACGCCTTTGTAGGATTTGCATATATATTCATCAACGTTTCGGAGCTTTTTCTCGAAAGCCACCTTAACGTATTATATAAGAAGTGGATTTTAGTCACGAAGTTCCGAAGTTATAACCTCATATTAAATTCTCAAATTGTGCTCAGACCAATAAAGTCTGTATGTTGTTATGTCCTCTGTTGGATTTTGTTGCAATATATAATGACCAACGTTCTGAGGTTTATCTGAAGCCTTCCTAACGTTTTATAAGAAGTCGTGTTTCTTCCTTCTTAGGATGTTTTCGTCCCTGTTTTTGTATTTTATGTTAAATTGCATCAGGCAATAAGATCTATGTTTTTATTTACCCCTTTGTAGGATTTGAATATAATATTCATTCAACGTTCGGAGCTTTCTCGAAAGCCACCTAAACGTATTATAGTAAGAAGTGATTTTAGTCACGGAAGTTATAACCTGCATATTAAATTCTCAAATTGTGCTCAGCATAAGTCTGTATGTTGTTATGTACCTCTGTTGGATTTTGTTGCATATATAATGACCCCACGTTCTGAGGTTTAATTTGTAATTGTCTTCTCCTAACGTATTATAAGAAAGTCGTTTTCTCTTCCTTAGGATGTTCGTCCAAACTGTTTTGTATTTTTTATGTTAATGCGATCAGACAATAAGTCATGTTTTATTTACCTCCCTTTGTAGGATTTGGCACATATATCATCCCACGTTCGGAGCTTTCTCGAAAGCCAGGCGCGCGCGCGCGCGCCCGCCCGGGCGCACCTAACGTATTATATAAGAAAGTGATTTTAGGTCACGGAAGTTATAAACCTCATATTAAATTCTCAAATTGTGCTCAGACAATAAAGTCTGTATTTTTTTATGTACCTCTGTTGGATTTTGTTGCATATATAATGACCCACGTTCTGAGGTTTATCTGAAGCCTCAACGTATTATAAAGAAGTCGTTTCTTCCTTCCTTAGGATGTTCGTCCTGTTTTGTATTTTATGTTAAAATGCGATCAGGCAATAAGAATCTATGTTTATTTACCCCTTTGTAGGATTTGCATATATATTCATCAACGTTCGGAGCTTTCTCGAAAGCCACCTAACGTATTTAATAAGAAGTGAAAATTTTAGTCACGGAAGTTATAACCTCATATTAAATTCTCAAATTGTGCTCAGACAATAAAGTCTGTATGTTGTTATGTACCTCTGTTGGATTTTGTTGCATATATAATGACCCACGTTCTGAGGTTTATCTGAAGCCTCCTAACGTATTATAAGAAGTCGTTTTCTTCCTTCCTTAGGATGTTCGTCCTGTTTTGTATTTTATGTTAAATGCGATCAGGCAATAAGATCTATGTTTTATTTACCTCTTTGTAGGATTTAGTTGCAATATATTCATCAACATTCGGAACTTTCTCGAAAGCCACCTACCATATTATATAAGAAGTAATTTTAGTCACGGAAGTTATAACCTCATATTAAATTCTCATAATAGTATTTTTAATCTACCACGGAATGTATTTTTGGCTAGCTATTGAATTTGACTTGATGTCGCTATTGTGGGTCAGAGTGAACTTTACCGTTATTAAGATTTAAGAGATATTGACCTCAACCAAATTACGAAGACCAAGAAAAATCCTAGTCTTCTATATTTTATGTTTCAGATATTTAAAGATTTAGGTATTGTTTGGTAACCATAGAGAAATTTAAATGTTTGTTTTCAAATAACCATTTTAAACAGAGAAATAGCGGACTTTAAACAATTTTAGAAGTCCAAGATAAATTTTAGTCTTCCATATTTTTTTAAAACACAGATTAAGATTTACGTTTCGGGTATTTAAAGATTAAAGAGCACTTCTGATTTTGTTACAACATTTGAACGAGACATTCTTTGATATAAAGAAAGAAGAAAAAAAAAGAAAGAATGAAAGAAAGAAAGAAAGAAGAAAGAATGAAAGAAAGAAAGAAAGAGAAAGATACAACGATTACATTCAATAAGATGGAAAGAGAAGATACAAGTAAACAAGTAAAAATGAAAGAAAGAGAGAGAGGGAGAGAAAGAAAGAAAGAAAGAAAGAAAGAAAAAAGAAAGAAAGTTACAAAAATTACATTCAATAAGATGGAAAGAGAAGATACAAGTAAACAAGTAAAAAAGAAAGAAAAAAGGAGAAAGAAAGAAAGAGAGAGAGAAGAAAGAAAGAGAAAGAAAGAAAGAAAGAAAAGAAAGATACAAAGATTACATTCAATAAGATGGAAGAGAAGATACAAGTAACAAGTAAAAAAGAAAAAAAAAGAGAGAAAGAAAGAAAAGAGAGAGAGAGAAGAAAGAAAGAAAGAAAGAAAGAAAAAGAAAGATACAAAGATTACATTCAATAAGATGGAAAGAGAAGATACAAGTAAACAAGTAAAAAAGAAAGAAAAAAGAGAGAAAGAAAGAAAGAAGAGAGAGAAGAAAAGAAGAAAGAAAGAAATAAAAAGAAAGATACAAGATTACATTCAATAAGATGGAAAGAGAAGATACAAGTAAACAAGTAAAAAGAAAGAAAAAAGAGAGAAAGAAAGAAAGAAAGAGAGAAGAAAGAAAAGAAGAAAGAAAGAAAGATACAAAGATTACATTCAATAAGATGGAAAGAGAAGATACAAATAAACAAGTAAAAAAGAAAGAAAAAAAGAGAGAAAGAAAGAAAGAAAGAGAGAAGAAAGAAAGAAAGAAAGAAAGAAAGATACAAAGATTACATTCAATAGATGGAAAGAGAAGATACAAATAAACAAGTAAAAAGAAAGAAAAAAGAGAGAAAGAAAGAAAGAAGAGAGAAGAAAGAAAGAAAGAAAGAAAGAAAAGAAAGATACAAAGATTACATTCAATAAGATGGAAAGAGAAGATACAAGTAAACAAGTAAAAGGAAAGAAAAAAGAGAGAAAGAAAAAGAAAGAAAGAGAAGAAAGAAAGAAAGAAAGAAAGAAGATACAAAGATTACATTCAATAAGATGGAAAGAGAAGAAACAAATAAACAAGTAAAAAGAAACAAAAAGAGAGAAAGAAAGAAAGAAAGCGAGAAGAAAGAAAGAAAGAAAGAAAGAAAAGAAAAAGAAAGATACAAGATTACATTCAATAAGATGGAAAGAGAAGATACAAGTAACAAGTAAAAAAGAAAGAAAAAGAGAGAAAAAGAAAGAAAGAAAGAAAGAGAAGAGAGAAGAAGAAAGAAAGAAAGAAAGAAAGAAAAAGAAAGATACAAAGATTATATTCAATAAGATGGAAAGAGAAGAAACAGTAAACAAGTAAAAAAGAAAGAAAGAAAGAAAGAAAGAAGAAAGAAGAAGAGAAAGAACGTGATAAGCTAACGAGAAAGGAAGAACGAAAGAAACAAGAGAGAGAATATAACTATGAAAGAAAAAGAAAAAAGTGAAAAAAAAATTTAAAAATAGAAAAAAAGAAATATACTAAGAAGAAAGAAAGAAGCGAAGAACGAACGGAAAGAAAGAAAGAAGAAAAGAAAGAAAGAAAGAAAGAAAAAAAGAAAGAACCTAACAAGCTACCGACAAAGGAAGAACGAAAGAAACAAAAAAGAGAAAGTAACTATGAAAGAAAATTTAAAAAATGAAATATACTAAGAAGAAAGAAAGAAGCGAAGAAAGAAAGAAGCGAAGAAAGAAAGAAAGAAAGAAAGAAAGAACGTGAATAAAGTGGCAAGCTAATGAGAAAGGAAGAACGAGAGAAACAAGAAAGAGAAAGTAAGTATGAAAGAAAGGAAAAAAACAGTTTTAAAAGTAGTAAAAAAATGAAAAATGCTAAGAAGAAAGAAAGAAGCGAAGGACGAACGGAAAGAAGAACGGAAAGAAAGAAAGAAAAAAGAAAGAAAGAAAGAGTGGAGGCAGCTAACAAAAAAAAGGAAGAAAGAAAGAAGAAAAGAAAAAAATGAAATATGCTAAGAAAGAAGAAACGAAGAAAGCATAAAAAGAAGAACAGAAAGAAAGAATATAAAGAAAGAAAGAAAGAAAGAACATGACAAGCTAACGAGAAAGGAAGAACGAAAGAAACAAGAAAGAGAATATAACTATAAAAGAATAGTAAAAAAAAGTTTTTAAAAGTTATAAAAAAATTCTAAGAAAAAAAAGAAAGAAAGAAAGAAAGAAAGAAAGAAGAAAGAAGAAGCGAACGAACGGAAAGAAGAACGGAAAGAAAGAAAGAAAGAATGGAGGCAGCTTACAAAAAAGGAAGAAAGAAAGAAGAAAAAGAAAATTTAAAAAATGAAATATACTAAGAAGAAAAAAAGAAGCGAAGGACGAACGGAAAGATGAAAGAAAGAAAGAAAGAAAGAAAGAAAGAACGTGACAAGCTGATGAGAAAGGAAGAATGAGAGAAACAAGAAAGAGAAAGTAAGTATGAAAGAAAAGTAAAAAAAAATTTTTTTAAGTTATTAAAAAAGGAAATATACTAAGAAGAAAGAAAGAAGCGAAGGACGAACGGAAAGAAAGAAAGAAAGAAGAAAGAAAGAAAGAAGCGAAGAACGAACGGAAAGAAGAAGCGGAAAGAAAGAAAGAAAGAATGGAGGCAGCTTACAAAAAAGGAAGAAAGAAAGAAGAAAAAGAAAATTTAAAAAATGAAATATACTAAGATGAAAGAAAGAAGCGAAGGACGAACGGAAAGATGAAAGAAAGAAGGAAAGAAAGAAAGAAAGAAAGAACGTGACAAGCTAATGAGAAAGGAAGAATGAGAGAAACAAGAAAGAGAAAGTAAGTATGAAAGAAAAGTAAAAAAAAACTTTTTTTAAAGTTATTAAAAAAGGAAATATACTAAGAAGAAAGAAAGAAGCGAAGGACGAACGGAAAGAAAGAACGAAAGAAAGAAAGAAAGAAAGAGTGGAGGCTAACAAAAAAGGGAGAACGAAAAAAGAAAAAGAAAATTCTAAAAAATGAAATATGCTAAGAAGGAAGAAACGAAGAAAGCATGAAAAGAAGGAAAGAAGAAAGAAGAAGGAAAGAAAGAAGGAAAGAAAGAAAGAACATGACAAGTTAACGAGAAAGGAAGAACGAAGAAACAAGAAAGAAAATGTAACTATGAAAGAAAAGTAATAAAAAATGAAAAATGCTAAGAAGAAAGGAAGAAGCGAAGGACGAACGGAAAGAAGAACGGAAAGAAAGAAAGAAAGAAGAAAGAAAGAAAGAAAGAAAGAAAGAAAGAGAGTGGAGGCAGCTAATAAAAAAGGAAGAAAAAAAGAAGAAAAAGAAAATTTAAAAAATGATATACTAAGAAGGAAGAAAGAAGCGAAGAACAATGGAAAGACGAAAGAAAGAAAGAAAGAAAGAAAGAAAGAACGTGACAAGCTGATGAGAAAGGAAGAACGAGAGAAACAAGAAAGAGAAAGTAAGTATGAAAGAAAAGTAAAAAAAAAGTTTTAAAAAGTTAGTCAAAAAGGAAATATACTAAGAAGAAAGAAAGAAGCGAAGGACAAACGGAAAGACGAAAGAAAGAAAGAAAGAAAGAAAGAAAGAAAGAACGTGACAAGCTAATGAGAAAGGAAGAACGAGAAAAACAAAAAAGAGAAAGCAAGTATGAAAGAAAAGTAAAAAAAAAGTTTTAAAAAGTTATTCAAAATGGAAATATATTAAGAAGAAAGAAAGAAAGAAGCGAAGAACGAACGAACGAACGAAAGAAAGAAAGAAAGAAAGAAAAGAAAAAAAAAGAAAGAATGTGACAAGCTAATGAGAAAGGAAGAACGAGAGAAACAAGAAAGAGAAAGTAAGTATGAAAGAAACGTAAAAAAAGAGTTTTAGAAAGTTATTAAAATGAAATATACTAAGAAGAAAGAAAAAAGCGTAAGGACGAAAGAAAGAAAGAAAGAAAGAAAGAAAGAACGTGATAAGCTAATGAGAAGGGAAGAACGAGAGAAATAAGAAAGAGAAAGGAAGTATGAAAAAAAGTAATAAATAAATAAATATACTAAGAAGAAGAAAAAAGCGAAGAACGAACGCAAAGAGGAGCAGAAAGAAAGAAAGAAAGAAAGAAAAAAGACGGAAAGATGGAAAGAATGAAGGAAAGAAGTATGTGTACGTGAGGGTGAGGAGGGAGCCGCACCCGAGGAGCTCGCACTTCCTGTATTAATTAACAGGACAAGCAACTCCAAAACAAACTGAAGGCCCGTTTTGAAATCATCTCTGAGAGTTTTGAGTGCAACTTTGCCACACCTGAGGACGAGGTGGCGGTGACGGTGGGTGGGGTGGGGTGGATGGGTGTAGTCGAGGCGAAAGAGGGATGGTGGCTACAGGACGTAGGGTGGGGCAGAAATGGTAAGAATTTTATACGCACTCTCAAAAATGTGCAGAGATGAAACGTTGGCATTTGCCAATCACATCCTCTGCGCCCTACAAATGTATGGGCAGGGTGTGTGTGGGTGGTGGTGACAGGGACGCTGTGGTGGTGATGTATTCCCTCATCTCTCTCTCTCTCTCTCTCTCTCTCTCTCTCTCTCTCTTCTTTCTCTTTCTTTCTTTCTCTTTCTCTCTCGTACTCACTCACTCTCTCTATCTACGATAGTGTAACATCCAAATACGTAATTTGAATGTGGCGCGCGAACGGGAAGTAGTTGCATATTAGAAACGGCTACCCCGCGTCGCCTGGGTAGAAGGTGGATTTTTAAAAAAAAGTTAGTCTCGCAGATCCATTATTGCTGAATCGTGAATTGGATCCTCGCAGGATGTCCCATTAAAATCCCCACCTAAAAAAAGAAGACCTTGCGTTGATCCAGCCACTCTGAAAAAAAAAAAATCAATGTTTACTATTTAAAATATGAATTTAAAAACAATTCCATTTAAATTTTATCTTTCAATTTTCTTCACAAATATAAATCAAATCTTCATTATTTTTGCTCAAAAAGCAAGATCTGGTGATAGTGAACATATATATATATATATAAAGTAAAGTCGTTGGGGCGGCCTAATGCCGGTATCATCCCGACAGCGAGGGAGTCTATCCTCTTTTCACTAGCACTAGAACAAGGAGATTATTTTTAGCGTCTGAGGTGGTGCGCCACACCTACCATCAGCTCCTTACTTTACCGCACATATCCCTGTGCTACCCATACGCTGAGTTGGCGAGGGCCGGTATCGAACTAGGGACCTTGTGGCATCTAGCTGAATGCTCTACCGACTGAGCTATACTTTGTCATTAATTATTCTATTTCCTTAGTTTCATTCGGACATACATACATACATACATACCAACCGCACTTTATATATTCATAGAGGATTACACCGCTTGGTGTCACTAGTCAACACGATTCTCTGTCAGTACGCTACAGTACGCTACAGTACGCCAGGTTCTTGGATTTGTTTCCAGAGACTTATTCTGGTGTTTGTTGCCTACCACTAGGAAATTCCAATTACATAGCTTCTAGGCCTTCGCTTGGTATAGCCTTGATTTTTTTTTAAAGTAACGTTTTAATATATTTGGGGTTATTTGTGATAATTTTAGATTGACGAGGCTTGACATGAATTATCTTAATTTTTTGAACTGCTGTCCTCATCTTTATTGTGATATATAAAAACGTAGCGTGTTTCGCAGAGAGTTTTCGTAAACAAAGATGATTTTACATGGGAGGAAAAAAGTGTCCGTTTTAAAGACGGCAAACGCGCACAAATGAGCAGCCTTGAACTCTCTCAACTATTTCCCTTTCGTTTTCATTTTCGTTTTTTTGTTTTTGTTTTTATTTTTTGTTGGGATTGGGTGGTGGCCATTAAATTGTAATACCTTAAAAAATAAGACCACTAAACGATAGATGGGTTTGAAAAATGCCGTAAACTGGAGAAACATATAAAAGGAAGTGGCTGAACTTGCACAAAGGGGTCAAAATTAGGGTGCCCCAGAAAAAATTAACCTTAAACCCCAACCCCAACCCTAACCCTACACCCCCTAGTTAAAATTAACAGTTTTATTACAAAATTTATGGGTTCTATTTTTTCTGGGTCACCAGTATACAGGGTGACCCAGAAAAAACAGAACCCAAATTATTTATTCCTTTTCCCATTAAACTAGCCCTAACCCTAACCCTAAACCCTAACCCTAACCCTAGACCCCCCCTAGTTACAATTAACAGTTTTATTACACAATGTGTGGGTTCTGTTTTTTCTGGGTCACCCTAATTTTGACACCTTTGTGCAAGTTCAGCCTGGGAAGTTTCTACTAACACGTTTTTAAAGAGAAATACTGTAATAAGTGGAACTTGCATGGCTATACAGATTAATGACGGCCTTTTTGTAAACATTACATTGCAAAATGAATAGGCTACTTCATTTATTATTCAACAAAAAGCCGAGAGAACGTTTAACTTTTGAATTCAAATATTTCACACTACATTGCAAGATGAATAGGCTACCCCATTCATTATGTAACAAAAAGCCGAGAGAACTTTTGAATTCAAATATTTTACACTACATTGCAAGATACTACCATTCATTACAAGCGCCTACCCCATTCATTATGTAACAAAAATCTGAGAGAATTTTTGAATTCAAATATTTTACACTACATTGCAAGATGAATAGGCTACCCCATTCATTATGTAACAAAAAGCCGAGAGAACTTTTGAATTCAAATATTTTACACTACATTGCAAGATGAATAGGCTACCCCATTCATTATGTAACAAAAATCTGGGAGAATTTTTGAATTCAAATATTTTACACTACATTGCAAGATGAATAGGCTACCCCATTCATTATGTAACAAAAAGCCGAGAGAACTTTTGAATTCAAATATTTTACACTACATTGCAAGATGAATAGGCTACCCCATTCATTATGTAACAAAAAGCCGGGAGAATTTTTGAATTCAAATATTTTACACTACATTGCAAGATAAATAGGCTACCCCATTCATTATGTAACAAAAAAGGCTATCGTACAGTTCACATGCGCACAATCGCGTAGAAGAAACTCTTTTGTATATAATGTGTGTAAATGTTTTGAATTTGCACTTTTACATTCGACTCCATTCATGATTCTTATTGTTTGAATTCACTGACTCTCTCTCCCCCCCCTCTCTCTCTCTCTCTCTTCTTCTTCTTCTTCTTCTTCTTCTTCTTCCATTCATTCTATAACAATGACAGCCGATTTTCTGACCTCAATAATTCATTGTTTCGGGGGGGGGGGAGGTGAGAGGCTGTAGCACTTGCTCAGAACAAACAAAGTTGAATTTTGCTGGTTGTCTAGTTCACTACAAAGACTTGATAAGTCTATCAATTTCTGGTACACGAGCACTGGCGAGTGTGTGTGTACGTGGGTGGGGGTGTGTGTGTGTGAAAGAGTCCTTGGCATGACACTGAACTGAATCGGGTGGTGAGTCTCCTGTTCTGGAGCTCTGTGGAATGTGCAATCATCCCCTTAATTACCATTAATCCCAGGTCTGACCCGGAGTGTTACTTCCAGTTCCACTCTGAATTCAAAGTGGCAGCGCCTTTTAGGGTCCCATCTATAGGTCAAATCAGTGGTGTCAAAGTTTAGATACTGGATATTAGGGTAGGTCGATTTTTCATTTAAAAAAAAAAAATCAAATTGTCCATCTATGCGAAAGTTGTGTTAGTGTACTGAATACTGATACCAAAAATTAGATCTTTTACTTGCACCATTCTGGACTACATATTAGGGTAGGTCGATTTTTCACTTTTTCAAAATATCAAATTGTCCATCTGTGCGAAAGTTGTGTGTTAGTATACTGAATACTGATACCAAAAATTAGATCTTTTACTTGCACCATTCTGGACTACATATTAGGGTAGGTCGATTTTTCACTTTTTCAAAATATCAAATTGTCCATCTGTGCGAAAGTTGTGTGTTAGTATACTGAATACTGATACCAAAAATTAGATCTTTTACTTGCACCATTCTGGACTATATATTAGGGTAGGTCGATTTTTCACTTTTTCAAAATATCAAATTGTCCATCTATGCGAAAGTTGTGTGTCAGTATACTGAATACTGATACCAAAAATTAGATCTTTTACTTGCACCTTTTCTTTGATGAAATAGCATCAAAGATCGTCTACTAAAATGCACTAAAAATCCTCGTTTTCGCTAAATTTAGTCTTTAGCAAACGAGGATATTTAGTGGATTTTAGTAGACGATCTTTGATGCTATTTCCTCAAACAATGATGCAAGTAAAAGATCTAATTTTTGGTATCAGTATTCAGTATTCAGTATACTAACACACAACTTTCGCTTAGATGGACAATTTGATATTTAAAAAAAGTGAAAAATCGACCTACACTAATATGTAGTCCAGAATGGTGCAAGTAAAAGACCTAATTTTTGGTATCAGTATTCAGTATACTAACACACAACTTTCGCTTAGATGGACAATTTGATATTTTAAAAAGTGAAAAATCGACCTACACTAATATGTAGTCCAGAATGGTGCAAGTAAAAGATCTAATTTTTGGTATCAGTATTCAGTATACTAACACACAACTTTCGCATAATGGACAATTTGATATTTTAAAAAAGTGAAAAATCGACCTACACTAATATGTAGTCCAGAATGGTGCAAGTAAAAGATCTAATTTTTGGTATCAGTATTCAGTATACTAACACACAACTTTTGCATAGATGGACAATTTGATATTTTAAAAAAGTGAAAAAATCGACCTACACTAATGTGTAGCCCAGAATGGTGCAAGTAAAAGATCTACTTTTTGGTATCAGTATTCAGTATACTAACACACAACTTTCGCATAGATGGACAATTTGATATTTTAAAAAAGTGAAAAATCGACCTACCCTACAGGACATGTATGCCGAAAAGGCAGGGTACCTTAAAAAATGATCATATTATAAAAAGTTGCTGGTACCTATTACTTAAACAAAACATTTATCATTTAGATTTATAAATAATATAAATAATTGATTTATATATAATTTATTGTGAATATTTTAATTTATTATTATTTTTTTATGATGTCTCCCCCAACCCAATTTTAATTTATGAAACCTGAAAAAATGAAGCGATAAAAAACGATTTAAATTGTTTCTTTTCTATAAAGACATGAGTTTGAATAATTATATCAAAATATTCCTGTGAAAAAAACTTTTTTTTCTTCTTAGCAATTCAATTAAACAAGCCATTAAAAGTTTGAAAAAGAATAATATCATAACATTTTTTTTAGCATAATTCAGAATTCGTGTTTTCTTTTACTAAAATAATCACGTATAGAAACTTATAAAAATGCTTATTTTTAGTTTTAATAAATATCAAATCTATTAAATCTCTAAGAAAAACCAATTAAGATCGTAACAACTACAAAAAAAAACACCCTCCGGGCGATGTAAAAATAGATTTTTGAAACATATTGCCTGAGGGGTGGGAGCAAAAAATTCAATGTCAGCGAGTTTGTACCCTAAGTAAGTAAAATCATCAAATTCATTAAAGGATTAAAAATAAAATATTTGAAATGTAAACTTTAAATATGTATTAAAATTAAACAAACTATATATAGATATATAATACCGGTCATGTATTTATTAAAACTTGTTTTATAAAACAATGAGGACTGTCTAATGTTGCATGTTCAAATTTTGAGGGTATTTATTCTATGTTATGACGACTTTGTATAATATGACGTAAGCAGTGAAGCAAAAATCGGAAGCGAATCTCCATTATCAATAGATTTTATTTATCGAAAAGATTTTTTAAAGAATTTATTTTTCGACAGACTTGGACTGAATAAAATTTAGTTTATTGACATTGAATTTTTAACTCCCTCAGACAATATTT
Organism: Doryteuthis pealeii; assembly: GCA_023376005.1. NCBI lineage: Eukaryota > Metazoa > Mollusca > Cephalopoda > Myopsida > Loliginidae > Doryteuthis > Doryteuthis pealeii. Next base: position 22,128,185 of record CM042178.1, on the reverse strand, counting down.
TTCAAAATTTTCTTTTTACATCGACCGGTGGGCGTTTTTTTAAAATTTATTTAAATCTTGCTAGTCTTGATAGTGAATTAAGATATTTATGATAAAATTATTTCAGATTTTGTTTAAATGGATGTTATCATGTCATTGTTTCTATCAACCTTAACTTTTAACTCAACTATCAAGTCATTTTATAATTTGACAAAGATAAACAACTCATTCAACTGTGGCATATGGAAATCTAATTGGTTGCAATGGAGTTATCAGAATAATAACACGGATTTACAAAAATACTAATAGTACCGGGTACTCACTTGGTTACCTCATTTTAAGAATGACCCCCAACCCCTTTAGAGGTACCGGATACTTTTTATGATATCACAATTTTTCCTAAAGCGGACCCCTCTTTTCGGCATGCATGTCCGGTACCTAAACTTTGCTGGAGTCTTAGAGAGGGTAAGTCTTCTCAGGTCTCCGGGACTCTGAAAAATTGTGATATTATGCAAAGTACCTGGTACCTATTACTTAAGCATAACATTTATTATCTAGCTCATTCAACTGTGGCATACGGAAATGTACCACTATTTTCCAGGTGAAATTTACCCCCCTCCTATATTAAATACAATGAAACTTGCATAAACATCAATATCATCTTAATTTTTTTGTCCGTCCAAAAGAAGAAACATTAAACAAACTCTTGAATTAAAAAAAATTCAGCTTCCTGAAATAATGAAAATTATGAACAAAAAACAATGTTTACATTTTTGCACCGTTAAATCAATTGAAATTTAATTATCTATTTCATTTTCATAGGTCAAAAATATCGACACAATTTTTATTTTCATAGGTAAAAAATATCGACTCTATTTTTGATTTTCATATGTCAAAAAATATCAACACTATTTTTATTTTCATATGTCAAAAAATATCAATACTATTTTTATTTTTATAGGTCAAAAAATATCGACACTATTTTTATTTTTTAGGTAAAAAATATCAACACTATTTTTATTTTCATAGTCAAAAATATCAACACTATTTTTTATTTTCATAGGTAAAAATATCAACACTATTTTTATTTCATATCAACATATTTTTATTTTCATAGGTCAAAAAATATCAACACTATTTTTATTTTCATGTCAAAAAATATCAACACTATTTTTATTTTCATAGGTCAAAAATATCAACACTATTTTTATTTTCATAGGTCAAAAATATCAACACTATTTTTATTTTCATAGGTCAAAAATATCAACACTATTTTTATTTTCATATGTCAAAAATATCAACACTATTTTTAATTTTCATAGGTCAAAAATATCAACACTATTTTTATTTTCATGTCAAAAATATCAACACTATTTTTATTTTCATAGGTCAAAAAATATCAACACTATTTTTATTTTCATATGTCAAAAAATATCAAGACTATTTTGATTTTCATAGGTCAAAAATATCAACACTATTTTTATTTTCATAGGTCAAAATATCAAACTATTTTTTATTTTCATAGGTCAAAAATATCAACACTATTTTTATTTTCATGTCCAAAAATCATATTTTTATTTTCATACAAAAATATCAACACTATTTTTATTTTCATAAATATCAACAATATTTTATTTTCATAGGTAAAAAAATATCAACACTATTTTATTTTTCATATGTCAAATATCAAACTATTTTTATTGTCATAGGTCAAAAAATATCATCACTATTTTTATTTTCATAGTCAAAAAATATCAACACTATTTTTATTTTCATATGTCAAAAATATCAAACTATTTTCATTTTCATAGGTCAAAAATATCCACACTATTCTAATACATCAAAAAATATCAACTTACCTACATAAATAGAAAAAATATAACGTGAATGGTAATAAATAAAACTCAATTCTGAGATCCCAATTGATTCACACACACACCACACACACACACAACACACACACGTGCGCACACACACAATGTTTTAATTTGGTGCATGACTCCATTAAACTAAAATCTTTACTAATATTGTTAAGTGAAAACTTTGCATGTATGAACTATTAAGCTCAACTTAACACAAGACAAAAATCAGTAATAAAAATATATTATATATACTAGCATATATATATGCACCCTTCGGCTGCAAGTATTTAGGTTTTGATGTAATAAAATATTGTATCAAATTATAAACTATTTAGAAAATGATAAACTGAGGGGTATAATCGAAAAATAGAACACCTTTAGATTTAACTCTTCCATCATTTGCTTTCACTCCCGTCTTTCATTTTTCCTAATTTATCTATTTAGTTAGATTATGAAGTATTTAATAAAATTACAGTTCTTTCGTCTTGTTTATGGATTTCTTTTAAGATTTATCCCCGAGATTTTTGCTCAGATTCATTAAGCGAAAACCAAACAATTAGAAATCAATAATACTAAGCATATATTTATTAAAATCAAATTTTAGATATCAATATGCAAATTAGCTTTCCCGTTCACACTGTAAACCGCTATTTTGTTGTATGTATAAATATAATTGCATGTTTTCAGTATGTAGATATGGTCAACAGTGGCTTCGGCCTCTGGACCATTGATATAATTAACAGCGTCGATCCCAGGGGGCCATCCCCCCAGGCAACACCTGCCCCCTCGATTTAAAGGGGCAGGGCTGGGTTTATTGCCCAGTGCCTGAGGCGCCCCCTTGAGGGGGAATGCCGACGGGATCGACGCAATTTTTTCACCTGCCACTCCATGAGCTTCGGCTTGTGGGTGGTCCCATGTTAATAGGGACTTTGTGCCTGACCCGTACAAGTGGGGTACGCGGTAAATATCATGTAGACATGGTTAACAGTATTGATAATGTAAAACAATTTTATTAATAATTGAGGTTTAAATAAAAATACAATCATTGAGAATGTGATGTCAATAACTAAGGGAATTGTGACTTGAGTAGTGATATAGTTTCGGTTACAGACAGACAACCACACAATCTCCATTATAATAAGATAAGTTAGCTTGTTATATTGTGATTACGGGGTCAGTAAATATGAACTTTTTTATACATCAGTTTGGTCAATAGGTAAAGTCCTGTGGTTTAAATAGGTTCTCTTTTCTATTGAAGTCAGTCAATCTACAGTTGGTTTGAACAACAGCAACTGACTAAGCACAACTAAACTAGTGCCCAAGACAACTGGTACTTATGGGGATTCCATTCCTTGAGTTCTGATTGGCTGCTTGGTTTCTATGATGTTGTGGAGTTTCATAAATACCTTGTCATTCTGCAGTAGGATCGCTGCAAGATAGGTTCGTATTCAGTTACGACTACTTGTTGTCGTGTCTTACCAATTCGACGGTAATTGGAACTTAGCTTGATTATTCTACATTCGCCAGCTTAATCATAATAAAAGTTGATGGTCCAAAATGTTAAGATATTTTTGTTGGATCTGATTTGAAATTTTTAGATACAAAAAAAAACGTACATTTCTACCAGCAATGTTACTTAAGCTAGACGGGTGGTCGGAGAGGCCCACTCCAATCAATCGTCTGGTCACGTCACGTCCTAGAACCTATATGACTGTCCCAACCCTATTACCCTCATGGAAAACCTCAACTCTTTTTATCATATATGTGCAAATAAGGTTGTTGAAGTTCTTATTGTCCTGGGTATGACAACTCTATCTGAGGGTGAGGTTCCAGTTCTGGATCTGGGAAATGTGGAGTACCATTACTCCCAGGTCCACTCTGACCCGTAGTGGTAGTACCTGTTAGGGTCCTATCTATAAGGTAAATAGAACAAAATGAGTTCTTAACAATGTGTTTAAAAAATTGAGTTTAAAAAAAATGGAGTACCCTTCAAGAATGAATAAAAGAAAAACATCTTCGGTATAAAATAACCCAGCAGGGATTGACATGCCGTAAAATCAACCAATCAACCGATTAGATATCCGAAACGTGATTTTTTTAAATCCCGTATTTTGAAAAAAAAAAAAAAAAAAAAAAAAAGAAAGCGGTGACTGTGTATGACTTTATGTTCTGGGTATGACATTACAATCTATCTGATGGTGAGGTTTCTGTTTTGGATCACTGGGGAATGTGGAGTACAACTCCATCACTATTGCTCCTAGGTTCACTCTGATTCGGGGTGGTAGTACCTGTTAGGGTTATATCTATAGTTTAGATAGAAAAAAAATGAGTGTAAAAACGTCTTCGACATAAAATGAGCCCATGGATTATCATGCCGTAAAAACCAACCAACCAACCAACCAATCAGCAATGTTATGCAAACGACACGTGCGTTTCTTGTTTAGTATGGATGATATCAAGCGAAATAGTTCGTGTTTTTTTTGTGTTGATAAATTCTCTTTTTATATTTGTTCTCTTTTGGGCTTAGAAAAAAATATCATCAACGAAAGGCAGCAAAACAAAACAAAAAAAAAAAAAACAAAAAAAACAAACAAACAGACAAAACAAAAAACAACCCCCCCCCAAAAAAAAAGACCCCAAACAAACAACATTAACATTCAGTGGCAAGGCTCCAGTTCTGAAGTTATGGGGAATGTGGGGTACCCCTTAATTGCCATTACCCCTAGGTCCAATCTGACCCGGGGTGGTAGTACCTGTTAGGGTCTCATCGGTGGTTCAATAGATCTGTTTTAAAATTATTTGTATTAGATAGAAATAATTAATACCATATAACCTTGTGACAATAATTTATTTTCCTTCTCTCTGTTCTCTCTCACACACACACACACACTCTCTCCCTCTCTCTCTCTCTCTCTCCTCTCTCTCTCTCTCACACACACACACACACACACACACATACACACTTTCTCTCTCGCATTCTTCTTCTCTTTCTCTTTCTCTCACTTTTTTCTTCTCTTTCTCTTTCTCTGTCACTTTCTTCTTCTTCTCTTTCTCTGTCGCTTTCTTCTTCTTCTCTTTCTCTGTCGCTTTCTTCTTCTTCTTCTTCTTCTTCTTCTTCTTCTTCTTCTTCTCTTCTTCTTCTTCTTCTTCTTCTTCTTCTTCTTCTTCTTCTTCTTCTTCTTCTTCAGAGAGTACCACAGGTTAAGGCGAATTTGTGAAAACCAGTGGAAATTATTCTTGCACATCTAAAGAGTGGTGGTCCCTTCTCTAATTGAATTATAGATTCTCACAGATGCTACGCATCTTTCTGCTAAAGTGGAGAGACTCGTATCGGTCATAATATTATTTGTCTGGAAAAACAAGCATAAGAAAAACTAAACAAAATAAAACAAAAACTAACAAAAACAGTCATCTTCTAAAGTAGCAGATTTAAAAGGATTTTGCAACTAGACATTATTTATAAGTCATTTTTTTTTATCATAGTAGAGATACTAGTATCAACCATAACATTACTTTTCATTTCCCTATGTCAAAAATAAATGTAAACTGTATTTCAATTTTTTTTTTCTTCAGTTAAATAATGTCAACCCTATTTTTATTTTTATACGTCAAAAACGTAAACATTATTCTCGTTTCCATACGTCAAAAAATGTCAACAATATCTTAATTTCCCATATATAAAAAATGTCAAAATGTCATATGTCAAAAATATCAACACTATTTTCATTTTCATATGTCAAAAATATGAATACTATTTTCATTTTCATATCTCAAAAATATCCACACTATTTTTATTTTCATAGGTCAAAAATATGAATACTATTTTCATTTTCATAGGTAAAAAATATCAACACTATTTTTATTTTCATAGGTAAAAAATATCAACACTATTTTCATTTTCATATGTCAAAAATATCAACACTGTTTTTATTTTCATATGTCAAAAATATCAACACTATTTTTATTTCCATATGTCAAAAATATCAACACTATTTTTATTTCCATATGTCAAAAATATCAACACTATTTTTATTTCCATATGTCAAAAATATCAACACTATTTTCATTTTCATATGTCAAAAATATCAACACTATTTTTATTTCCATATCTCAAAAATATCAACACTATTTTTATTTTCATAGGTAAAAAATATCAACACTATTTTTATTTCCATATCTCAAAATATCAACACTATTTTCATTTTCATATGTCAAAAATATGAACACTATTTTCATTTTCATATGTCAAAAATATGAACACTATTTTTATTTTCATAGGTCAAAAAATATCAACACTATTTTCATTTTTCATATGTCAAAATATCAACACTATTTTCATTTTCATATGTCAAAAATATGAACAATTTTCATTTTCATATGTCAAAAATATCAACACTATTTTTATTTCCATATCTCAAAAATATCACATTATTTTCATTTTCATATGTCAAAATATCAACACTATTTTTATTTCCATATCTCAAAAAATAACACACTATTTTCATTTTCATATGTCAAAAATATGAACACTATTTCATTTTCATATGTCAAAAATATCAACACTATTTTCATTTTCATATGTCAAAAATATCAACACTATTTTTATTTTCATATGTCAAAAATATGAACACTATTTTCATTTTCATATGTCAAAAATATGAACACTATTTCATTTTTATATGTCAAAAATATCAACACTATTTTTATTTCCATATCAAAAATATCAAAACTATTTTCATTTTCATATGTCAAAAATATTCAACAGTATTTTTATTTTCATAGGTAAAAAATATCAAGACTATTTTCATTTTCATATGTCAAAAATATCAACACTATTTTCATTTTCATATGTCAAAAATATCAACACTATTTTTATTTCCATATGTCAAAAATATCAACACTATTTTCATTTTCATATCTCCAAAATATCAACACTATTTTCATTTTCATATCTCAAAAATATCAACACTATTTTTATTTCCATATCTCAAAAATATCAACACTATTTTCATTTTCATATCTCAAAAATATCAACACTATTCTAATTTGTGTACATGAATAAATATTAATACTATTTTTTATTTGTGAACATCAAAAAATATCAATATGATTTTTTTTATTTTCATATGTCAAAAATATCAACACTATTCTAATTTCTGTACATAAAAATATCAACATCATTTTCATGGGTTTAGAATATCAACACTATTTTTATTTTCATATGTCAAAAATATGAACACTATTTTCATTTTTATATGTCAAAAATATCAACACTATTTTTATTTCCATATCTCAAAAATATCAAAACTATTTTCATTTTCATATGTCAAAAATATCAACACTATTTTTATTTTCATAGGTAAAAAATATCAAGACTATTTTCATTTTCATATGTCAAAAATATCAACACTATTTTTATTTTCAT
>CM042178.1:22105919-22115919 GCA_023376005.1 Doryteuthis pealeii | reverse complement strand
CACACACACACACACACACACACATATATATATATATACCAGCAGTGCTTTTATTTTATTGCACACACACACAAACACACATACACACACACATACACACACACACACACACACACACACACACACACACACAATACATATATATATATATATATATATATATATATATATATTATATCAACAGTGCTTTTATTTTATTGCATACACACACACACACACACACACACACACATATATATATATATATATATATATATATATATATATATTATATATATCAACACTGTTTTCATTTTATTGCATCAAAAAAACGTCAACAGTATTTTCGTTTTCTTGCGGTTGACTGGAATGTCTTCCTGATGGTGCCTCGAACAAAGAACAAAGATCGTAGCTTGCTTGGAGGTCCCTTCCCCTCACCCACAGTGGATTGCAGGATATATGCAGAACATATCAAACGTGACCTGCCCTCACTGTTGACAATCTATCACATGCAAAAAAGAAATTTGTGGAAAACTAGCTTTTACAAAGGTTTGAATGTCCGACGTCGAAACGGCCAATCCCACTGCAACGCATAATATAGCCGTACAATAGGGTCCACCAATTTTCCCTGTGAAATTTAACCCCACCCTATATTTAACACAATGATACTTACATAAAGGTTAATATTATCATGAACATTTTTTGTCCATTCAAAAGAAGAAATACTAAAAAAAAAAAAAAAAAACAAAAAACAAAAAAAAAAAAAAACCAGATGATTTTTGAAAAAATAAATTTCAGCTTACCGAAATAATAAAAATTAAGAACGAAAACAATGTTTACATTTTCACACCGTTAAAACAATTGAAATTTAACGTAGCTAAAAACAAGTTACGACTAGAGTTTTTTTTTTTTTAATTCTATGAAAAATCAAGTAATGATCCGATTTTCACAAAAATTTCCATAATTACTTACCTTTTGATGAAAATATGTTTGAATTAGTTTTTTTTTTTTTTTTTTAAATATTTTAGGGGAGATATTTTTTTTTACGAATGTCCGACGTCGAACCGACCAATTCCACTACAACGCATTGTATAACCATACAATATGGACCACCAATTTTCCCTGTGAAATTTATCCTCCTCTATATTTAACACAATGAATCTTACATAAAGTTTAATATTATCTGGAAAATTGACACATTAAAAAAAAAACCCTGATGATAAAAAAAAAAGAAAATTCTGCTTACTGAACTAATGAAAATTATGAAAGAAAACAATGTTTACATTTTCGCACCGTTAAAACAATTGAAATTTAACGTAGCTAAAAACAAGTTACGACTAGAGTTTTTTTTTTAATTCTATGAAAAATGAAATGATGGTCCGATTTTCACGAAAATTTCCATACTTACTTACATTTTCATTAGAATATGTTTGAAATAGTTCCTCCTTAAAATGTGTCAGAGGAAATATTTTTTACGGGGTCTAACCCTACCTATTTCATCTTATGAAATATGAAAAAATGAACTGACAAAAACGATTTTTACTTTTTTTTCTATAAAGATAAGAGTCTGAATAATTATATCAGAAGATTTTTATAAGTTTCTATGCGGAAAGTTTTTAGTAAAAGAACCATGAATACAGAATTGTACTAAAAAATATCAATAAAGATATTGACCCTGTTGTAAAAAAAAAAGGGTTCTTTTCCTTATTTCTTTAAGATAACAGTGAGTAATTTTTTCCTAATCGGATAATTTGATCTTTGAATTAACTGTTTTTTGTAACAGCTCTTTATGTTCGTTATTTTTTTTTTTGTGAGATTTTAAAAAAGTTCAAAAATACTTATGTTTCTTCCTTCAATATTGTCTAGACTGATCAGGTGACGTGAATTTGGTTTTGATATATCTATTTGTACTATAATATATATATTATATATATATATATATATATATATATATATATATATATAGATATAGATATTGATATATCTATTTGTTGGTGGTTGTATCGGAGTTTGATTATCTCTGATAGGGTCAGCATGGCGAGGGAAGTCTGATGTTGGAAGACCCGAAACTTCCCGATGAACCTTGCAGATAACATCACTGATGACAACCACCAGTACCCCAAATGTAGGAGCGTATATTTAAAGTACTAGCAAATATATGCACCCTCCGGGTGCAAGTATTTTAGTTAAATTTTATAATAAAATATGATATCAAATTAGAAAGGCTAATGAAACTGAATAAGAATGTAGATAAAAAGATTTTGAACAGAGGGGGTATGATTGAAAAATAGAACAACTTTGAAACTAACTCTTCCATCATTTTCCGTTACTCCCGTCTTTCATTGGTAAATTTTCCTTATTAAACTGTTTAGTTAAAATAGGAAGTAAATAATGATATTACAGTTATTTCTTCTTGTTAATGGATTTCTTTTAAGATTTATTGAAGAGATTTTTGCTCATATTCAATAAGATAAAACCAAACAATTAGAAATCAATAATACTAAGCACATATTTATTAAAATCAATTTTTTAAGATCAATATGTAAATTAGCCTTCCCATTCACACTGTAAACCTCTATTTTGTTGTATATATAAATACAATTGCATCTTATTAGTATGTAGATATGGTCAACAGTGTAAGTAATGTAAAACAATTTTATTATTCATTGAGGTTTAAATAAAAATAAAATCATGGAGAATATTGATGTAAATAACTAAAGGAATTGTGACTTGTAAGTAATATAGTTTCGGTTACAGACAGACAAACACACAATCTCCATTATAATAAGATTTGTACTATACTCCATATTTGTAAAAATTATGAACATATACTAATATTCATATGTATATACGCAAAATCTTTATATGAATATTTGAGTTCTCAAATTTGTTTGAATCCTATTTAGGAAATACTTGATACCATTGACTTATATATACTAGCAAATATATGCACCCTCCGGTGCAAGTATTTAAGTTTTAATGTAATAGAATATATTAAATTAGAAAGGCTAATGAAACTAAATAAGAATGCAGATAAAATGACTTGAAAGAGGGGTGTATAATCGAAAAATAGAACAACTGAAACTTACACTTCTATCACTCTCGTCTTTCATTACTAAATTTTCCTAATTTAATAACTTAGTTAAAATAGGAAGTAAAGAATAAATCAGAATTATTTCTTCTCGTTAATCGATTTCTTTTAAGATTTATTGAAGAGATTTTTGATCATATTCGTTAAGATAAAACCATACGATTAAAATCAATAATACTAAGCACATATTTATTAAAATCAAATTTTTTAATTTCAATATGCAAATAGCCTCCCTGTTCACACTGTAAACTGCTATTTTAGTGTATATATAAATACATTGCATATTATTTATTTGTAGATATGATTAACAGTATTAATAATGTAAAACAATTTTATTAGAAAATTGAGGTTTAAATAAAAATAAAATCATGGAGAATGTGACGTAAATAACAAAGGGAATTGTGACTCGATTAGTAATATAGTTTCGGTTACAGACATAAAAAAACACACAATCTCCATTATAATAAGATATATATATATATATATATATTATTATGTGTGTGTGTGAAGAGAACAAACAATCTGTTTGAGATGGCGATAGCCGACAATTTTTGGGAGATTATGTGCTTAATTGAAGTCATACCTAATTTGAAAATTAATTAGTCATAATTAAATGAATTAAGCGTGCATTGTTTACGCCTTACATTTAAACTGATATGCACGCCTAATTCATTTAATTATGACTAATTAATTTTCAAATTAGGTATAACTTCAATTAAGCACACACACAATATATATATATGTGTGTGTGTGTGTGTATGTGTGTGTGTATGTGTGTGTTAGGATCATCCTAATAAGATATCCAGTCTTGCTTTCCTTGTTGAATTAGGTGGAGAGTCACCTCCAATTACACTGCATTTTGGTGAAAAAATCCTGGATGGAGCTGTTTGCATTTCGCATATCGCTAATACCCTTGGGAAAGGTTCATCCAACAATTCTCCAGCCAGCTACGAATAAATAGTTTAGTGGACTTGGCCCTTCAACCTTAGTTCGGTAACCAGTCGAGCAGAAATAAATAATAGATGAAGAACCAGCCAGGCGACACTCAAGAAACAATACTTAATGAAGCCTTCTGTTGCATAATCCATGGATAGCATGAATTATTGACAACACTCTGTAATTCTGCGGGGGGGGGGGGGAGAGAATACAAAGAGCCCAAATGGAGTTACAGACCGTTAGGTAACTTTGATCCTCAGAGGTGGGAAAACCGCAAATCTCGTGAGATCTAGTTAGGTCCTCAGTCGCAGCCGGGATGTGACCCAGAATAGACGTATTCTGGGTGGGTGTACTCATCGCGCGATGTGTTAGTAAGATAAGACAAATAAAAGTTTTGAAAAGCAACAGGCGTTGTTAAATGATTGAGTATGCTTTAGCTAGAAGACCGGCCAAGCAAGAAAATGAACCTACAAGAAATAGAAAGAAGAACCAGACGTAGACATCACGCCGAAGTAAATAGAAGAAATAGAATCCAACATGGCGAGAATGAATAGAAAGACTAGAGACCGCAAATGGTCAAAGAAAGAAGAAAGAAAGAAAGAAAGAAAGAAAGAAAAAAAGAAAAAGAAGCAAAGAAAGAAAGAAAGAAAGAAAAAGAAGCAAAAAAGAAAGAAAGAAAGAAAAAGAAAAAGAAGAAAGAAAGAAAGAAGAAAGAAAGAAAAAGAAAAAAGAAAGAAAGAAAGAAAGAAATAAAGAAAGAAAAAGAAAGAAAAGAAAGAAAGAAAGAAAGAAAGAAAAAGAAGCAAAGAAGAAAGAAGAAAAGAAGCAAAATAAATAAATAAATAGAAAAAGAAAGAAAGAAGAAGAAAGAAATAGATAAAGAAGAAGAAAGAAAGAAGAAAATACCAAGAAAGAAAGAAGAAAGAAAGAAATAAAGAAATAAAGAAAGAAGAAAGAAAGAAAGAAATAGATAAAGAAAGAAAGAAGAAAGAAAGAAAAAATACCAAGAAAATACAAGAAAAAAGAAAGAAAGAAAAAAAATAAAGAAAGAAAGAAAGAAAGAAAAATACAAGAAAGAAAGAAAGAAAGAAAGAAAGAAAAATACCAAGAAAATACCAGAAAGAAGAAAGAAAGAAGAAAGAAATAAAGAAAGAAAGAAAGAAAGAAAGAAAATACCAGAAAAGAAGAAGAAAGAAAGAAAGAAAGAAAAAATACAAAGAAAGAAAGAAAGAAAGAAAGAAAGAAAGAAAGAAAAATACCAAGAAAAATATCAAGAAATAAATAAAGAAGAAAGAAAGAAAGAAAGAAAGAAAGAAAATACAAGAAGAAAGAAAGAAAGAAATAAAGAAAGAAAGAAAGAAAGAAAGAAAGAAAGAAAGAAAAATACAAGAAAATACCAAGAAAGAAGAAAGAAAGAAAGAAATAAATAAATAAAAAAGAAAGAAAGAAGAAAGAAAGAAGAAAGAAAAATACCAAGAAAAAGAAAGAAGAAAGAAAGAAATAAAGAAATAAATAAAGAAAGAAAAAGAAAAGAAAGAAAGAAAGAAAAATACCAAAGAATGTATCGAAGACATTAATATCGCTTATGTTTTCCGACTAAATGCCATTTAACTCTTTGCCTAGCAAATTTCCCCCTCAGCTGTGACAAATTCCATAGCTGGGGGGACAACAGTTAGATTCTTACCTTTTCTAAGAAGTATGGGGCACCCAGTGAGAATCAAAGTAACAATGGTATTCTAATCTAGCTTGTTAGCCATTAGACCACGTGAAGCTTGGCTTAGTTATGGTTATAGGCCAGAAGTGTGGGGCACCCAGTGAGAATCAAAGTAACAATGGTATTCTAATCTAGCTTGTTAGCCATTAGACCACGTGAAGCTTGGCTTAGTTATGGTTATAGGCCAGAAGTGTGGGGCACCCAGTGAGAATCAAAGTAACAATGGTATTCTAATCTAGCTTGTTAGCCATTAGACCACGTGAAGCTTGGCTAGTTATGGTTATAGGCCAGAAGTATGGGGCACCCAGTGAGAATCAAAGTAACAATGGTATTCTAATCTAGCTTTTAGCCATTAGACCACGTGAAGCTTGGCTTAGTTATGGTTATAGGCCAGAAGTGTGGGGCACCCAGTGAGAATCAAAGTAACAATGGTATTCTAATCTAGCTTGTTAGCCATTAGACCACGTGAAGCTTGGCTTAGTTATGGTTATAGGCCAGAAGTGTGGGCACCCAGTGAGAATCAAAGTAACAATGGTATTCTAATCTAGCTTGTTAGCCATTAGACCACGTGAAGCTTGGCTTAGTTATGGTTATAGGCCAGAAGTATGGGGCACCCAGTGAGATTCAAAGTAACAATGGTATTCTAATCTAGCTTGTTAGCCATTAGACCACGTGAAGCTTGGCTTAGTTATGGTTATAGGCCAGAAGTATGGGGCACCCAGTGAGAATCAAGTAACAATGGTATTCTAATCTAGCTTGTTAGCCATTAGACCAGTGAAGCTTGGCTTAGTTATGGTTATAGGCCAGAAGTGTGGGCACCCAGTGAGAATCAAAGTAACAATGGTATTCTAATCTAGCTTGTTAGCCATTAGACCACGTGAAGCTTGGCTTAGTTATGGTTATAAGGCCAGAAGTATGGGGCACCCAGTGAGAATCAAAGTAACAATGGTATTCTAATCTAGCTTGTTAGCCATTAGACACGTGAAGCTTGGCTTAGTTATGGTTATAGGCCAGAAGTGTGGGGCACCCAGTGAGAATCAAAGTAACAATGGTATTCTAATCTAGCTTGTTAGCCATTAGACCACGTGAAGCTTGGCTTAGTTATGGTTACAGGCCAGAAGTGTGGGGCACCCAGTGAGAATCAAAGTAACAATGGTATTCTAATCTAGCTTGTTAGCCATTAGACCACGTGAAGCTTGGCTTAGTTATGGTTATAGGCCAGAAGTATGGGGCACCCAGTGAGAATCAAAGTCAGTAACAATGGTATTCTAATCTAGCTTGTTAGCCATTAGACCACGTGAAGCTTGGCTTAGATGTAGTATGAGGCCAGAAGTATGGGGACCCAGTGAGAATCAAAGTCAGTAACAATGGTCTTCTAATCTAGCTTGTTAGCCATTAGACCATGTGAAGCATGGTTTTATCATGGTACAAGGCCAGAAGTACGGAGCACCCAGTGAGAATTGAACTCACTGACAATGGTATGATAATCTATTTTGCTGTACCATAACACCACTTAAGTTACACTTTGTTCTATTGTATAGGTAGATACTTACCAACCCCTCCGCACGAGTAGGATGTGACACAAGGTCAATTTCTTAAGAGTTTAACAGGTTTGCATTCAGAATTTTCCTTCTCTTAGACTAGTTGCCTAATCAAGATTAAAGAGCCTAGTCTGCCCTACTATTTGCCCATAGCTCGAGGGACAATGTTTAGATTCGCACCTTTTCAAAGGTATTAACGCAATGCGAAATGCTAACAGCCGAGTCGTGTTCATTTCTTACAGCAGTAAACATTGCACCACGCGCCTCCTCTTGTAAATATAGCATAGTATATAATCAATATCAAGTTTGTATGTATGTATCGATAATATGTATAAGCTGCATATGTTTTGGTAATCAATCTATAGTATTTTTGCTAAAATGGTTAACACGGTAGGCTATAGAACCATTGTCAGTAGGTTCGATTCTCGTTGGGGTGGCCTACACTAGTGCCAAACTAATTGGATTGAGCGAAGCTTACATATTTCAAATTCCAAATTAATTTATCTTTTTAGTAATTTTACACTTTTCTAGCAACACTTCCATGAAGTTTTAGACAATAGTACTAATATTAATACAACAACAACAGCAACAATAACAACTACTACTACTACTACTACTACTACTACTACCATTATTAGTAATAATAATAATAATAATAATAATAATAATAATAATAAGAAGAAGAAGAAGAATATGCATACTATTAATTAACAAGAAGTAGAGAACCTGTCATCTCGTGGATTTTGTTGTCCCGGCAGATAACAGCCAAAATGAGAGAAACTGAAGAGAGAGAACGGAGAAAACAATGGAACATTAATTTAAAAGTCGTACCAATTGTAATTGGAGCACTTGGAACGGTCACCAATGGGTTGGAAAACAGTATGGGAGAATTGGAAATCATAGGAAGAACTGAGACCATCCAAAGCATTGTATAGATAATCTAGAATACTCCAAAGAGTCCTACAAACCTGAGGAGACTTGCTGTCACTCAATCACCATATTTCAGGGTAAAATATTTTGACCGTTTTAAGTTCGAATATTAAACATTTTACCCTGATGAAGGCCGTTTTTCTTTGTATGCTTAATATTTTATAATTTTCTATTATTATTATTATTATTTTATTTTATATTTAAGATAATAATAAATAGAATACATGTGTACATGAACAAACTCCTGGCCGAAACACGTGTTGGTAACTCAAATTAAAGAATTTCTATCCATTAAACATTTTCCTTCCTTTATTTATTTTCCTTTCAATATCTATTGTTTAAATAAGCAATGACTCTCTTAAACTTTATTCCAACTCCTCACAACCACCCCCTCTGCCAAGTATGGTCAAAATCCTTCCAAAAAATCCCCCTTCAGCAAGACACTCTGGAAATATGAAAGTAATATATATATATTTATAATATATATATATATATGGGTGTTTATATATACTAGCAAATATATGCACCCTCCGGGTGCAAGTATTTAAGTTTTAATATGATAAAATATCATATTAAATTAGAAAGGCTAATGAAACTGAATAAGAATACAGATAAAAATATTTGGAACAGAGGGGGTATGATTGAAAAATAGAACAACTTTGAAACTAACTCTTCCATCATTTTACCTTACTCCCTTCTTTCATTGGTAAATTTTCCTAATTTAACTATTTAGTTAAAATAGGAAGTAAAGAATAAAATTACAGTTATTTCTTCTTTCAAATAATTTTCTTTTAAGATTTATCTCCGGGATTTTTGCTCATATTCATTAAGATAAAACGAAACAATTAGAAATCAATAATACTAAGCACATATTTATTAAAATAAAATTTTTAATATCAATATGCAAATAAGCCTTCCCATTCGCACTGTATGCCGCTATTTTGTTGTATATATAAATACAATCACATGTTATTAGTATGTAGATATGGTCATCAGTATTAATAATGTGAAACAATTTTATTAATAATTGAAGGTTTAAAAGAATGAAACCATGGATAATTTGACGTAAATAATTAAGGGAATTGTGACTTGAGTAGTGATATAGTTTCGGTTACAGTCAGAAAAACACACAATCTCCATTATAATAAGATATATATATATATATATATATATATATGTATATATATATGGTGCAATGGGTAAATTTTCATCTAAATAACACTACCATCTCACTTTATCCATATATTTACCAAAATTACATGAATATATCTTGAAATACTATAGATTGGATTTATTCAAAGAAATTGCCATTGGCTTCAACCACAGCCTCCAGACTTTGCCTCCCAAAAATAAGGCTTGCAGTCAAGTCACATTGAAATCACCGGTTTCCACTTGGTCACCAAAGTTAAGCAGCAATGAGCCTGTTCAATACTTAGATTTAAGCAAAAAGCAAGTACTGTAAGCAACCTGATTCCAAATTAACTTGATTTTGGCATTAAATGAACTGAAACAGGTTGATATGCCATAGACCAACCAACAAGGATGAAAAAAGACACAGAAGTTGGAACATGGGGATATGCATTAAAATCTGGAGGGAAAAAAATACACAGACACACTGTTATATAAGATGCCCAAGGGGAATCATGCACATTGTGTTCAGCTGATCCTATAAGCAAACCCAGTATTGAAATAAAGAAGACAAGACTAACCTATAATGGAAATAGGAGAGAGAGCAACAAAAAAAAAAAAGAAAAAGAAATGACATGACTAATCCATAATGAAAAAAAAATTCTTTGTATGCAACTCCAC
>CM042178.1:22078419-22093419 GCA_023376005.1 Doryteuthis pealeii | reverse complement strand
TGGGATAGGGTGTTCCGTCATTATCTCGAAGTCCCAGAGAATTTTATACATTTCATTCTCAAGAACAGATTCTGGTTTATGCATATACCATTTTTTTTTGTATGGTCAACATTTAATTTTTTGCATAATTCCCAGTGGATCACCTTCCCCACCCAGTCGTGCCTAGCTTTGTATTCCCGTTGTGATAGTTTGCTACATTCGTTTAGTACATGGTTTACAGTCTCATCTCTGTCACTGCATAGTCTACATTTACTATTTTGTTGGGTCTTATTATTATTATTATTATTATTAGTAGTAGTAATATATATTATATATATATATATATATATATATATATATATTATTATTATATATATATATATATATATTTCTATCTGAATTTTATTAAAATAAGAAATGGTATTATTATAAGTAAAGTAGGTTACAATTTCCCTTTTTCTTGTGTTAATGCAGGAGTCACCTAACTACGGCCCGCGGACCGGATCCGGCCCACGAAGACATTTTATCAGACCCACCGACGGTACTTGAATTTGTTTGTAAAAAACGTTCGGAACGCGAGACGTTCTGATATCATTTGAATTTAAATATCATATTAAGCTTATAAAATCTTCATGGACTTGACTACTGTAGGTAGGTTACAAAATTTCGCGCGGGTGAACATTTCACTTATTACTTAGGCGATCCCGAATTTTCACTTGTTACGACTGCTTGAAAAACACAGGTAATTTTCAAAGAGTTACCATGAACCATCGAATGGGTCAAAAGTTATGAGACAAACATTTTTGGAAAAAGCAAACCCTTATACTTGAAATATATTTAAGATTTAAATAAAATTGCAATTGATCAGAAAGCCTAGCAAGTATTGAACACAATAATAATGTGGCCCGCGCTCGTTATTTTTTCAATTATTCGGCTCGCCGTTAAAAAAAAGTTTGGTGATCCCTGTGTTAATGTAACATAGATATAAAAATCTTTATCATATACTAGCAGGACCTGTGGATAAACTACAGTATGATAATTTGATTATAACAACATTTGATATGTTTACTTAAGAGCTATTGCCAAATAGTTTAATATGTAAAAAGTATAATAATCTTGATTTAACTCTATCTACTAGCAGGACCTGTGGATATACTACAGTATGATAATTTAATTATTACCACATTTGATATGTTTATCTAAGACCTATTGCTAAATAGATTAATAACTAAAAGAATAATAATCTTTTTTTTTTCTTTCTTTCTTACCTTAATTTCATCTTTTCATATGAAACAGATTAGCGTTATCGCTTCCGCGCATTCCCCCTCTCTATCTTTCCCATATTCTTTCTTTCTTTCTTTCATATATTTTCCTGTGTAGATCACATTTTTCTTCTCTAACTTTTCATTATAATAAAAAAACCAAATGGTCCATTATTCAGCTGAGGTGACGACACCAGATAATCAAGATTTACATTTTTGTATTTCATCTTGAACGATCTCATTTTTAACCAGAGCGTGTTGCAAGATGATAACGGTTGGAAGATTAAGGAACAAGTGTATTAATATATTAATGTTTCTATCTGAATTTCAAAGAAAAGAAATTTGAATTATTGATTTATTTGGACAAAAAACAATTAATTAAATCAATAAATCCCTTGAGTATTTCGCACTTTGATTGTTTCTCAACCAAAACTGATTTTTTTTTCACAGAATAATATTTACTTAATGAGATAATATAAACATATAATAGGTAAACCCTTTTCGATGTTTCTCTCTCTATCTGTCTATCTATCTCTCTCTCTCTCTCTCTCTCTCTCTCTCTCTCTCTCTCTCTCTCTCTCTCTCTCTCTCCCCGAAAATATGATTATTTCCAACTTAAAAAGTTAGTATTTCTCTCTCTCTCTCTCTCTTTCCTTCCTTTCTTTCTTTCTTTCTTTCTCTCATACACACACACACATACACACACACACACTCAATCTCTCTCTCTCTCTCTCTCTCTCTCTCTCTCTCTCTCTCTCTCTCTCTCTCTCTCTCCGAAAACATAATTATTTCACACTTAAAAAGTTAGTATCTCTCTCTATCTTTCTTTCTCTCTCACACACACACTTTCTCTCTCTCTCTCTCTCTCTCTCTCTCTCTCACACACACACACACACACACACACACTTTCTCTCTCTCTTTCTCTGTCTCATACACACTCTCTCAAACACCCACTTTCTCTCTCTCTCTCTCTCTCATACACACTCTCTTTCTCCAACTCTCTCTCTCTCCCACTCTCTCTCCCACTCTCTTTCTCCTCTCTCTCTCCAATCTCTCTCTCCACTCTCCTCTCTCTCTCCCAATCTCTCTCTCCCACTCTCCTCTCTCTCTCTCTTTCTCTCTCTCATACACACACCCACACACACACTCTCTCTCTGTCTCTCATACACACACACTCTTTCTCTCATACATTCTCTCTCTCTTCCATCTCTCTCTCTCCCCCTTTCTCTCTCTCTTTCTCTCTCTCTCTCCCTTTCTCTCTCGTGTATTTATCTTTTATAGAAACAATAATCATTTGTAAACATTCCATCTCTCTCTCTCCCCCTTTCTCTCTCTTTCTTTCTCTCTCTCTCCCCCTTTCTCTCTCTCTCTCTCTCTCCCCTTTTCTCTCTCTCTCTCCTTTCTCTCTCTCTCTTCTCTCTCTCCTTTCTCTCTCTCTCCCCCTTTCTCTCCCCTTTCTCTCTCTCTCTCCCCTTTCTCTTCTCTCTCTCTCCCTTTTTCTCTCTCTCTCTCCCATCTTCTCTCTCCCCTTTCTCTCTCTTTCTTTCTCTCTCTCTCCCCCTTTCTCATCCTCTCTCTCTCCCCTTTCTCTCTCTCTCTCTCTCGTGTATTTATCTTTTATAGAAACAATAATCATTTGTAAACATTTTGTTTAAATTTTTCATTGACAAAAAAGATTGTAAGCGAAGATTTATTACTTCGAGACAATTATGGAGCACTTGAGCAAATATAAGGACAAGGATTTAGCTTAGTTCAGTAAATAGAACAGTGGCACAGAAAAAAGACTGTGTTGCGCCAGCTTTTTATGGAGACAGAGAGAAAGAGAAGAAAAGAGAGAGAGAGAGAGAGTGTGTGTGTGTGTGTGGTGCGCGCGTGTGTGTGTGAGAGAGAGAGAAAGAGAGGGAGAGAGAGATACTAACTGTTTAAGTGGGAAATAATTTTTTTCGGAGAGAGAGAGAGACAGACAGACAGACAGACAGAGAGAGATACTAACTGTTTAAGTGGGAAATAATTGTTTTCGGAGAGAGAGAGAGAGAGAGAGAGAAGAGAGAGAGAGAGAGAGAGAGAGAGAGAGAATACTAACTGTTTAAGTGGGAAATAATTGTTTTCGGAGAGAGAGAGAGAGAGAGAGAGAGAGAGAGAGCGTGTGTGGTGTGTGTGTGTGTTTAAGAGAAAGAGGAGAGAGAGAGAGAGAGAGAGAGAGTGAGAGGGGTGGTGTGTGAGGAGAGAGAGAGGAGAGGGAGAGAGAGACAGAGACAGAGACAGAGAGAGATACTAACTGTTTAAGTGGAATAATTGTTTTCAGAGAGAGAGAGAGGAGAGAGAGAGAGAGAGAGAGAGAGAGAGAGAGAGAGAGAGAGAGAGAGTTTGTGTGTGTGTGTGTGTGTTTATGAGAAAGAGAGAGAGAGAGAGTGTGTGGAGGAGAGTGAGAGAGAGAGGAAGAGAGACAGAGAGAGACAGAGAGAGATACTAACTGTTTAAGTGGGAAAAATTGTTTTCGGAGAGAGAGAGAGAGAGAGAGAGAGAGAGAGAGTGTGTGTGTGTGTGTGTGTGTGTGTGAGAGAGAGAGACAGAGAGACAGAGAGACAGAGACAGAGATACAGAGAGAGAGACTAACTGTTTAAGTGGGTATAATTGTTTCGGAAGAGAGAGAGAGAGAGAGAGAGAGAGAGAGAGAGAGAGAGAGAGAGAGAGAGAGCTTTCTTATTCAAATAACTTGTTTCCTACCTGCACTTGAACACTGATAGTTTGGTTTATTTGTTCAACGGCAGATCAACTTTTTATGGATATTTAATGCCAAAATTTGATTCTTTTATAAACACACACACACACACATACTCTCTCTCTCTCTCTCTCTCTTCTCTCTCTCTCTCTCTCTCTCTTCTCTCTCTCTCTGCTATTTGAGGAGACTGGAGTTTTTATAGAGTCAACAGCTAAAATAAATTTATAATACCCAAATGACGGTCTGTTGAGGTTTTTCTCTCTTATTGGAAGTTTATCCCTTACTACCAAGTTTTGGATAAATCTCATATATATATATATATAATACACACACATATATATATATATATATATATATATATATATATAAGTCGTCAGGGCGGCCTAATGTCGGTATCGGCCAAACAGCGAGGGAGTCTATCCTCTTTTTACTAGCGATAGACCAAGGAGATTATTTTAGCATCTGAGGTGGAGCGCCACACCTACC
Source organism: Doryteuthis pealeii (assembly GCA_023376005.1). Taxonomy (NCBI): domain Eukaryota; kingdom Metazoa; phylum Mollusca; class Cephalopoda; order Myopsida; family Loliginidae; genus Doryteuthis; species Doryteuthis pealeii. Next base: position 22,088,970 of record CM042178.1, on the reverse strand, counting down.
ATCAGCTATATAAAATCCAACAATGTAATTAAGTATAAAGTTTTTGATAAAAGAAGAAAATAAGTCAAAGATTGACATCTAAAAAGCCGACGCCAAAACATTTCGGTTTTAAGTTGAGTCCTGTTGATGGTTTAATTAAAACCGAAACGCTTTAACGTCGGCTTGGCTTTTAAATGTCATTCTTTGACTTATTTTCTTGTGTTTTTTTTTTCAAGAACTTTACACTTAATTATATATATAATAATAATAAATATATATATATATAATAATGTCGTCGGGTGGCCTAAAGTCGGTATCAGCCAATCAGCGAGGGAGTCTATCCCCTTTTCACTAGCGCTTGACCGAGGAGATTGTTTTTACATCTGATGTGGAGCGCTACACCTACCATCAACTCCTTACTTTACCGCACAGACCCCTGTGCTACTCATACGCTGAGTTGTCGAGGGCCGGTGTCGAACTAGGAACCTTGTGGTTTCTAACCGAACGCTCTACCAAATGAGCTAACCCGGCCCCCTCTCTCTCCCTCCCTCCCCCCCTCTCTCTCTCTCCTCTCTCTCTCTCTCCCTCTCTCTCTTTTCTCTTTCTCTTTTAATTTAATTTTAATTCGTTTTTAAAATGAAAAGCAGATAAAAAAATGGGTATCGCTAATATATATATATATATATATATATATATATATATATATATATATATATATATATACTGGCTCAAAGGCCACGATTGCTTGAGTCACTGGTACAATCGAACATATTCCATTTGTAAATTAGTCTATGAGACAAGCCTGTTAAAAATGAACCCATGGTAGGCGCCCAATATGTTCGCTTCGTACTGAATATTCGCCATTATTTCCCCCCAAATTGTCCAAACCGGAAGTCCCATCCACAGAATTCTACAAAAAGAAGGAAATGGCTCCTTTGAATTTAGCACCGGCCTCTCAGTCAACCGTGGGTTGTTTCGTCATCCTTGCCAATTCCTAAGCACTTCTGTCGCCTTGGCGTGTCGTTGTTTTCGCAACAAAGGCAATGTGGGCGTTCTTCGAGATTCCGCGCGTTAAAAAGTCCTATACCACCTCATTCCACCCGGCCGGAAGTCACATTCATTTTCCTAATCTACCCCAAATGATAGCCTTTGTTTAAATGTAATATTAAACATATTTAGAAGTCTTTGATTTTAAGGGAAATAAAAGGTAACTTTAAATGAAGAGGCCAGTTTTAGCTATTTATTGATAAATCTTTATAGGAATGAGGCTCTGGACTTCTCAGAATTCTCAACAGGTTGTTAAGAGTTAAAGAAGCCCATCTTGTTATAATGGAGATTGGGATCAAGTCACCACTAGGCACCCCAGTTGCGAGCTGTTTTCATTGGAGCGGAATTTTGACTATTAAACTATTTTAATATAAAAATATCTTTCGATTAAAGTTTTATAAATGAAAATAATAACAATATTAGTTTATCTTTAGTGCAAAATTAATTTTTTCACATATGCTAACAACAACAACAACATCAAATAACTAATTTTTTAATTAAAATCAAAAACTATTTTAGTATAAAAAAATGTGTCTTTTTTTTTGTATGACATTATAATGTAAAAAAAAATCGTCTATCGATTTTGTTTACTAACAGCCAGTGAAAACAGCTCGCAACTGGGGTGCCTATAGGTGACTTGATTGTGTGTTTTTCCGTCTGTAACCGAAACTATATTACTACTCAAGTCAAAACTCCCTTAGTTATTTACGTCTCATTCTCTATGATTTTATTTTTTTATTTCAACCTCAATGATGGATAAAATTGTTTCACATTATCAATACTGTTGACCATATCTACATATTAGTAACATGCAATTGTATTTATATATACAATAAAATAGCGGTTTACAGAGTTAACGGGGAAGCTAATTTGCATATTGATATTAAAAAATTGATTTTAATAAATATGTGCTTGGTATTATTGTTTTCTAATTGGTTGGTTTTATCTTAATGAATATGGGCAAAAATTCCTGGGATAAATCGTATAAGAAATCCATTAACAAGAAATAACTGTAATTTTATTCTTTACTTCCTATTTTAACTAAATAACTTCCGTCTTTCATTGCTATATTTTCTTAATTTAACATTAAGAAAATATAGCAATGAAAGACGGAAGTGATGGCAAACGATTGAAGAGTTACTTTCAAAGTTTTTCTGTTTTTCGATTATACCCGCCTCTGTTTGAAATCATTTTATATGCATTCTTATTTAATTTCATTAGTCTTTCTTATTTAATATATTTCATTATATATGATTATATATAATTATATATAATGTATTTCATTATATCAAAACTTGAATACTTGCGCCCAGAGGGTGCATATTTTTGCTAGTTCTCAGAATAAAGCCATCAAATTGCCATTTTATTTGATTTTTTTTCTCGATTCCAGATGAATTATTCTTTTGTTTATATAAAAACATTGAATACTCCACATGAATGAATCAAACAAAATGTCTTCAGCATAGGATAGCCCAACAAGGGTTGACATGTCGTAAAATTCAACCAGTTAACCAAGAAAGTCTTAAAGTCTTTAACAAAGTCTAGAAAGGAACAAGTCATTGTGTTCCGATTACGCATTGGTCATACAAGACTAACGCACTCCTATATACTCAAACAAGAACAACAACCACAGTGTGAAACATGTCAAACACCTTTGACTGTTAAACACTTATTCATGAGATGCAGTTTTTTTTTTGTTCACACCAGGAACCGTCATTTTAATGCAAACAATATGAAAGATCTATTTGAAAATGTCAACATGGAAGGCATTCTGTCCTTTTTGAGGAAAATAAAATTATACCATAGAATATTAACATGAACTTAATCAATACCATACAACATAATCCCCAATGGTACTAACATATTGTTAAAACCAATTACTAGAAAAAGTATAAATATAAATACACAACATATATCACTTCCTAACCGTTAGGCATGACATAACCCCTGACGGGTTGATATGCCGTTACTACCAACCAACCAACCAACCAACTTGAATGTAAATGTGTGGGGACATTATTATTAAATATGAATGGTTAGTTTAAACCATTCAATAATAGCGAAGCGGTAGAACTTTTTAGAATCCCAAATAGATATGTTTAAGAATTATTATACGAATAATTTACTACAGAGATCCATTGGAAATATTTACAATAGGAATACATGTAAAATTATAAACTATAGAAATACATTTGAAACAATTTACATAGAAACCATTTAGTATAAAAAAGCACTGGAAATCATCTTCTATAAAAAATATAATAGAAAATCATTTACTATAAAATTATATTAGAAATTATTTCCTATAGAAATGTGTTGTAAATTATTTACTATAGAAATATGTTGTAAATTATTTACTATAGAAATGCGTTGTTAATTATTTCCTATAGAAATGCATTGTAAATTATTTACTATAGAAATGTGTTGTAAATTATTTACTATAGAAATGTGTTGTAAATTATTTACTATAGAAATATTTTGTAAATTATTTACTATAGAAATGTGTTGTAAATTATTTCCTAGAGAAATGTGTTGTAAATTATTTACTATAGAAATGTGTTGTAAATTATTTACTATAGAAATGCATTGTAAATTATGTAATATAGAAATGTGTTGTAAATTATGTAATATAGAAATGCGTTGTAGATTATTTCCTATAGATATGCATTGTAAATTATTTCCTATAGAAATGTGTTGTAAATTATTTTCTATAGAAATGCGTTGTAAATTATTTCCTATAGAAATGTGTTGTTAATTATTTCTTATAGAAATGTGTTGTAAATTATTTCTTATAGAAATGCGTTGTAAATTATTTACTATAGAAATGCGTTGTAAATTATTTCCTATAGAAATGTGTTGTAAATTATTTCCTATAGAAATGCGTTGTAAATTATTTACTATAGAAATGCGTTGTAAATTATTTCCTATAGAAATATATGAGAAATCATTTTTGACGGTGCTTAGACTTTTAGGAGGGATGCATTTCTGTACACACCTACCTGGATTAGTATATTTTTATGGCTTATTCTTTATATATACTAGCAAAATAAGAAAACACCCTCCGGGCGGTGTAAAGATACGTTTTTAAAAACATATTGCCTGAGGGGTGGGAGTTAAAAATTAAATGTCAGCGGGTTTGTACCCTAAGTAAGTAAAATCATCAAATTCATTAAAGGATTAAAAAATAAAACAATTTGAAATGTAAACTTTAAATATGTATTAAAATAAAACAAACTATATATAGATATATAATACCAGTCATGTATTTATTAAAACTTGTTTTAAAAAACAATGAGGAGTGTCTAATGTTGCATGTTTAAATTTTGAGTGTATTTATTCTATATTATGACGATTTTGGGTAATGTGACGTAAGCAGTGACGTAATTTTTGTTACAGACAAAAACCGGAAGCGAATCTCCATTATTGATAGATTAGGTATAGCCAATTTGTCGAAAAATGGTCCGATTTTAATGAAATTTTCAGCGTTGATTTATCAATGAATGAATTTTATAATGCGTCAGTTATTTTATTTTTTTAAATTTCTGATTTTTTTTCGGGTCACTTAACTTTATCCCCACCTTATTTTTGGGGTTCAAAATATCAGTGGGGTTATATATAATCGATACTAATATCTGCATAGATAAAAAAAGACAAAAGACCGAAGGTGTGAATCGAAGAAAAAGACATTTTTAAGGGTACTACCCAGGTAGAAAATAAGTACCAAAAATCGGAAAATAAAATTAAAATAAAAACTAAAAGAATGATTTTTTTTAGTCCTTTCAATAATTATTTAATTGGCTATGATCTTACAAAAGAAAAAAATATACATTAATATTTGTTCTGTTTAAAAGGGGGTGGGTCGCTAAATTTTCAATAGAGATTTCGACAAAAAATTATTAGTGACTGATACTATAGCAAGGTAGTTATTAAGAAATGTTTTTAAAATCTAATATGACATTTTAAACTTAACATCATGATACTCATATTTTAAATGAATTTTATATATTAATTTATCATAGCAGAAACACCTAATTAAATCAGAATGTTTTGAAAGGAAATAACTGATACATTATGCAATTCATTCATTGATAAGTAAATACGGAAAATTTCATTAAAATCGGATAATTCCCTGATTTTTGGTAAAGTTTTTTTCAATCGAGAGTGTTAAATTTATTTTGTAAACACGGATTATACGGAAACTCTGGCGGCCATCTTAAGATATATTTGATAAAAATTGAATGAGAAATAGTTTTAAATGTATTAAAAATAAATTACATGTGTAATATAATTTTGCTTTTTTTTACTATTTTTCGACTTAGACAAAAAATAGACATTAGATAATCAATCGAATTAGTTTTAATTCGTTTTTAAAATGAAAAGCAGATGAAAAAATGGGTATCCCTAATATATATATATATATATATATATATATATATATATATATATATATATATATATATATAGGGAACTCTCTTAAAGATAATTGATTTTTTTTTCTTTTAAGAGAGGTCCTTTGGAAAAGTTTTTTTGATTTATTCCATTCAATTCATTTATTTTTATATTAATTCTAACTGGAATTAAGCCTAACTATATATATATATATATATATATATATATATATATATATATATATATATATATATATATATATATATATATTTGTGTGTGTGTGTGTGTATTTGGGCAACATTCTTTCATTTATACATGCAGAATTAAACAAAAAGCGCATCTCCCATTTAACAATTTTATTAAGGATATATATATATATATATATATATATATATATATATATATATATATATATATATTTATTTATTTAATTTGCTGAGTTTTTATAGATCAATGTTTAATTGAATATTTCTTTCTTCCTAGAGTGCTCTACTAATGATTTATTTAATTTATGAATAATAAATATTAGCTCTCACAATTTGCGATTGAGCACTGTATTTTCTTTGTTTCATCACAAAAAAAAATTGTTTTTATATATACCTATATCGCTCCTATAATGGATTAAGAACCTGATGTAAATCAAATCAACAGGAACCTACAACCAGGATTAGTAGAGCACTCTAGGAAGAAAGAAATATTCAATTAAATATTGATCTATAAAAACTCAGCAAATTAAATAAATATTAGCTCTCACAATTTGTGATTGAGCAGTGTATTTTCTTTGTTTCATCACAAAAAATTGTTATATATATATATATATATATATATATATAATATATATATATATATATATATATATATATATGAAAGTACGCAAAAAGTTTGTTTGATATGGCTATGCCGACAATTTTTTTTCTCGATTTGTTTTCTGGGAAGACCAGCTAGTGTAACGGTTAGAACCCCCGCCTGTCAGCCAGGCAGTTAGAGTTCTTATCAAACACAAAGCGGCTTCCAGTCTATAACTCTGCTGATGAGGCATAATAGGCCGAAATGTACATACAGAGAATGACTTTTTCCCGATTTGTTTACGCTCTACATTACATAACAGATATATTCGCCTATTTCATTAATTATCTACTAATTAATTTTCAAATTAGGTATGACTTCAATTAAGCACATATCCCCCCCCACACACACCCAATATATATATATATATATATATATATATATATATATATATATATATATATATGAACTGAATTGTGTAACATTTTTTTAAAATCATAACTTTCTTGTTTTTAATTTAATTTTTATATTTTTTTCCGATATCATAAGTAGCTTAAGCAAATTGAAATTGTTGAGTTACAATACAAAAGAACAAATTAAAATGATAGAATGTTACTATTCAACTGAGCGTTTTATAAGTTTAACACAGAGAAATTTTAGGTGACGGAATAATTTTAAGAAATCCATTGCGTCAGGGTGACTCTACGCTGATTCTGCTGCCACCGAGGGCGGTCTTGAGCCAAATTTTCCCCAGCTGAAAGGGGCAATGCCAAAGCATCTGAGATCATTCTTGCAGATATCCTTGAATCGCAGATGGGGGTTTATATCTCCTTGAATTCTTATAAGTGGTGACCTCGACGTGATTCGAACACGCAACCTTCTGATGTGTAAATCAAAGTAACGGTTTTGTGGGGAAATACAGGGAATTTGATAGATAGAGTTTGACCTGTGTTTGACCTCGGCTTTGATTCACCAGAGCCGTGAGAAACTTAGTTTAGGAAAATCAGTTTTTGACCGGGCGCTGAATAAGACGGAATGCAATATCCGAATGGGGAAGATTGATTTGATATACGAGTAAATTATGTCATAGGTTGGACGAATTATACTTGTAAGTAAAGGTACGAATGTACGTCTTATTTACCATTGACGTCGAAAGGTCGATGTCTATTAAATATTTTACGATTTAATCATGTACATCTGTGACTCAATAAAAATGGCCTCCCCATTCGACTGCTTTGTCTGCCTGAATTCTTTTTTATTTATTTAAACTATTGTGTATATCTGAATAAACTTACAACAATGTTATACCTTAAGAATTATAAAAAATATAATATAATATATAAGTAAAGTCGACGGGGCGGCCTAATGTTGCTATCAGCCAAACAGCGAGGGGGTCTATCCCCTTTTCAATAGCGTTAGACCAAGGAAATTATTTTAGCGTCTGATGTGGAGCGCCACACCTACCATCAGCTCCTCACTTTACCGCACAGATCCCTGTGCTACTCAAACGCTGAGTTGGCGAGGGCCTGTATCGAACCAGGAACCTTGGGATTTCTAGCCGAACGTTCTACCGACTTAGCTAAACCAGCCACCCTAGCAAATATATGCACCCCGGGTGCAAGTATTTAATGTAATAAAATATTAGATTAAATTATAAAGACGAATGAAACTAAATAAGAATTCAGATAAAAAGATTTGAAACAAAGGGGTATAATCGAAAAATAAAACAACTGAAACTTTCTCTTCCATCACTTCCGTCGTTCATTGCTAAACTTTCCTAATTTAACTATTTAGTTAAAATAGGAATCAAATTACAGTTATTTCTTTTTGTTAATGGATTTCTTTTAAGATTTATCGCCGAGATTTTTGCTCGTATTCATTAAGATAAAACCAAACAATTAGAAATCAATAATACTAAGCACATATTTATCAAAATCAAAATTCTAATATTAATATGCAAATTAGCCTTTTCATTCACTCTGTAAACCTCTATTTTGTTGTATATATAAATACAATTGGATGTTTTTAGTATGTAGATCAGCCAACGCCGGGGGTCTAGTGGCTTCGGCCCTGGATCTTTACGAGTTTATTGCGTCGATCCCAGGGGCTATCCCCCCAGGCAATACCTGCCCCCTTGATTTAAAGGGCAGGGATGGGTTTATTGCCCAGCGCCTGAGGCACCCCTCTTGAGGATCGACGCAATTTTTGTTCCTTCCCACCCACGTTAAAACGAGGCCTTGTGCCCAGCCCATACAAGTGGGTACGAGGCAAATACCTGTAGATCTGGCCAAAGCCGGGGGTCCAGTGACTTTACAAATTAATAGCGTCGATCCCAGGGGGCTATCCCACAGGCAATACCTGCCCACTTGATTTAAAGGGGCAGGGTTGGGTTTATTGCCCAGCGCCTGAGCCCCACCCCCTTGGGGTCGAATGCCGACGGGATCGACGCAATTTTTTCCACCCACCACCCATGAGCCTCGGCTTGTGGGTGGGCCCACATAAAAATGTCCTTGTGTAACGCCCTCATAAGTGGGATGAGAGCAAATACCTATAGATATGGTCAACAGTATTAGTCAAATGAAACAATTTTATTAATAATTGAGATTTAAATAAAAATACAATCATGGAGAATGTGACGTAAATAACTAAGGGAATTATGACATAAGTAGTAATATAGATATGATCAACAGTATTAGTCAAATAAAACAATTTTATTAATAATTGAGGTTTAAATGAAATCGTGGAGAATGTGACGTAAATAACTGAGGGGGAATTGTGACTTGAGTGGTGATATAGTTTCGGTTACAGACAGAAAAACACACAATCACCATTGGATGCCAAAGATGAGAGGATTGATCCCGGAAATCTTGAGCAAAGTCAAACAAAGTGCTCAACTTAAGGTTCAACTTTATATTTGGAGGCGCGTGGTCTAATGGTTAGAGTCGAAGGAAATGGACTCGTCAACGCGAGTTCAATTCCTGGACGAAGATGTTGGCATTTCACATAGCGCTAATACCCTTGGGAAAGGTATAAATCCAATTCTCCCTCCAGCTATGGGTAAATAGCAGGACAGACTGGACTCTTTAACCATGGCTAGGTAATCAGTCTATGAGAAGGAAAACTCTGAAATTCAAACCTGTTAGACTCCGCTTAAGAAATTGACCTTGTGCCGCATCCTGCTCGTGCGGTGTGGTTGGCATATATATATATATATATATACGTGAAAATGGAGATAATCTACGAGATATGATTTTTCGCAAATAGCTAAAAATAAATTTCTTTGGACTATATCTTATGACACAAAAGACGAAATGATTAATTTTTTTTATGTATCGATTTTTTTTTTATTGGCTGCCCTGTTCATAGGATTGCTTTTAATACGTTTGAGAATAAAATGATAATATTGCAAACTAATAACGCTAATTAATTATCTATTAAACCCGGTTTTGTTAAAACCAGAATGCAAATTATCCCCACCATGTTAATGAATGGATTTGAATGCATCAATAATATCAATATTTCGCCCTGTCGGCTGGGGTGTTAGAATGCACCGACTGCACCTCTGCAGAGGGGTAAAACTCCCCCAATGGGGCCACCTGTTGGTCGTGGGTGGCGACCCGTGATGCTTAAGGATAGAGTCCAGGTGGATGAGCAGTTCATGACTTGCAATACTCCACTTTGGCCCTATCTTGGGCTAGACGGGCGGTCGGAAAGGCCCCCTCCGATCAATCGGCTGGTCACGTCAAGCTCTAGCACCTATATGATTTTCCCAACCCTATTGCCCTTATGGCAAGCCCCAACCCTTTTTTTATCATATGGGTGCTAGAATGAGGGTCTACATGTCTTGGGAATGACGTTAAACTCTATCTGATGGTGAGATTCCAGTTTTGGAGGTTTGGGGAATGTGGAACACCACGTCATCCCCATTGCTCCCTGGTCCACTCTGACCCGGAGTGGTAGTACCTGTTAGGGTCCCATCTATGGGTTAAATAGAAAAATGTATTTATAAAAAAAATTGTATTATCCATTAAGAATTGATTTATTTCAAAACTTTATCGGCATTAAATGACCCACTGAGGTTGATATGCCGTAAAACAAAAACAAATCAAACCAAACCAAATATCAATATTGCGGATAGTGTATTTATATCTAAGTTAGTAGGTACCACCAAAATACGTCACGAAACGTAAATATTTTTTTGAACTTAAAAAAATTTCGCAAAAAAGAAATAACGAACATAAAGAGTTATTACAAAGAAAACGGTTAATTCAAAGATCAAATTATCCAATTGGGGAAAAATTACTCGCTGTTATCTTTAAAAATAAGTAAAACAATCCGTTTTTATTATAA
>CM042178.1:22070919-22075919 GCA_023376005.1 Doryteuthis pealeii | reverse complement strand
CCACTCCGACCTCCGCACCCACCCATCCTCAAAATAAAAGAAGCAAATCCTGAAGGAGATGAAGGAATCATATCTGCTTCACTAACGACGTGGTACCCGCTTCTCTGCCACTTTTTTTTTCGGGTAGGTATATCTATCTATATATATATATATATATATATATATATATATATATATATATAACGGGTACAGAGGCAACGCTTTCAACAGGTGAATGCGTTTACAGGTTGAAAAACGAAAGAGTAAGGATAAGGGGGTGGGGGAGATGAGAGAAGATGAGGAGGGGGGAAGATGAGAGGAGATGGGGGAGGGGGAAGATGAGAGGAGATGGGGAGGGGAAGATGAGAGGAGATGGGGGAGGGGGAAGATGAGAGGGGAGGGGTGTATATTTTTTATTTGTTTTGTTTTTCTTTTGCTATGTCTTTTACATCACTGTTTTTTCCTTTACTTTCTTTTCTTTTCTTTTTTTTTTCTTCAGATATTGCAGATATTTCTTTCTTTCTTTCTCTCTTTCTTTTCTACTTCTCGCTCTCCCTCTTTCTTTCCTTCTTGCAAACTATTTGTTTTTCTATCTTTCTTTCTTTCTTTCGTTCTTTCTTTCTTTCTTGTAGAATCTCTGTCTATCGTTTCTTTCTTTCTTTTACTTTCATTTCTTCCTCATTTTCTTTCTTTCTTTCTTTCTTTCTTTCTTTCTCTTTTTCTTTCTTTCTTCCTTTCTTTCATTCTTTCTTCCAGACTATTAGTCTTTCTTTCTTTCTCACAGACTACGTGTCTTTTTTTCTTCCTTTCTTTTTTTTCTCACAGACTATTACTCTTTCTTTACTTCTTTCTTACTTACTTTCTTTCTTTCTCACAGACTATGTGTTTTTCTTTTTTCTTTCTTTCTTTCTTTCTTTCTTTCTTTCTTTCTTTCTTTCTTTCACACAGACGATGTTTCTCTCTCTCTTTCTTTTTTCTTTCTTTCTTCCAGGCTATTAGCCTTTCTTTCTTTCTTTCTTTCTTTCTTTCTTTCTCATATACTATGTTTCTTTCTTCCTTTCTTTCTTTATTTCTTTCTTCCAGACTATTAGTCTTTCTTTCTTTCTTTCTTTCTCACAGGCTATGTTTCTTTCTTTCTTTCTTTCCTTATTTATTTATTTCTCACAGACTATGTGTTTTTCTTTTTTCTTTCTTTCTTTCTTTCTTTCTTTCTTTCTTTCACAGACGATGTTTCTTTCTCTCTCTCTCTTCTTCTTTTCTTCTTTCTTCCAGGCTATAGTTTTTCTTTCTTTCTTTCTTTCTTTCTCACATACTATGTTTCTTTCTTCCTTTCTTTCTTTATTTCTTTCTTCCAGACTATTAGTCTTTCTTTCTTTCTTCTCACAGGCTATGTTTTCTTTCTTTCTTTCTTTCTTTCTTTATTTATCTATTTCTCACAGTCTATGTGTCTTTCTTTCTTTCTTTCTTTCACACAGACAATGTTTCTCTCTCTCTCTTCTCTCTCTCTTCTCTCTCTTCTCTCTCCAGACTATTAGTCTTTCTTTCTTTCTTTCTTTTTTCTCACATACTATGTTTCTTTCTTCCTTTCTTTCTTTATTTCTTTCTTCCAGACTATTAGTCTTTCTTTCTTTCTTTCTACAGGCTATGTTTCTTTCTTTCTTTCTTTCTTTCTTCTTTCTTCTTTCTTTCTTTCTTTCTTTCTCGTTTTTATTTTTATTTTCTTCTTCACTTCCCTTTTGTGTGTCTCCTTTTGTCCCTATCGAATGACCGCCATCCAAAGGACCTGGCGTGCCAACGTCAATATATCAGCCTGGCCTTTATGAATCAAAAAAAGGAAATCCTTTAGGCGTTGGGCGACCAAGTCAACCATTTCAGGCCTATCACGTGACCAAAAAACCCAACCTACACCGGTCAGGGGGATAAATACCATCACTCGATGCTCGTCGCGTTCATGGTCGTTGTCCCCTCTTGACTCTTTCTCGCAATCCGTCCCTATCGGTGATCGCTAGAAGGCTTCCAGTGTCCGCACAGTGCTGATGCTTAAGCTGGGCTTAACATTGTCTTAATAATTTACACAAGACTTTGTTCTTGATGAAGTTTTCGTTTATTCTTAGCCCATTTTTGATTCCACTGCGGGAAGAGACCAATCCCGGGAGAGACGACAATCGCGTCTGCTCTCCTTCAAATCTGGGTCGACACTGCTAGCTAAACTAAACTATGCTCACGTGTCTGTCATGGCACTTAATCGCGCACCTCTAAGGGGTCAAAGTTTATTAACCACCCACCGGGTGATTTTCCATAGACTCCCTGGTTTTGAATTAACAGAACTTTCCGCCCTGTCGGCTGGGGCGTTAGAAATACCGACTGCACCTTTGCAAAAGGGTTAAGATTCCCCAATTGTCACCTGTTGGCCGTGGGTGGCGACCCCTGATGCTTAAGGATGGAACCCAGGTTGAACTCTATCTGATGTGAGGTTCCAGTTTTTGGAGGTTTGGGGAATGTGGAGCACCGCTTCATCACCATTGCTCCCTGGTCCACTCTGGCCCGGAGTGGTAGTACCTGTTAGAGTCCCATCTATGGGTTAAATAGAAAACATGAGTTTATAAACAAAATTGTATTATCCATTAAAAATGAAATTATTTCAAAACTTTGTCGGCATTGAACATTTTTGAATACCAAATTATCAATAGAAGTATTCGGCATAAAATAACCCAAGGGATTGACATGCCGTAAAACCCAACCTAACCTAATTTAACATAACTTTATTCAAATATTTCTAGCTACAGGTACGTTCACAATTAATGACTTCTCATAAATTGTAACACTTAATTCCCCATCAGTACTCACCATGTTTACTTTGGGATCAGAGAGTGGAAAATTACCGGTGACAGTTATAACCTTTTGATCCCTTGAAAACGCACCATGACATACACGTGATAGAATTACATTTGGCTTAGCTTTGGAAGGAGAAAGACATGATTGTCTTCTCTTCGGGGTCAAATCTCAATCCCCGCGGTGGAATTAAATTATGGGTTCATAAATAATAAAACTTGATCAAGTATAAACCAAGTCTTGTTAGTTTATCAAATGTGAAAACAAGCAATGCCCAACAAAACAGAAGAAGAAAACCAGCCCTTGAATAGGTTCTAGAGTTTCCCTACTACTAAAAATTGGTTTCTAAAAGCATTTTTGCCTCAGGAAATTTAACCAGTTTTAAGTTATTGATGATTTTCATAGCAAGTGGGCTAGAGTTTTTAAGTAGTAGTCCGGGAAATGCTATCTCTCTTTCTCTGGTCCTGCGAACAAAGCGCATGGTTTAGGCGCTTTGTGCCTCTGACAATTAAGTTGGGGGTTTTGCCCCGCAACCGACTATCAGTAAGTGATATTCCTTCAGAATCTGTGTATCACTTCTTTTAGACATAGTCCTACTTTCTTTATACATATTTATGTATTTGTTCACTATGTATTGCTGTACATTTTGTCATGAGTATATGTATACCTGTCTTGGATATGTGCTCACAAATTAAACTCCATAAACTCGAATTCCATGTCAAATCATCCAGGTCATGTCACCCACCCTCTTCAATTTTTCTGAAATTTTGTACAGGTGTGGACTATGTCAGAGTTAGACATTCACCAAAATTTGAGCTTCCAATTCCAAGAATTGGCAGAGTTCTGTCAATTTTTAGCTCTCCAAATTTGATAGGGGGTCGCGAAAAATGGTGATTGTTTGTAATCTATTTTTGTCTGTAAAATGAGTTCTAGTGATTCCCTACTTCTAAAAATCTGTTTATAAAAGCATTTTTACCCAGGGAGTCCAAAAATGCTATCAAAAAAGTCTTAAAATCAACCAATTTTAAGTTATTGATAATTTCTGATTTTTTTCATAGCAAGATCAATATCCCGATGTGGCACTGCATCTATGACAAAGATATTTTTCTATTATTATTTTACATATATTGAACAAAAAGATATTTTGTATTTTTCTCAGAACCAAAGCTATAACATCAGTTATAATTTTACAAATCAGAAATCATTACTCGGATGGTTTGCGAGATGGATGATACAGCTGCTATTTTGTTGAGCGCTCCTTCCAATAATGGATCTGCAGGACTGATCTATCAACGATTACACCAAGATAGAGCGCCCTTGGTGGTTCACCATGGATAGCATGTGACACAAGGTCGCAAGTATAGATTAAACCTTGATTAGGCAACCAGTCTATGAGAAGGAAAACTCTGAATTCAAACGCGTTAAACTTCGATTAAAAAATTGGCCGTGAGTCACATCCTGCTCGTGCGGAGGGGTTTGTAAATATATATATATATATATATATATATATATATTATTATTATTTATATTTCTGCTTGAAGGCAATTATAAATGCATGTATCGAATAAGATTCGATAATTATAGAAAATAATCTTGACAAGTAAATCCCGCAAAGGATGGCTCGCCATGTAGAACACCGTACAGACTGTTTCGACTTTATTAAGTCTCTTCAGCGATGTATACTAACGACTCCCCTCCGACAGGAATCGAAACCGGGACTTCACAGGCATAGTCAGAGACCATATCCGTTCGGCCGCCGGTACATAGCGAACAATCCCTGCGAAATTAACCTTGTCAATGATGATACTACTATTACACGCCCCTGTCATAGCAGGCAAGTGGACGTTTTTTATTTAGTAAACAAACCCGGCCGTTAGCTCTTCGGCGAAGTGAATAAGATTTTTGGATGTTTGTTTTTTTATAGAAGCAAGTTGAATAAATTATTATTTATATTTCTGCTTGAAGGCAATTATAAATGCATGTATCGAATAAGATTCGATTAATTATAGAATATATATATATATATATATATATATATATATATATATATATAAGATCTCAAAAGAATTCGACGCAAAGAAGTTGTTGTTTTTTTTTCACGGAACAGATGGACCCGCCACTTCTAACACACTTCTCTGCCCGGATTATAGTGGCCTGTCAAACATTTGAAAAATCTTTTAATTCTTTTG
>CM042178.1:22060919-22065919 GCA_023376005.1 Doryteuthis pealeii | reverse complement strand
CATCACTTCTACAGGACGAAGTCCAATTTTCTTTATACACTTCTATAATTGCGTTCTGTATGTATCTGTTTTGTATACCTATCTAGCACCTCGTAATTTGTATATGTATTAATGTATTTCTATGTGTATTTCTATGTGCTCACTATTAAAGTCTATGTTTGTTATATCTTATAACTTATTTGTCGGAATATTTCTTGTACTTATATGTACCCCGTTGGAAGGTCACTCTAAGCCTTCCAACTAATTATAATACTCTTATTATATCTTATATCTTATAACTTATTGTCGGAATATTTCTTGTACTTATATATACCACGTTGGAAGGTCACTCTAAGCCTTCCAACTAATTATAATACTCTTATTATATCTTATATCTTATAACTTATTTGTCGGAATATTTCTTGTACTTATATATACCCACGTTGGAAGGTCACTCTAAGCCTTCCAACTAATTATAATACTCTTATTATATCTTATATCTTATACTTATTTGTCGGAATATTTCTTGTACTTATATAACCCACGTTGGAAGGTCACTCTAAGCCTTCCAACTAATTATAATACTCTTATTATATCTTATATCTTATAACTTCTTTGTCGGAATATTTCTTGTACTTATATGTACCCACGTTGGAAGGTCACTCTAAGCCTTCCAACTAATTATAATACCTTTAAAATCCAACAGAGGGTTTGGGTAAGATATACTTCCAGTTTTATTTTACACTCAATTAAGTAACAATTCTATGAGTGTCTATGTAACAACTAAACGTAAGGAGTAAATCGAGTCAATCCGTGTGTGTGTGTGTGTGTGGTGTGTGTGTGTGTGTGTGTGTGTGTGTGAATTAAAGTTGATTACGGTTTATGTGACACTATGGGCCTACTTAAAGTATTGCTATGATATTAAACAATTTCTGCGACGCGCCTAGATTGAAGCTGAAACAGAAGTTTACTGCTGGATAGCTCCCAGGGAAATGGGTATTTATTCAATTTTCGCTTTATATAGCAAAATTCCCAATGTAGTTGTGTGACACTATAAACTTGTATACTCTTGGGTGCAGATAGATGCACTAGTTCATATGTGTGACTATGACCATATATATATATATATATATATATATATATATATATATATATTGTGTGTGTGTGTGTGTGTGTGTGTGTGTGTGTGTGTGTGAGTGTATATATATATATATATATATATATATATTCCTATTTGAATGTATTTCTATGTGCTCACTATTAAAGTCTATGTTTGTTATATCTTATAACTTCTTTGTCGGAATATTTCTTGTACTTATATGTACGTTGGAAAGGTTACCCTGAGCCTTCCAACTAATTATAATACTTTTAAAACCAACGCAGTCAACTATGTGGTCATAAAGACCCATCTTCTTGACGCACTGGGACGCATGCCGAGGTGACCCCGGTTGGGGTTGATCCCTTCCCAGTTTACACTCCAGTAGCACCTATTTTAGAGTTTGACCTCTTTGTCCGAAGTCACCTAGTGACCTTTTCCCGCGAATTCCACGCTGTGATTGTTCTAATGCCCAATTCCTTTTTTAGCGGTTCCTATTATACCGATTCTAATCAAGGTCCTGCAGAGAGTGAGCGCCCTTCAAACCCTCGACAACCCACTTCTATAAGCTCATGTAGAGCTCACCTCAAACAAATCCCGTTTATGTAATATTTCATGGCCCTCAATAGTAGCTCGCTGGAATAATTACCGTATTTGGCGGCATATAAGACACACAGGCATATAAGACGCACCCACATTTCAGCAGGCCAGATTCAACAAAAAATTTTTTTAATCTATCTAAGAATATATTGTTGAAAACAGTCTAGCTGTGCATTACACAAGCAGAAACATAGCTTTATAAAAACAATTTTGCAGTACTGGCAAGCAATAAACATACACAAGACATCTCGATGATTACGACAAGAAGGTTCCCGATTACGACTAAAAGGTTCCCGAGTCCGACAAGAAATACCTGAAGAAGGTCGGAGGGCACATCGGCCGAAACGTTGTACAGATAACAATGAAGATGAGGACAATAGTCCGAATATTTCAAATAATACTAATTATTAAGCCTCATCTAAAAAATTCAGAGAAAAACGGAATGGTCCATAATTTTTCTGATGTGACAACAGCCCTGTTCCCAATCCCCCATACCAACTTCGGATCGGGGGGTGGCGTGTTAAAGTGTGACACACGTAGATAGGTAAATACAAAAGTAAAGTCGGCGAGGGTGTCTATCCCCTTCTCACAACGCTATATCAGGGAGATTGTTTTTGCGTCCGAACCACCTCTCTTCTTTTTTCTTTTTTTTTTTAGTGGAGATAAAAAATGTCTAGGTCGGTATCAGCCAGACAGCGAGGGAGTCCATCCCCTTTTCACAAGCGCTAGTCCAAAGAGATTGTTTTTATCGTCTGAGGCGGAGCGTCACACCTACCATCAGCTCTTCAGTGTGTGAGTAGCACAGGGGTCTGTGCGGTAAAGTGAGTGAGTTGGCGAGGGCCGTTATCGAACCAGGAACCTTATGGTTTCTGCAATGTGTCTTCTGAAGCCGCCTCCTTTAGAGGTACCAGATACCGTATTTGACGGCATATAAGACGCACGGGCATATAAGACGCAACCCCCATTTCAGCAGGTCAGATTCAGGAAAAAAAGCTTTTGGTGTATTTAAGCATATATTGTTGAAAATACGCTCCTGTTAACCTTGATTATAACAATACCAGCAATAAAATAAGGATGCATGGAGTTTAGGGTAGGTAAAAGTACTGAGCGTAAGCTGGGTTAGTGGCATCATAGAGAAGATTAGCCTAGGCCTACGGGAGGTCTTAAACTTCACCTACGATTTATAAGACGCAGGGCAATTTTTTGAGCCAACATTTTTTTGGGGAAAAAAAGCGCGTCCTATATGTTGTCAAATACGGTACTTTCTACAATACCACAATTGTTTTTTAAGGGGAAGTAAAGATTTACATGATATATGGTGTGGTTAGTTTGCATTCAGGTTTTAACAAAACCGGGTTTGATAAATAATTACTTGGTGTCATTGATCTCTAATTTTATTGTTTTATTCTCCAACGTGTTAAAATCATTCCTTGTGATTCCCAGGTGGACGCTCTACCAACTGGGCTAAACCGGCCCTGAGAACATGTCTGAACATGTGTTTAGTGGTGTATAAAGTTCTGTTCAAACGTGTTTAGTGTCTGTTTGTCGTGTGATCTTATTCAGTAATAGCGTTCGTTACTCATTGAATAGAACAATGAATTGAATAATGTGGCTTCGATTACTTCAGGTGTTAATGTACGGTTAACGATATTTTTGGGAGAAAAAACAAGACGGGTAAAAAAGGAAAAAGAAGAAAGAAAGAAAGAAAGAAAGAAAAAAGAAAAAGAAGAAAAAAAGAAAAAGAAAAAAGAAGTAAAAAGAAAAAGAAGAAAAAAGAAGAAAAAAGTAGGAAAAAAGAAAAAAAAAAGACAAGAAGAGAAAGAAGAAAAAAGATGAAAAAAGAAAAAGAAGGAAAAAAGAAAAAAGAAAAGGGAAAAAGTAGAAATAAAGAAAAAGAAGAAAAAGAACGAAAAAAGCAGAAAAAAATAAAAAAGAAGAAAAAGTAGAAGAAAAGAAGAAAAGAAGAAAAAGAAAAAGAAAAGAAAAAGGATAAAGTAAAAAAAATAAAAAGAAAAGAAAGAAAAAGAAAAAAAGAAAAGAAAAAGAAGAAAAAAGTAGAAAAAAGAAGAAAAGAAAAAAGGAAAAGAAAGTAGAAATAAAGAAAAAGAAAGAAAGAAGAAAAAAAGAAGGAAAAAGCAGAAAAAAATAAAAAAAAAAAGTAGAAGAAAAAGTAGAAGAAAAAGAAAAAAAAAGAAAAAAAAAGAAAAAGAAGAAGAAAGTAGAAAAATAAAAAGAAGAAACGAAGAAAAAGAAGAAAAAGAGGAAAAAAGCAGAAAAAAATAAAAAGAAGAAAAGTAGAAAAAGAAGAAAAAAAAGAAAAAAGAAGAAAAAGTAGAAAAAAGAAAAGAAGAAACGAAGAAAAGAAGAAAAAAGAGGAAAAAAGAAGAAAAAAGAAAAAGAAGAAAAAAAGAAAAGTAGAAGAAAGAAAAGAAGAAAAGAAGAAAAGAAGAAAAAAAAGAAAAAAAAGAAAAAGAAAAAGAAAAAAAGCAGTATGTGCAGTTGCAGTTTCTGATCTTACTGGAAAAACGGCCGAGCTTATCACCGTTCGGGGGGGGGGGCAAAGTTCAGCTACTGGACATATATGCCAAAAAGGGAGGTCCTCTTTAAAAACAATTGTGATATTGTAAAAAGTACCTGCTACCTCTAAAAGGGGGCGGCTTCATTCCTGAAATGAGGTAACCAAGCGAGCACAAAATACTATTAGTATTTATGTAATTTAACCATTGTAGTTATTTTTGACAATAACAAAATAAGTAAAATTATTCAAATCAATTATTATTCTGTTAACTCCATTGCAATCAATTAGATTTCCATATGCCACAGTCAAATGAGCTGTATATCTTTATTAAATTATAAAATGATTTTATTAGTTAAGTTAAAATTTAAAGTTAATACATACAATGACATCGTGGCATGCATTCAAAAAACCTGAAAAAGAAAAATTGCAAAAATCTTTTATCTTATTATAATGGAGATACGATATCTGTCTATAATAAAAACAACGTTACTGCTTACGTCCCAATACTCTCAGGAATTGCGTAAGTTTATCAATAATGAGTACATAATCTATAGTCAAAAAACATAGAATAAATCTTATTTATTAACGATGTTTATGAAAATATGAGTTAGATTTGCCTCAGGACAGCCCATGTTAGTAGTGTGTTTAAAAACCTGCAATGTATCTTATATATCACTAAGAAATAAAGGTTTACATAATATATGGTGTGGTTAATTTGCATACAGATTTTAACTAAACCGGGTTTGATAAATAATTACTTGGTGTTATTGATCTCTAATACGTATTAAAATCAGCCCTATGAATGGT
>CM042178.1:22038419-22050919 GCA_023376005.1 Doryteuthis pealeii | reverse complement strand
CTATGAGTTTTAAAGTGTTCAAGCTACAAGTTTTAAAATATTTAAGCTATGAGTTTTATAGTGTCCAAGCCATTATGAATTATAAAGTGTTCAAGCTATGAAATAGTGGAATAATTAAACAAACAAGCACGAGTCGATAGCAAGAAATTTCTTACTATCGACTTTGCTTGGAGGCCCCAAGTCGAGTGGTTTCATGAAAAGTGGTTAATGTCCGGTGAGACGTGGGAAACGCTGGTGAACTTGACAGCACAACAGGTTTAATCCGAAACTATATCACAACTCAAGTCACAATTCCCTTAGTTATTTACGTCACATTCTCCATGATTTTAGTTTAATTTCTCCCTGCGCGCCCCATATTTTCTGGCCTTGTGTCACATCAAAGCTAAGCTGAGTAAATAACTATAACTACAATAAATAGGTCGAGTTGTTTCGTGAAAATTTCCGGCGAGACGTGGGAAACACTGGCTAACTTGACAGTTCAACAGGTTTAATCTTTAATTCTTTTCTTTTTCTTTAAGTTGTTTCGTGCCGTTGGGAACAGCCCATATATCTTATTATAATGGAGATTGTGTGTGTGTCTGTCTGTAACCGAAACTATATCACTACACAAATCCTAATTCCCTTTAGTTATATTCTCCATGATTTTATTTTCATTTCTCACTGCAGGTCCCATATTTTCTGGCCTTGTGCCACATCTAAGCTAAACTAAGATAACTATAGCTGTGCAATAAATGGGTTGAGTGGTTTCGTGAAAAGTGGGTAATGTCCGGCGAGACGTGGGAAACGCTAGCTAACTTGACAGCTCAACAGGTTTAATCTTTAATTCTCTTTTTTTGCCATTGGGAACAACCCATACATTTTATTTAACAGAACAATCTTTCGATGGGAAAACCCCTGGGGGGATAGGGTAACCGGGTAACTATCGAGTCACCCTTTGTTTCTTAAAAGCAAGTTTCGTGGGACCCACGGACATTGTGAACTAAAATTAATGGTTTGCTAACCCCCGAAGTAAATCAAAGGGGTTAAACCTGCCGAAACAAACCAACGACCCCTAACACACGAACGCCCCCATAAGTTGATTGTAAAAAAAAAAAAATAAATAAAAAAAATATAATATATATATATATATATATATATATATATATATATATATATACTAAATTCTGGTGTGACCCTTTTTTGCCACTGAAGTGGTAACCTTTAATCCGGAAGTTAAAAGTACAATGTTCAGGTGTTTGCTCTAGGTAGGGTGACCGGGGCCACTGGATCCCCAAAGAGGTTTAATGACCCCCTAAGTTTTTTGCCTCCTTTGCCTCAATTCCACAAAGACACGCAAAATATTTATCATGCGTACATTTAAAAAAAAAATATACAGACATCTATTAGAGGGATCATATTTAGGGGATTATATTGATAGATCAAAAAGGATTTGTACTTATTTGTGTATAACACGCACTCTTGTATAGTACGCATACCTACCTTTGAACTATAAAATATACAGACATATATTAGAGGGATCATATTTAGGGGATTATATTGATAGATCAAAAAGGATTTGTACTTATTTGTGTATAACACGCACTCTTGTATAGTACGCATACCCAACTTTGAACTATAAAATATACAGACATCTATTAGAGGGATCATATTTAGGGGATTATATTGATAGATCAAAAAGGATTTGTACTTATTTGTGTATAAAACGCACTCTTGTATAATACGCATACCCAACTTTGAACTATAAAATATACAGACATCTATTAGAGGGATCATATTTAGGGGATTATATTGATAGATCAAAAAGGATTTGTACTTATTTGTGTATTACACGCACTCTTGTATAGTACGCATACCTAACTTTGAACTATAAAATTCTGTGGGAAAAAGATTCGTATGTGTAATACGCACTGACTGATTATACCGTTATTTAACTATTTGAGTATTGTTTTTTTTTTTTTTCAGAATTATTACAAATCACAGGTAATTTTTTTTTTTTCAGAATTATTACAAATCAAAGGTAATTTTTTTTTTTTCAGAATTATTACAAATCACAGGTAATTTTTTTTTTCAGAATTATTACAAATCACAGGTAATTTTTTTTTCAGAATTATTACAAATCACAGGTAATTTTTTTTTTCAGAATTATTACAAATCACAGGTAATTTTTTTTTTCAGAATTATTACAAATCACAGGTAATTTTTTTTCAGAATTATTACAAATCACAGGTAATTTTTTTTTTTCAGAATTATTACAAATCACAGGTAATTTTTTTTTTTCAGAATTATTACAAATCACAGGTAATTTTTTTTTCAGAATTATTACAAATCACAGGTAATTTTTTTTTTTCAGAATTATTACAAATCACAGGTAATTTTTTTTTTTCAGAATTATTACAAATCACAGGTAATTTTTTTTTTTTTCAGAATTATTACAAATTAATTTTTTTTTTTCAGAATTATTACAAATCACAGGTAATTTTTTTTTTTTTTGAGGTGAGTTGTTTGTTTTATTTTGTTTTAAATTTCAGTTATTTGTGATTTGATAAAATTAGATGGGAAGAGCTCAGATAAGAATTAATTGAACTGCTCAAAATTATGCACCGCCCTGTCGGTTGGGGCGTTAGAATGCACCGACTGCACCTCTGCAGAGAGGTAAGACTCCCTCAATGGGGCCACCTGTTTGCTGTGGGTGGCGACCCGTGATGCTTAAGGATAAACCCAGGTGGATGAACAGTTCATGACATGCAATACTCTACTTTGGCCCTATCTTGGGCTAGATGGGCGGTCGGAGAGGCTCCCTCCGATCAATCGGCTGATCACGTCAAGCCCTAGCACCTATATGATTGCCCCAACCCTATTGCCCTTATGGCAAGCCCCAACCTCTTTTTATCACGTGGGTGCTAGAAGGCGGTGGCTGCGGGTCTACATGTCCTGGGAATGACGTTAAACTGTATCTGATGGTGAGGTTCCAGTTTTGGAGGTTTGGGGAATGTGGAGCACTCCTTCATCACCATTACTCCCTGATCCGGAGTGGTATTACCTGTTAGGGTCCCATCTATGGGTTAAATAGAAAACATGAGTTTATAAACAAAATTGTATTATCCATTAAAAATAAAATTATTTCAAAACTTTGTTAGGATTAAACATTTTTTTTTTACCAATAGAAGTATTCGGCATAAAATAACCCAAGGGGTTGACATGCCGTAAAACACAACCAACCAATCAAATTATGCAAATATTGGTTGTGGTTTAAAATCCATGACGATTTAAATTATTCAAATTTGTCGTAATTTTTTTATCATTTTTATCTTCTTCATAGGTTCTCAAATGCCTTGTATCGAGAATTTCAGTTATTTCTAAAAAAAAAATTTCAGTTATATCTAAAAAAAAAATTTCAGTTATTTCTAAAAAAAAAATTTCAGTTATTTCTAAAAAAAAAATTTCAGTTATTTCTAAAAAAAAAATTTCAGTTATTTCTAAAAAAATAAAAAATTAAAAAATCTCTAATAGATTGTTAAAATATTTGTAATAATTTTAACAGTTGCATTTGCACATTAAGTTAACCCATTGAAACTCAAGTTGATTCAAGTCAGAATTATGCCATTTTTTTAAATTTTTTTTTTGCGGGGTGGGGGCATGATATCATCTTTATTTACTGTATTCTACCGTTGTAGTCTTAAGGGCCGGGTTAGCTCAGCCGGTAGAGTGTTCGGCTAGAAACCACAAGGTTCCTAGTTCGATACTGGTCCTCGCCAACTCAGCGTATGAGTAGCACAGGGATCTGTGCGGTAAAGTAAGGAGCTGATGGTAGGTTTGGAGCTCCACCTCAGATGCTAAAATAATCTCCTTGGTCTAGCGCAAGTGAAAAGGGGATAGACTCCCTCGCTGATTAGCTGATACCGACTTTTGGCCGCCCCGACGACTTTACTTTTTACCGTTGTAGTAGTTTGGAAAATCCTACAGCAGCATTCAGTCCCTTTTCCTTTGAAGCCACTTTATACTATCCCTTGAGAGGGTCCTTAGCTCCGTTACTCGTTAGCCAGATTAATACTAGAAAAAAATAAAAATAAAAATGGAGGTACGTGGAGTAATGTTTAAATGACTGAAATAGTTTTGGTTCCAGACTGACAGTTTCCATAATCTCCATTATAAAAAGATGTAATTTTTTCCCCGTATGATTTTTCTCATATATAACAGATGAATTATAAAATTCATTAATTGATAATAAACAAATACTGAAAAATTCATTAAAATTGGATAATATCCTGATTTTTGGTAATTTTTTTTGCAATCGCGAATGTTACATTTATTTTGTAAACACAGATTTTAAACAGTGTTTCAGGTCATACGCGATCGAAATTCACCGAAAAAATCGTTTTAAATAAATTAAAAATAAATTACGTGTAATATTTTTTTTCCCTTTTTTCTACTTATGTTACTACTTTTCAACTTAGACAAAACTTTGACCTTAAATAATCGATTTAATTCATTTTAATTCATTTTCTAAATGAACAGCTGCTGAATTTTTGGGTATACCTAGTATTTACCAAATCCTCCGCACGCGCAGGGTATGACACAAGGGCAATTTTTTAGCGGAGTAAACCAGGTTTCTATTTAGAGTTTTCCTTCTCCTTGACCAGATACCGTACCAAGGTTGGTTGGTTGGTTGGTTGGTTGGTTTTAACAGCATGTCAACCCGTCTGGGGTTATGTCATACCTACCGCTTAGGAAGTATTACATGTTGTGTATCTATATTTACACTATTATAGTAATTGATTTTAACAATGTGTTAGCAACATTGTTGTATGGTATTGATTAGGTTCATGTCTATATTTTATGGTATAACTTTATTTCCTTCAGAAAGGTTGAAGAGCCTAGTCCGCCCCACTATTTATCCATAGTTGGAGGGAGAATAGTTATATTCATACCTTTCCCAAGGGTATTAGTGCCATATGAAATGCAACCAGCAGCGCCCATGATTTGAACTCGTATCGCCGTGTTCATTTACATTAAGCCATTTACATTACAAAAAAACATTATTACAATCATTATCAATTATTTGGACGGTCTCATATTTAACCAGAGGGTGTGGCAAGATGATAACGGTCGCAAGATTAAGAAAGGGGAATAGTTGGATGGACTCATACCTTTCCCAAGGGTATTAATGCCATATGAAATGCAATCAACAGCGTCCAGGATCTGAACTCGTATCGCCGTGTCCATTTAAAATACGCCATTTTTTTCTGAGGTGGAGCGCCACACCTACCATCAGCTCCCCCACTTTACCCACTGCTACTCTTACACTGACATTATAAAAACTAGCAAAATAAAATAACACCCTCTGGGCAACGCAAAATGAATATTGCCTGAGGGGATAGGAGTTGAAAATTTAATATCAGAGAGTTTGTATCATAAATAGAGTAAAATCATCAAATTTATTAAAGGAGTAAAAAATTAAAAAAATTGAAATGGAAACTTAGTTCTGATAAGTTTAAATATACATCAAAATAAAACAAACTATATATATATATATATATATATATATATATATATATATATATATAGAGAGAGAGAGAGAGAGAGATAATACTAGGTATGTATTTATTAAACCTTGTTTAAAAAAAACCCAATGAGGACTGTCTAACATTGCATGCTCAAATTTTAAGTGTATTTATTCTATGTTATGACGATTTTAGGTAGTGTGACGTAAGCAGTGACGTAGTTTTTGTTACCGACAAAAACCGGAAGCGAATCTCCATTATTAATAGATTATTATTATTACGATCATTATCAACTATTTGGACGGTCTCATTTTTAACCAGAGGTGTGTAAGCAGGATGATAACGGTCGCAAGATTAAGGAACACGAGTATTGATATATAGATGGCTACAAGCATGTGTAGGTGTTTATTAGTGTGGAGGGGGGGGGGACAAACAAAACAAAAGTAACTGGTAATTCAAGTCTGGCCGGAAATAAAAAAAAAATAAAAAATAAAAAAAGCCTGTTTTCGAGCAAAACCTTTAATGAAACTTTACAACGCGCCGGCAGTGACTATCGGCCACTCGTTAATCAGGTTAGTCTATACACAATAACATTTCTGACTGGGGAACTTTCTATTTTATCACGACAATAGAAAGAAGGAGAAATAAAAATAAAAAAAGCACTGAACGATCATCATCATCAGCAGCAGCAGCAGCATAATCAAGAAGGCGTATCGAGAGCACGGATTCCACCTTCTGTCGTCCAGTCTTTGTGGGGCCGGGGGGGGGGCTGTAGAATACGCCGAGTGCCCTTTCTGCAGAGGCGGGGGGGTAAGACCTCCCCATCCCCATCCCCATCCCCACCCCCATCTCCATCCCCATTGGGGCCCACCTGTTGGCCGTGGGTGGTAACCCGCGATACTTCAGGACGGAATTGTGGAAGCTGAGCAATCCATAATATGCAGCACTGGCACAGATAGATAGATAGATAGATAGATAGATAGATAGAGAGAGAGAGAGAGAGAGAGAGAGAGAGAGAGAGTTAGGTGTGCCTTTATAGTATGTGGCCTACCTTTTTGATTCTGTTATAGCATGTGGCCTACCCTTTCGATTCTGTTATAGTATGTGGTCTACCCGGTTTGAATGTCCTACCTCAGTAAGAGTATATTTAAAGATATAAGTAGTAGGCAATTTATTGAAACTAATTATTTTTCATACTTATTAAATTTCAAGAAATGCAATTCAGTCCTGAGCTGTATATAGTAATTAAGAATAATTAAAAAAGAATTTATCCATAATTGACATGAATCAGAGATCTATTTAATTCTAAAATTCTGAAAAAGGGTTAGGGGTTATTATAACATTATATGCCTTTTATGGTTGGCTTCATACTATAAGAGAGACACGATTTCGTAGGCCACATTCAAAAGGTAGGCCACATACTATAATGGTACCGAGTTAGGGTTATGAACCTGAAAAGACAGTCCGTGAAGTGGAAACACTCTAATTTTTAAGTGTTCACAAACCTAATCTAATATTTCAAAAAAACGTATCCGTGACTCAGTTTAATTTCCTGTTAGTCTGACCGAACGTGTTTCCGCATCGCGTAGCTAATATTTAAACAAAGGCTTTTTAGTTTAGATAAAGATTTTTTTACACAACTATGTTTACTATTTATAAATAGTTTGTATATATAAGGCTTGTATATATTAGGTATACCCAAAATGAGGCTAAACTGCGTTTTTGGCAAAATGACTTTAGCCGAGGCCACCGATATCGTAGGCCTCGCTTTAGCCCCCACCTACAGAAAATAATTTACCAAAAATCAGGAAATTATCGGATTTTAATGAAATGTTCAGTGTTTATTTATCAATGAATGATCTTTATAATGCATTATTCACTTTATTTCAAAACTTTCTCATTTTTTTCAGGTCACTTAATTTTGACCCCCTTATATTGGGAGCGTAACATTTTTTTGCGTTTGTCTTATAGTTTTCAAATTACAGTTTAAATAAAGAGATAAAAGACCGAAATTATGAATAGAAACAAAAAAATAAAAATAAATTACGGTGGCTTTTCTATGAGAAAATAAGTACCGAAAAGCGAAAAATAAAATGTAAAAAAATAATAAATAATTAATTTTATGGAGATTTCTTTTTTACTCATTTCGATAATTATTTAATTGGCTATTATCTTATAAAAGAAAAAATTATACATCGATATTTTTTCTGCTTAAAAAGGGGGGGGGGGACATTTTCAATCGAATTTTTCTTCAAAAAGTATACTTTGATGTAATGAAATAAGGTTTTCATTAAATAGATATTTATTTTTAGAATCTAAAAATATAACATTTTAAACTTAACATCAGCTTTTTCATATTCTAAATGAATTTTATACATTAATTTTTCATTGCAAAAATCACTAAATTAAAGTTTTGAAATAAAATAACTGATGCATTATAAAATTCATTAATTGATAAATCAATTCTGAAAATTTCATTAAAATCTGATAATTACCTGATTTTTGGTAAATTATTTTGCAATCGCGAATGTTACATTAAAATTGTAAGCAAGCACCTAAAACCATTGGAAAAGAGACAGAATGGCGGATCGCGTCGAAATTGACCAAAACAAATCGTTTTAAATGTATTAAAAATAAACTGTATATGTAATGATATTTTTCTTTTTTTTAATGATGGTCATTATGTTACTACTTATCGATTTAGACAAAAGTTTGACCTTAAATAATAGATTTAATTAATTTTAATTCGTTTTTAAAATTTGTAGCTGACGACAAATTGGGTATGCCTAGTATATATAATATACACAAGTGTTATAATGATTGTTATATCAATTTCTTTTGTATAGAAATATTAGATTCGATACGTTTATAAACATAGGTTATCATAGAAGAATATTTAGAACCATAGAACTATTTGCAAATTACTTGTATTTATAATGTTTGTATATACTAGCAAAAGTATCCGTTGATTTATGTAAAATTATAAAATGTATCCGTTTAATTCCTTCTTTTTTTTTACTGTATTAAAATGTAACAATAAAATGCTAAGAATTAAATACTTGCAATTGTTCGTATTACAATTTTTATTTTTTATTTTATTTTTTCTCTTTTTTTAAAAACTCTTCTCTACATATGAAAAATTTAAATACTGATTAAAAATGGATATATTTTATTCTAAAATGAAAGTATTAATAATAAAAAACAAAGTTGAGCTATTATTAATCGTTAGAGTAAATAGTTTTCGTTTATTATTGTTATTTACTTTGCTGTAAAAAATAATTCAATCGGTAAAACCACATACAAATTAGATACTTAGAAAGATTATTTTATTGTCTTTTTAACCAAATAAATATTTCTCAGATTAGACCGGTGATACGTGAGAAATTCTGAGCTGAAACGATTAGGGCACGAATTTGTCAACTTCAAATTAACAGCAGCTACGCCATTTTAAATCACTGCTGAATATAGACAGCAGTCAGCGAATTTATTTATATTAGCAGCAGGAGCTATGGCACGATTATCGCAAATTAATTATATCCCTTAATCAGAAAAAAATCAATAACCAAATTTGGTGTGTTTCTTAGTTATCTATTAATAATGGAGATTCGCTTCCGGTTTTTGTCTGTAACAAAAACTACGTTACTGCTTACGTCTCTATACCCGAAATCATCATAACATAGAATAAATACACTCAAAATTTGAGCATGCAACATTAGACAGTCCTCATTGTTTTTTTTTAAACAAGTTTTAATTGATACATCCCCGGTATCATATATTTATATATAGTTTGTTTTATTTTAATAGATATTCAAAGTTAATAGAACTTAGTTTCGATTTCAAATTGTTTTTGTTTTTTTACTCCTTTAATAAATTTGATGATTTCATGATTTATGGTTCAAATTCTAAACTCTCCGACATTTAATTTTTTTAATTTAATTTTATTTTATGTTATTTTTTTATCTTTATTTTATTTTATTTTTATTTTACTTATGATACAAATCCTCTGACATTGAATTTTTAACTCCCACCCTTTTAGGCAATGTCTTTCAAAAATTAATTTTACGACGCCCGGAGGGTGTTTTCTGTTGCTAGATATAATAATGCAGAATGTAGGACTTACGTCCCAAGAAAGTGATATAGAGTTTCTACAGGAACGTCACTTACTGATAGCTGGTTGGGGACAAATTCCCCCACTTAAGTGTAAGAGGCACATGCGCCTAAACTATGTGAAGTGGTTGTCGGTCCCAGAAGATGAGAATTAGATTTTCTGGGGCTCCCATTCAAATACTCTTATAAAGTTATTTCCTTCACGTTCTCCATAATTTTATTTTTATTCAAACCTCAAATATTGATAAAATTGTTTTACATTATTGATACTGCTGATCATGTCTACATACTAATAACATGCAATTGTATTTATATATACAACAAAATTGCGGTTCACAGTGTTAACGAGAAGGCTAATTTGCATATTGATATTAAAAATTTGATTTTAATAAATATGTGCTTAGTATTATTGATTTCTAATTGTTTGGTTTTATTTTAATGAATATGAGCAAAAATCTCGAGCATAGATCTTAAAATAAATCCATTAACAAGAAGAAATAAATGTGATTTTATTCTTTACTTCCTATTTCAACTAAATAGTTAAATTAGGAAAATTTAGCAATGAAAGACGGGAGTGAAGGAAGAGTAAGTTTCAGTTGTTCTATTTTTCGATTATACGCCTCTCTGTTTGAAATCGTTTTTTATCTGCATTTTTAATTAGTTTCATTATCTTCTATAACTAAGGGAATTGTGGCTTGAGTAGTGATATAGTTTCGGTTACAGGCAGACAAACACACAATCTCCATTATAATAAGATTGGATAGGAATACTTGAAACCATAAAACTGTTAGAATTATTTGTACTATAAGAATACTGATAGAATATTAATATGTGCAAACCAAGCTGGTGGCTAACTGTCAGCCACCGCCTTCCAGCACGCATATGATTAAAAAAAGGTTTGGTTTTTGCTATAAGAGCCATTTGAAAAATAAGGGACGGGACAATCATATGGGTGTTAGGGCTTGACATGACCAGCCGATTGATTGAATGTAGACTCTTCTACTCAGTAAAATACACCAACTGCACCTCTGCATAGAGGTAAGACCCCTTTCCCACAATAGGGCCACCTGTTGGCCATGGTTGGCGAACCGTAATGTCTTAACAGATGGCGATAGCCGACAATTTTTGGAAGATTATGTGCTTAATTGAACTCATAACTAATTTGAAAATTAATTAGTTATAATTAAATGAATTAGGCGTGAATATCTGTTTAAATGTAAGGCGTAAACAAATCTAGAAAAAGTCAATCTCTGTATGTACATTTCAGCCTATTAGGCTTCACACGCACAAAGCACCGCCCTGTCGGCTGGGGCGTTAGAATGCACCTCTGCAGAGGGGTAAGACTCCCCCAATGGGGCCACCTGTTGGCCGTGGGTGGCGACCCGTGATGCTTAAGGATAGAGCCCAGGTGGATAAGCAGTTCATGACATGCAATACTCCACTTTGGCCCTATCTTGGGCTAGACGGGCGGTCGGAGAGGCCCCCTCCGATCAATCGGCTGGTCACGTCAAGCCCTAGCACCTATATGATTTTCCCAACCCTATTGCCTTTTTGGCAAGCCCCAACCCCTTTTTATCATATGGGTGCTAGAAGGCGGTGGCTGCGGGTCTACATGTCCTGGGAATTACGTTAAACTGTATCTGATGGTGAGGTTCCAGTTTTGGAGGTTTGGGGAATGTGGAGCACCCGTTCACCACCATTGCTCCCTGATCCACTCTGACCCGGAGTGGTAGTACCCGTTAGGGTCCCATCTATGGGTTAAATAGAAAAATGTATTTATAAAAAAAATTGTATTATCCATTAAGAATTGATTTATTTCAAAACTTTATCGGCATTAAATGACCCACTGAGGTTGATATGCCGTAAAACAAACCAAACCAAACCAAACGCACAAAGCACTACCCTGTCTATAACTCTGCTTGAATAAACATTGCTAAAGGAGTGGCAAAATATGGATCAGACCATTGTTGATAACTTGATAAAATCCTTGAAAAGTTTAATACAACCACTGAAACTATCAAATGAAGGACCTACGCGATACCAGTTCTAAATACTGTTTATTTATATTGAGTTGGTATTACCTAATCAAACTTTAAAATTGAATGTAGTCTATTACTCCAAGCTAAAAACTTTTCATATACCACTATATATATATATATATATATATATATATATATATATATATATATATATATATATATTTGACCGAATGACAGCCGATATTAAGAATATTCGTTACCCACAAACTTAAAAAAAAAATAAAATAAAAAAAAAAGAGAGAAATAAGAAATTACAATTATTCGCCCATTCCATTCATAAAGGAGGAGAAGAAGAAAGAGAGGAAAAAAAAGGAGAGGAAAAGGAAATAAGAAGAGAAATTATAACCACACAGATAAAAACATAAGCACGTCATTTCTGAAAATAAACTCTGATGATGAAGCTCTAGCTTCGAAATCGATAAGACATAAAAAACATCTTTTTGTCTTCATTTTTATACGCATTGTATTGCCTTCGAATTTAATATTTTATAACATATTTTAACAATGCTTCAAGCAAATTACCAATTACTTTTATATATATATATATATTTGAAAAAAGCAAAAAAAAGCAATAAAATAAGTCAAAGATTGACATTTAGAAAGCCGATGCTGAAGAGTTTTGGTTTTGATTAAACCATCAACAGTTAGTTAATAATCAAACATTATACGAAAAGATTTTGTGGAAACAAGCAAAAGATTGTTAACCTTTGTTCATGATTAAAACCGAAACGCTTTAGGGTCGGCTTTTTAAATGTCCATCTTTGACTTTGTTGGATTCAAATCAATTTATATATTCTGGTTCGATACCGTTCTCCGCAAATTCATCGGGTGAGTAGCACAGATTGAGAAAGTG
>CM042178.1:22005919-22033419 GCA_023376005.1 Doryteuthis pealeii | reverse complement strand
TTCCTAATTTAACTATTTAGTTAAAATAGGAAGTAAAGGATAATATTACAGTTATTTCTTCTTGTAAATAAATTTCTTTTAAGATTTATCCACGAGATTTTTGTTTATATTTCTTAAGATAAAACCAAACAATTAGAAATCAATAATACCAAGCACATATTTATTAAAATAAAATTTTAAATATCAATATGCAAATTAGCCTTCTCGTTCAAACTGTAAACCGCTATTTTGTTGTATATATAAATACAATTGCATGTTATTAGTACGTAGATATGGTCAACAGTATTAATAATGTAAGACAATTTTTATTAATAACTGAAGGTTTAAAAGAATGAAATCATGGAGAATTTGACGTAAATAATTAAGGGAATTGTGACTTGAGTAGTAATATAGTTTCGGTTACAGACAGAAAAACACACAATCTCCATTATAATAAGATTTATTCAGGCCGCAAACGTAAGGATCGAACTCGAATATAAACCACCACTGCTTCAAGGCGGTTGGTTGGTTGGTTGGTTGGTTTTTACCACATGTTGACTCTTGGGCAGTAGATGTTGATTTATTTGATATTTTTACGTTTATTTTTAACTTTGGATTTTGTTTTTATTCCATGAATTAAATTTTTTATACATCAAAATTCATTTTTCTTTATTTTCATTTTGAATTTTGAATAAATAGCTACGTATATATATTATTGTTTTATTCATTATTGTTGGGTATTCATTTTTTTTAAAGCACATTTTAAAAAAATCATTTTTAGATCTATTTAATCCATTAATGGGACTATAGTAGGTAATACTATTCCGGGGCAGAGTGGACCTGGGAGTAATAGCAATGAAAGAGTATACTACACTCCCTTGGGCTCCAAAACTGAAGACTTACCACCAGTCTAGTTTAATGTCATACACAGGGCACGCTCCATGTCGGAGAAAACAATTTATTGGTTGGTTGGTGGGTTGGCTGGTCTACACACACACAACACACACACACACACACATATATATATATATATATATATATATATATATATATATATGTCATCATCATCATCATCATCATGTCGCGCTGTTGGTAAGGATTTCCATTGCAATCTCTCTCCATCCGTCCCTATCGCTCATCATTCTCGGGGGGTCCTCTATGCAGCATCCTATATCTGCACAGTGCTGATTAATGTACGTCTTTGCTGGTCGGCCCACACTGGCGTGCCCGTGTGCTGGCTTCCACAAGAGGACGTCGCTTATGAGTTCGTCCTTGCTTCTCCAGCAGTGTCCCGCGTGTCTTGTCCGTCTTACTCGGATAGTTTGGGTGATATGTGGCAGGTGGCCGTACAGCTGTTTTCTCGTGGGGTGTTGTTTCCACATCTTGTTCAGGATCACCCGCAGCATTCTCTTGCAGCTTTCATCTAGTTTATTCTCTAGTCGCTTCGTTAGGGTCCAGGTGGTGCAGCCATACAGCAGTACTGACACGACAACGGCCTGGATTATATATATAATATATATATAATATATATATATTAGATAGAATGAATGGAGAATGAATGTGAAAAGTATTAGCATATGAAGGTGCTCCATGCTAAAATAGCAGAGCAGCTTTAAAATCAAATATTAAATATCATGGATTTAATATCCCGTAACTAAAGTTTCATGCTTACTTTCAATCATCAGACGGTCAAAATGTTAAGATTTTTAAAGCCACCGTTTTTTTTTTTTAAATCTTAACATTTTGACCGTCTGATGATTGTAAGTAAGCATGAAACTTTAGTTACGGGATATTAAATCCATAGTATTTAATATATATATATATATATATATATATATATATATATATATATATAAATTGTAAGTGTGTATGTATTTGTTGTATTGCTTAATGTCACTTTTTTGGGTGGAGGTGCACGTTTTCCTATCTCTATCTTAATACTGGTGTTCCTAAATCTCCAAACTGTTATCATCCTGCAACACCCTAAGGTTAAAAATGACACCGTCCAAATAGTCCGAGATGCAATTCAAAAATGTAAATCCAGATTATCTGGTGTCGCAGATTTCTTATTTGTCCCATATTATTTCACGCAATTTAAAAAATGAAATATTGCAAATGGTCTTGCGTCGCTTAACGTTTACCCAATGTAAAAATAAAAGGAATTGAAAGAAAAAAAGAAAAAAAAGAGAAAAAAAAAAAGAAGGAGCTACATGTTTGTTTTATTTGTAACATTGAAATTGTAAATTACGGAAAATATTTTAGTAATTTTCATCTTATATCGTCCATAGTGTAAATTAGGCAGGCGCCTGCCTTAATTTACACTATGTCAATTTACGCTATTCAAAAATACAACGACGATTGACGAAAATAACCGTTATAAAATGCATTGGGAATTATTTTACAATAAAAACGTATTGGAAATGATTTTTATTTTAAAAATACATTGAAAATGGTTATACTATCAAATGCATTGGAAATGACTTTATAGAAATACATGGGAAATGATTTTACTATAACAATGAATTAAATGTTATTTTACTATAAATTGCTTTTTGGAAATAATTAATTGAAAATTAATTGAAATGGTTTTACTTTAAAATCAAAATGGTTTTACTTTAAAATCAATTGGAAATTATTTTACTCTAAAATGCATTGAAAATGATTTTACTCTAAAAATACATTGGACATTGTTTACCGTAAAATTCATTGAAAATGGTTTTACTATAAAATGCATTGAAATGGTTTTTACTAAACTAAAATTCATTGAAAATGGTTTTACTATAAAATGCATTGAAAATGGTTTTACTATAAATTGAAAATTACTATAAAATGCATTGAAAATGGTTTTACTATAAAATTCTTGAAAATGGTTTACTATAAAATGCATTGAAATGGTTTTTACTATAAAATGAAAATGGTTTTAACTATAAAATTCATTGAAAATGGTTTACTATAAAATGCATTGAAAATGGTTTTACTATAAATGCATTGAAAATGGATTTACTATAAAATGCATTGAAAATGAAAATGGTTTTACTATAAAAATGCATTGAAAATGGTTTTTACTATAAAATTCATTGAAAATGGTTTTACTATTAAATTCATTGAAATGGTTTTACTATAAATTCATTGAAAATGGTTTTCTATAAATGTATTGAAAATGGATTTACTATAAAATGCATTAAAAATGGATTTACTATAAATGCATTGAAAATGGTTTTTACTATAAAAATGTATTGGAATCAATTTTACAATAAAAATGTATAAGAATTAATACTATCATAAAGTATCATACTTCGAATGATCTTACTATAACAATACACATCTCATTTAGTGGGTCTACAATAAACCATTGTCTATCTAGAGAGAAACAAAGTACTTTTATTAATATAGATCTATGAGTAATAAAATTGATTTTTACTTTATTTCCAAAGCTTTCTTTAATGAACAAGTCTAATTGTAAAAAAAAAGTATATTTCTAAATGGAACTGTGTAGAATTCAAAAAATGCAACGTCAATTCTTTATATAATGTCAAGATAAAATTAAAATAATGTTTATTTTAAGTTTGTATTTTTGTACTATAGATTCGTCGCAGCCACCGTGACTGACCAAAAATAACAGTTTTAAAATGCATTGGAAATGATTTTACAATAACAATACATTGGAAATGATTTTATATAAATATATGGGAGATTATTTTACAAGAAAAAATAATTTGAAATGATCTTATTATAAAAAAGCATTAAAATCATTTTAGTATAAAGATGCATTGGAAAAATTCTACTATAAAAATCATTGAAAATGGTTTTAATTTAAAATTCATAGGGAAATATTTTACTCTTAAAAATGCATTAGAAATGATTTTACGATAAATATGCATTGGAAATGATTTTATAGAAATATATGGAAACTTCTTTTACAAGAAAAATTAATTGAAAATGATCTTATTATAAAAAAGCATTAAAATGATTTTAGTATAAAGATTCATTGGAAAAATTCTACTATAAAAATCATTGAAAATGGTTTTACTTTAAAATTCATTGGGAAATATTTTACTCTAAAAATATATTAGAAATGATTTTACTATATGAGCAATTCAAGGATGCAACGTCGATTCTTTATTTAACGTAGAGATAAAATTAAAATAATATTTGTTTTAATTTTGTATTTTTGTATAAAGCATTATATATTCGTCGCAGCCAACGAGACTGACCAAAAATAACAGTTTTAAAAGCCAACGCAATGTCGATGCAACGAATGCACTCAGACTAATCAATGTTGTTTCAAAACAAAAAATAAAGTTTTGTCTCCATCTTGCTATTTGAGGATTGTGCATTAGGGTAGGTCGATTTTTCACTTTTTTAAAATACCAAATTGTTCATCTATGCAAAAGTTGTGTGTTAGTATACTGAATACTGATACCAAAAAGTAGATCTTTTACTTGCACCATTCTGGACTACATATTAGGGTAGGTCGATTTTTCACTTTTTTAAAATATCAAATTGTCCATCCATGCAAAAGTTGTGTGTTAATATAATGAATACTGATACGTAAAATTAGGTCTTTTACTTGCACCATTCTGGACTACATATTAGGGTAGGTCGATTTTTCACTTTTTTTAAAAATATCAAATTGTCCATCTATGCGAAAGTTGTGTGTTAGTATACTGAATACGGATACCAAAAATTAGGTCTTTTACTTGCACTATTTTGGACTACATATTAGGGTAGGTCGATTTTTCATTTAAAAAACAAATCAAATTGTCCATCTATACGAAAGTTGTGTGTTAGTATACTGAATACTGATACCAAATATTAGATCTTTTACTTGCATCATTCTTTGAGAAAATAGCATCATAGATCGTCTACTAAAATGCATAAAAAATCCTCGTTTTCTGAAGGCTAAATTTTGCGAAAACGAGGATTTTTAGTGCCTTTTAATAGATGATCTTTGATGCTATTTCATCAAACAATTGTGCAAGTAAAAGATCTAATTTTTGGTATCAGTATTCAGTATACTAAGGCACAACTTTCGCATAGATGGACAATTTGATATTTTTAAAAAGGTGAAAAATCGACCTACCCTAATATGTAGTCCAGAATGGTGCAAGTAAGAGATCTCATTTTTCGTATCAGTATTCAGTATACTAACACACAACTTTCGCATAGATGGACAATTTGATATTTTAAAAAAGGTGAAAAATCGACCTACCCTATTGTGCATATTCTTCGTCAGTATCTCCAGCTAAATTATCAAACATGAAATACTAGCAGGGATAAGAAACATTGCCCGGGTAAAAAAGTAATACCTTTTTCTAGACAGGTTGTCATACTATTGGTTTATTGGTTGATGTGTTTTACGGCATATCAACCTTGTTAGGTTATTTTGTGCTGAAGACATTATTTTTATTCATTCTTGTTGGGTATCAAAATGGTTTTAACTCACTTAAAAAAAAAAGTGACGACAAACATTGTCTGGGTAATAATAAAAAAAAAAAAATAAATAAATAAAAACTTTTCCCGGAAAGGTTGTCATACTGTTAGTTGGTTGGTTTGTTTGTTTTATGGCATATCCACCCCTTTCAGGTCATTTAATGCCGAATAAAGTCATTATAACTCTTGGTGATGTCTCTAGACCAGCGCTTCTTAAACTATAGGTCATGAAAATTAAATTCAAACACTCATCGCTGCTTAACTTCGGTGATCTACTGGGAACCGATGCTTGCCCGTGACCAGTAGTACACGTTACTTTTCTACATAATCGCCATTTCGGTCGATGCATTTTCCTAGGCCAGGGATCGCTAAACTACAGCCCGTGGGCCGGACACGGTCCGTGAATGCATTTTATCAGGCCTACCGACGGCACTTGAATTTGTTTGTTAAAACGTACAGAACATGAGACGTTCTGATATTTAAATTTAAATATCATGTTAAGCTTACTAAATCTTCATGGACTTGACTCCGGAATCAACCCATCGAACGAAATTGACTGATAAACATTTGAAAGCAATTCTCTTGATTGGATAAAGTAATTCCAAACCAAACATTGACGATATATTGAAAGGCAAACTTCAGTTTCACAAATCTCACTAAACCTTTCTGCTAATGTTGTGTTCTTTGATAACGTTTTGAAAATGAATATCTTGGTTAAATTTGTTTTTGTGCATCTTACTCCACTCATCCATGAATATAACATGGAAAGAAATTTTGTTTTACATCTTTTTCTCGGAGCTTTCCCTCTGGCTAGCAAGTATTGAACACAATAATAATGTGGCCCGCGTTCGTTATTTTTCCAATTATCCGGCCCACCATGAAAAAAAATTTGGTGATCCCTGCTCTACACAATACGTCCAGATATGTCTAATATAAAACAAGTATGTGTAACATTTTTAGATTATAAAACAATACACTGTACTGCTTCATTTTGTTTTATAAATTTAGAATTACAATATTCGTATACTAGACAAGACATGATCCCTTGGGTCACTCAGGGAACTCTGAGTAGATAATTGGGATTAGGGAAAGTGAGTCTGCAAAGAGAATATTTTTTAAATAAATACAGCCGGAGAATTTAAAAAGGTTAAAATCATTTTGTAAGATTTCTAAGAAAGGGTAGGTTTGATCTAATTTAAATTTAAATGGACTGATTCTTGGAATTTTATTAAGAGACAAGATGTTGAGAATCTACCGGCTAGCTGCTTCTGAAACTTTTCATACATTGAACACAATAATAATGTCGCCCGCGCACATTATTTTTCAATTACCCGGCCCGCGCTCGTTATTTTATTTTTTTAATTATCCGGCTCTCCGTGAAAAAAAAGTTTGGTGATCCCTGCGCTGAGGCAGATTTGTACGCCCATGACATACCAGCTCGCCTCCATGTCATTGAGGAAGCGTTGAACTTTGTCGTCGTTACAAACTCCCTACACCACTTGCGGACGTTTTTGACATCCACGTACTACTCGCCATACAATTCCGTTAATTAGCGATAGATTTCAATTTAAGTTTAAAACACACACACACACACACACACCTCTCTCTCTCTCTCTCTCTCTCTCTCTCTCTCTCTCTCTCTCTCTCACACACACACACACACACATACACTTACACACATTCACACACACACAAACACTCACACTCACACACACACCCACACACTGCTATGCACACTTTATTTCAAAACTTTATCGGCATTAAATGACCCGCTGAGTTTGATATGCCGTAAAACGAATCAAACCAAACAAAACTTGTATGACCAATGCGCAGCCGAACCAGTATTACTTCTTCCTCTCGTAATTTTCTATATCCCGGTGTTGTAACGCGCTTAGCGAAATAATAAGACGGGTAGTCCAGCTGACGTTAACCACGAGAAGTGATCACTTTCCGCCTTTTGTTTGCAACTCAACAAGATGGCTGAAACAGTACTTCCGTTTCATAACAAAAAAAATGGTAGAAACAGTGCTTCCGTTTGTTAGTATACGACACCCGGCTTCCATTCTCCTACTGTTGGCTTAATTGATAATAAGGTAATTTATGAGGAAATGCGTCCCGGTCTCCAGCCTCAAAAATTGCTACCCGGTGACTATTAAAATAACGACCCAGCTCAGTCTATTCAAAACTATCCATCTTCATATCTATATATCTATATATCTATCTATCTATCTCAATTTGTTCATATTTATCTATATTACTTTAGATACTAAGATTTATTTTTATTCATGTTTGTTTAGTGTCTTGTTTTTAGTTTAAATAAACAAGAATTACGACAAAAAAAGATGCGACCCCACACACACACACACAAATACATTTACTTGTCGAAAATATCTATCTCCATTTGTTCATATCTATCTATATTATTTTGTTTGTTTATCTATCTATCTATCTCAGTCTATTCCAAACTATATATCCATTATTATATCTAAACAAGAATTACGACAAATTATGATAAATAAACAAGAATTACGACGAGCTGGGGTTGTTATTTTGATAGTCACCGGGTAGCAATTTTTGAGGCAGGAGACCGGGAGGCACTTCCTCATAAATTACCGATAATAAATTGTTCGGTGTACTACTAATTCCAACGTTGTTGTCATTTTTTTTTTTTTTTTTTGATAATTATTTTTGTATTTGGTTCTTTAGATCTCTATATGGGACTTTGAAGTTTTCAATTTCTTTATTCATGATATATTTTGCAGTGAAACGGGCTTTGTCAGTTCCTGTTTAATTAACGTATCTAATTTCGTTTGTAATCAAATCTATTAATAATGGAGATTCGCTTCCGGTTTTTGTCTGTAACAAAAACTACGTCACTGCTTACGTCACACTACCTAAAATAGAATATAGAATAAAAGGAATTATAGAATAAATACACTCAAAATTTGAACATGCAGACAGTCCTCATTGGTTTTTTAAACAAGTTTTAATAAATACATAACTGGTATTATCTATCTATATATAGTTTGTTTTATTTTAATATATATTTAAAGTTATCAGAACTAAGTTTCTATTTCAAATTATTCATTTTTTACTCCTTTAATAATATTTTTTTTTACTCCTTTAATAAATTTGATGATTTTACTTTACTTATGATACAAACTCTGATTTTAAAGTTTCAACTCCCATCCCCTCAGGCAATATTTATTTTACGTCGCCCAGAGGACGTTTTTTATTTTGCTAGTCTATTAATAATGGAGATTCGCTTTCGGTTTTTGTCTGTAACAAAAATTACGTCACTGCTTACGTCACATTACCCAAACTCGTCATAACATAGAATAAAATTTGAACATGTAATATTAGACAGTCCCTATTGTTTTTTTAAAAAAAGTTTTAATAAATACATAACTGGTATTATATATATATATATATATATATATATATATATATATAGTTTGTTTTATTTTAATACATATTTAAAGTTTACATTTCAAATTGTTTTATTTTTTAATCCTTTAATGAATTTGATGAAGTTACTTACTTAGGGTACACACTCGCTGACATTGAATTTTTTACTCCCACCCCTCAGGCATTATGTTTTAAAAATGTATTTTTACATCGCACGGGGGGCGTTTTTTTATTTTGTACTAGTACCTATTATATAGTTAAGTTATTCTTCTATTAACATATTATAATGGATATTCGGTATCTGTTTGTCTGTAACCGAAACTACGTCACTGCTTACTTCACCATACCCCCATGAATTAAGTTTACCAGTGAGTATTTAATCTGTAGTCACAATCATTGATACATTGAATGAAATAAATCTTATTCATTTACGATGTCTCTATGAAAATCAGAGTTTGACTTGCCTCAAAA
Source organism: Doryteuthis pealeii (assembly GCA_023376005.1). Classification (NCBI taxonomy): domain Eukaryota; kingdom Metazoa; phylum Mollusca; class Cephalopoda; order Myopsida; family Loliginidae; genus Doryteuthis; species Doryteuthis pealeii. The sequence continues at coordinate 22,024,128 of CM042178.1, read as the reverse complement.
CAGCCCATGTTATTAGGGTATTTATCTCGCATCCCACGTGACGCAAGGACATTTTTATATGGGCCCATCCACGAGCCGAGACTCATGGGTGGTAGGTGCAAAAAATGCGTTGATCCCGTCGGCATTCCTCCCCAAGAGGGGTGCCTCAGGCACTGGGCAATAAATCCACCCTGCTCCTTTAACTCAAGGGGGCAGGTATTGCCTGGAGGGGTAGCACTCTGGGATCAACGCTGTTAATTAACATTAACAAACGCAGGCCCCGAAATGTCCATGTTATTAGTGTGTTTAAAATTCTACAAGGTATCTTATATATCACTAAGAAATAAAGTTTTATATAAAATGTAGTGTGGTTAATTTGCATATAGGTTTTAACAAAACCGGGTTTTATTAGATAATTACTTTGTGTCATTGATATCTAATATTGTTTTATTCTCCACCGTATTAAAACCAATTCTATGAATTATTTTATATAGAAATGAATTAAAACATAATTAGAATAAGCGTTATCTTTTTATATGCGTTCTTATTTAATTTCGTTTGTCTTTCTATTTTTATACATTTCATTACTTTAAAACTTCAATATGCGAGGGTGCATATTCTTTCAAATGTATCCAATTGTGATAGCCTTCAAAACCAAGGAGCAAACCAATATAAACACAATGCTTTACGCAAATTATAAAACTCTTTTATATATATATATATATATATATATATATATATATATATATATATACATACACACACACACACATATATATATATATATATACATACACACACACATATAGTTATGTTGTTCTATTACTTACATATAATGAATTTACATAGTGAAGTGATATTTCGCACTCCCCAGATTCTAGAACTGGAGCCTCACCATCAGATCTAACTTAGTGTCATACCCAAGTAATGGTCGTTTTTTTTTAATACTCTACATAGCATAGGGGCCGGGTTAGCTCAGTCGGTAGAGCGATCGGCTAGAAACCACAAGGTTCCTAGTTCGATACCGGTCCTCGCCAACTCAGCGTTATGAGTAGCACAGGGATCTGTGCGGTAAAGTAAGGAGCTGATGGTAGGTGTGGCGCTCCACCTCAGATGCTAAAACAATCTCCTTGGTCTAGCGCTATTGAAAAGGGTATAGACTCCCTCGCTGTATTCTAAGTACCTGATAAGTGGATGCTGGCGATTCTAGAGCAGTGGCTCTCATCGGGGGTGGAGGCATATGCCATGTATCTTCTTTTTGGGTACATGTGACGTTACAAGAAAAAAAAGGGGGGGGGGCGTACTATTCGCAGAGTTCCGTCCCGGTATCCTGCCTTAAAAAACGCTAGGCGGTGTTAACTTTAAAAAATTGTCGATAAAAACGCCTTCAATGAAATATGAAATAATGAACCGACAAAAAACGATTTTTACTTTTTTTTCTATAAAGATAAGTTTGTATAATTATATCAGAAGATTTTTTTATAAGTTTTGATGCGAGAGTCTTTTTTAGTAAAATAAACATGAATACAGAATTCTGCTAAAAAATATCAACAAAGAAATTGAACCTGTGGTAAAAAAAATAAAAAAGAATTAAAAAAAAACGGACTGTTTTACCATAAAATAATTTTTTTTAATTAAAAATGACCAGACATTTTTTTTTTATCAAAATATAAAAGAATATCTAAATACTCAGATTTTCTTTTATTTATGTTTGTTTAATGTCTTGTTAGTTTAAATAAACAAGAATATCTAAATATTTAATTGAAGGCGTTTTTATCGACAATTTTCTCTAAGCTAACACCGCCTAGCGTTTTTTTTTTAAGACAGGAGGCCGGGACGGAACTCTGCGAATAGTACCTGAAAAAAAAATTACTGATTCAAAAAAAAAAAAAATCTATTCTTTAAAAAAAAAAAAGAAAAAAACTAAACAAAAAATCCTTGGTTGTACGTAGAAACCTTCTAATAATACTGTCGGTAAAACTTAAAAAGCAATATTGTGGTTGTACTCACACAAAGGTAGAGACGGGGTGGGACATTTGCGTGCAAGTACCACAGGGTATTTGTCGTTGAACAGGCTCTGATAATGAGGCTTGGGTCCCAACCATAGGGAACTCTAGTAACGTACGGTGATTGGTCAAATCTTCAATAGGCTCTTCAGCCCCACTGCCCAGGAATGAATTAGGGGGTTATGGATGAGAGGAGTAGGCGCCGGCTAAGAGGGCACGGCTTGATCCCGGCTGATGATAGAGTGGTTTCAACTTGAAAGGAGTAAGTGCTGGTCTTTAAAATATTACGATTTTCCAGGCATCCTGTTGATCAGGGCTTCTCATACATTTTACTTAATTTTGGTTTGTTGGTTGGTTGGATTTTACGGCATGTAAACCCTTATTGGGTTATTTTATGCCGAATACGTTTTCTTTTGAATAATTTTGATTTTTCGAACATGTTTACTTTTTTTTTTTTTTTTTTTTTTTTTTTTTTTGAAGCGCGTGGTGTAATGGTTAAAGTCATGGGAAATGGACTCGTCGTCCCGAGTTCAAATCCTGGATGTAGTAATTGAATTTCACTTAGCGCTAATACCATTGGGAAAGGTATGAATCCTAATCTCCCTCCAGCTATGGATAAATAGTAGGGCACACTGGTCTCTTTAACCTTGGTTAGGCAACCGGTCTAGGAGAAGGAAAACTGTGAATTCAAACCTATTGAACTCCGCTTAAGAAATTGACCTTGTGTCACATCCTGCTCGTGCGGTGGGGGGGGGGGGGGTAAGTATATATATCATGTATTTTTTTTTTTTTTTACTGACTGATGATTTATTAATAGCGGACCATGTCTTTCCTATGCGTGCGTTAACATTGTTTTCTGTGGAGGAGATATTACTGCCTAAGTACCTAAATTGTTCTACCGAGTTTAGGAGTTTGTCATCGAGAGTTGAGAGGTCTTTTTTGTTTTTAAAAGACATGAACTCAGTTTTATCAGAGTTTACGTATAGGCCGACGTTTCGTGCTGCCTTTTCTAGTCAGGATTCGGCTTGTGCAGGTGTATTCGCAAGTAGTGCTAGGTTATCAACATAGTCCGCATCCGTAATAGTCTGTGCGGGATGTCGCTTGCTTCTTGCTTTTTTTTTTTTTTTTTTTTTTTTTTTTAGTATGAGGCCTTTTTCTTTTATGGGATCTAGTGATGTTCGGAGTACGTAGTCTAGGCATGTTATGAATATATATGGTGCTAATTTATTCCCTTGTAGGACTCCAGCGACAATGTCAAAGAAGTCTGTGTCGCCATCAGGTGATCGTACCATTGCTTTTGTATTTTGGTAGAGCATCATTATGGCGTTAACCGTTTCCTTGGATAGGCCATATGCTAGCAGTCAGTCATATGGAAATCCAAACTCACAGACAAGTTAGAGAGACAATTCTTCCAGGCCGTTGTCGTGTCTTTACTGCTGTACGGCTGCACCACCTGGACCCTAACGAAGCGACTAGAGAATAAACTAGATGGAAGCTGCACAAGAATGCTCCGGGTGATCCTGAACAAGACGCGGAAACAACACCCTACGAGAAAACAGCTGTACGGTCACCTGCCACATATCACCCAAACCATTCGAGTAAGACGGAAAGACACGCATGACACTGCTGGAGAAGCAAGGACGAACTCATAAGCGACGTCCTCCTGTGGAAGCCAGCACATGGGCACGCCAGTGTGGGCCGACCAGTAAAGACGTACATTGATCAGCTCTGTGCGGATACAGGATACTGCATAGAGGACTTCCCAAGAATGATGAGTGATAGAAATGGATGGAGAGAGATTGTCATGGATATCCGTGCTAACAGCGCGACATGATGATGATGTTGATGATGATGATGATATCATGGTAGTTCGCTCATTTTCATTTTAAAAACGAATTAGAATTAGTTAAGAATTTCTCACTTTTTACTACTATTGGTTGGTTCGATTTTACGGCATGTCACCTCTTGGGTTATTTTATGCCGAATACGATTTCTTTTGAATAATTTTAATTTTTCGGACTATTGTCCTCATCTGAATCTTGGTAGTTTGCTCATTTTCATTTTAAAAACGAATTGAAATCAATTAAGGGCCTCTCACACTTTTTACTTGAGTTGGTTGGTTGGATTTTACGGTTGGGTTATTTTTTGCTGAATACGCTTTCTTTTGAATAATCTTGATTTTTCTTTTGAATAATTTTGATTTTTCGGTCTATTAGTTGGTTGGTTGGTTGGTTGGATTTTTACTTTATGTAAAAATAAAACAACAAAAAAAAAAGACCCTACCAAAAAAATTAATAAATAAAGGCAAAACAAAACACCTAAAAAAACAGAGAGGCAACAAAAAAAAAAAAGAAAGAAAACACCCACCACCCTAAACAAAAAATAAAACAAAAACAAACAAAGCAAAAAAAAAAAAAATCTCATAGAAAACAAAAACAGAAAACAAAAAAACAAGCAAACAAAAAAAGATTCCCCCAATCAACCCCCCCCCAAAAAAAAAACTGCAACAACCTAAAACTAACAAATAAACAAACAGCTGTGCAGTGTGTCCGGATGCAGTGAAGATTTCTACACGTCAGCTGTGGCTGGAAGTGCTTTAAAAAAAAATGGCGATTGTGACATACCCGTCAAGCCGCTCTGGAAGACAACCTACTCTGAATGAACTGTTGAATGAGACTATTGAATTGGATCCATGTTGATTAGCACCAGAGACTTGGCGCCAAAAAAAAAAAAATCCCGCCAAAACTAACTTAATGTGTCATGTTCACCTGTGCACGAACACCTCAAGCGAAAACGTGCAATTTGGGTTCCTCATGAACCAAAACACAACAGAAACAAAGAATTTGAAAACTCTGTTTCAAACCATTTTTTTTTTTAAACATAATAATTCCAGATTTTGTTGCCGTTATACAGGGTGTCCATAAAGTGTTTGCATCAGGTTGCAAATCTATCAACAAAGATGGCGGTCGTGTTGAAGTGTGATAATCAAACAAATACATCAATAATAAAACTTCAACAGTTGAACTTTTATATATTTTTTTTACAAAAAAAGATTTTATTATTTGTACAATGTGACTTATTAAATGTTCAATTTTAAAACTGTTTCAAATCTTTGTGGACACCCTGTAGTATGTGGCCTACCTTTTTGATTCAGTGCTAGTATGTGGCCTACCTTTTTGATTCTGTTATAGTATGTGGCCTTCCTTTTTGATTCTGTTATAGTATGTGGCCTTCCTTTTTGATTCAGTTATAGTATGGGGCCTACCTTTTTGATTCTATTATAGTATGTGGCCTACCTTTTTGATTCTGTTATAGTATGTGGCCTTCGTTTTTGATTCAGTTATAGTATGTGGCCTACCTTTTTGATTCTGTTATAGTATGTGGCCTACCTTTTTGATTCTGTTATAGTATGGGGCCTACCTTTTTGATTCTGTTATAGTATGGGGCCTACCTTTTTGATTCTGTTATAGTATGTGGCCTACCTTTTTGATTCTGTTAGAGCATGTGGCCTACCTTTTTGATTCAGTTATAGTATGTGGCCTACCCTTTTGAGGTTATAGTATGTGGCCTACCTTTTTGATTCTGTTATAGTATGTGGCCTACCTTTTTGATTCTGTTATAGTATGGGGCCTTCCTTTTTGATTCAGTTATAGTATGTGGCCTACCTTTTTGATTCTGTTATAGTATGTGGCCTACCTTTTTGATTCTGTTATAGTATGTGGCCTACCTTTTTTGATTCTGTCCTACCTTTTTGATTCAGTATAGTATGTGCCTACCCTTTTGATTCAGTTATAGTATGGGGCCTACCTTTTTGATTATAGTATGTGGCCTACCTTTTTGATTCTGTTATAGTATGTGGCCTACCTTTTTGATTCTGTTATAGTATGGGGCCTACCTTTTTGAGTTATATACCTTTTTGATTCAGTTATAGTATGTGGCCTACCCTTTTGATTCAGTTATAGTATGGGCCTACCTTTTTGATTCTGTTAGAGCATGTGGCCTACCTTTTTGATTCAGTTATAGTATGTGGCCTACCCTTTTGATTGATTCTGTTATAGCATGTGGCCTACCTTTTGATTCTGTTAGCCTACAATGTGTCCTACCTCAGTAAGAATATATTTATAGATATAAGTAGTAGGCAATTTATTGAAACTAATTATTTTTCACATATTTTCAATTTCATGAAATACAATTCAGTCATAAGCTCTATATAGTAATTAAGAATAATTAAAAAAGAATTTATCCATATTTTACATGAAATTCTAAAATATTCTAAAATTCTGAAATAGGTTAGGGTTAGCAGTTATTATTATACCTTTTAATATGTTTTTTTTGTGGTAGGTCACATACTATAAGAGAGACATGGTTTCGTAGGACACATTCAAAAGGTAGACCACATATAATGGTACCCAGATTTCTCTAAACATATGTATCATTTACATATTTTGGACTGTTGTCCTCATCTTTATTGTTATATATACAACGTTTTAGCCGATGAACCCTCCGGCTTTCTTCAGATGTTTCTTATCAAACTCTGGAACTTTCTTGTCAATCCTGACCACGAGTGATAATAATTATTATATTTGCCAGTAGCCAGGATTGAACCGGCAGCCTACAGATAATTGTCACTAAGAACTGTATCTAATCAACCCTTATATCCATTGCGCCAACTGGACAAAACTTATACCCGATTTTGGTTAACAGAATGAGAACAATCTATCCCAATGGATTAAACAAAGGGTTCGGTTCGAAGTTCTGGGGAGTCCCCTGTTTTCCGAGTTCGATAAGAAGGTTATATATATCTTATTATAATGGAGATTGTGTGCTTTTCTGTCTGTAACCGAAACTATATTACTACTCATATCACTATTCCCTTAGTTATTGACATCACATTTTCCATGATTGTATTTTTATTTAAACCTCAATTATTAATAAATTGTTTTACATTATTAATACTGTTAACCATGTCTACATATTGACAACATGCAATTATATTTATATATAACAAAATAGTGGTTTACAGTGTGAATGGGAAGGCTAATTTTGCATATTGATATTAAAAATGTGATTTTATTAAATATGTGCTTAGTATTATTGATTTCTAACTGTTTGGTTTTATTTTAATGAATATAATCAAAAATTTCTTCAATGAATCTTAAATGAAATCCATTAACAAGAAAAGATAACTGTCATTTTATTCTTTACTTCCTCTTTTAACTAAATACTTAAATTAGAAAAAATAACAATGAAAGATGAGAGTGATGGAAGTCTAAGTTTCAGTTGTTCTATTTTTTTATTATACTCCCTCTCTTTCAAATCTTTTTATCGGTATTCTTATTTAGTTTCATTAGCCTTTCTAATTTAATATAATATTTCATTACATTAAACTTAAATACTTGCACCCGGAGAGTGCATATATTTGCTAGTATATATATATATATATGTGTGTGTGTGTGTGTGTGCGTGTGTGCGCGTGTATGTAGTTTTCGAATTATAGACTTGGAAACATGGTTGTTAAGCAGTCCATGTCATGCAAGACTCTACGTCGTCTAGACGGGCAATCGAAGAGACACCCTCCATCCAATCGGCTTGTCACGTCAAGCCCTAGCACTTATAGGAATGTCCCAACCCTATTGCACTTATGCCAAGTCCCAAACTTTTTAAAATCACATATGTGCTAGAAGGCGGTGGCTAAGGGTCTTAATGTCCTAGGTATGACTTTTAAACTGCATCTAATAGTGAAGTTTCAATTTTGGATCTCTGGGGAGTGTGGAGTGCCACTTCATTACCATTGCTTCCGGGTCCACTCTGATCTGGAGTGGGAGTACCTGTTAGGCTCCCATCTATGTGCTAGATGGAAAAAAAATGAGATTAAAAAGATGTTTAAAAAATTGAGTTTAAAAGGTGTTGAGTACCCATCAAGAATGAATAAAACAAAACGTCTTCGGCATAAAATAACCCAATGTAAGGGTTGGCATGCCGTAAAATCCAACCAACCAACCAACCAACGTAAATGCATCAAAGTGGCACTTAATTTTTTGAGGGCTTACAGTTAAGCACTAGCAAACCTACCCTTGTGTTCCTGATTAATAAGAACCAAGATGGAACCCGGAAGTAGAGAGTCTATCACAAAACTGTGAGACATATATTATATCTATTAACAATGGAGATTGTCTGTATTTCTGTCTGTTAGAAATAAATAAATAAAGAAAGAAAGAAAGAAAGAAAGAAAGAAAGAAAAGAGAAGCACAGAAATAAAGAAATAAAAAAAGAAAGAAAGAAAGAAAGAACGGAACAAAGAAAAGAAAGAATGCAAGAAAATAGTGGGAGGTAAAGAAAAAAGAAAGAAAGAAAGAAAGAAAGAAAGAAAGAAAAGAGAAGCACAGAAATAAAGAAATAAAAAAGAAAGAAAGAAAGAAAGAACGGAACAAAGAAAGAAAGAATGCAAGAAAATAGTGGGAGGTAAAGAAAAAAGAAAGAAAGAAAGAAAGAAAGAAAAGAGAAGCACAGAAATAAACAAATAAATAGATAAATAAATTAATTAATTAAGAAAGAAAGAAAAAAGAAGAAAGAAAGAAAGAAAAAAGCACAGAAATAAATAAATAAATAAATAAAGAAAGAAGAAAGAAAGAAAGAAAAGAGAAGCACAGAAATAAACAAATAAATAGATAAATAAATTAATTAAGAAGAAAGAAAGAAAGAAAGAAAGAAAGAAAGAAAGAAAGAAAAGAAAGAAAAAAAGCACAGAAATAAATAAATAAATAAAGAAAGAAAGAAAGAAAGAAAGAAAGAAAGAAAGAAAGAAAGAAAAAGAGAAGCACAGAAATAAACAATAAATAGATAAATAAATTAATTAAGAAGAAAGAAAGAAAGAAAGAAAGAAAGAAAGAAAGAAAAAAAAGCACAGAAATAAATAAATAAATAAATAAAGAAAGAAAGAAAGAAAGAAAGAAAGAAAAGAGAAGCACAGAAATAACAAATAAATAGATAAATAAATTAATTAAGAAAGAAAGAAAGAAAGAAAGAAAGAAAGAAAGAAAAAAGCACAGAAATAAATAAATAAATAAAGAAAGAAAGAAAGAAAGAAAGAAAGAAAGAAAAGAGAAGCACAGAAATAAACAAATAAATAGATAAATAAATTAATTAAGAAAGAAAGAAAGAAAGAAAGAAAGAAAGAAAAAAGCACAGAAATAAATAAATAAATAAAGAAAGAAGAAAGAAGAAAGAAAGAAAAGAGAAGCACAGAAATAAACAAATAAATAGATAAATAAATTAATTAAGAAGAAAGAAAGAAAGAAAGAAAAGAAAGAAAGAAAGAAAGAAAAAGCACAGAAATAAATAAATAAATAAATAAGAAAGAAAGAAAGAAAGAAAGAAAGAAAGAAAAGAGAAGCACAGAAATAAAGAAATAAAAAAGAAAGAAAGAAAGAAAGAACGGAACAAAGAAAAGAAAGAATGCAAGAAAATAGTGGGAGGTAAGAAAAAGAAAGAAAGAAAGAAAGAAAGAAAGAAAAGCACAGAAATAAATAAATAAATAAATAAATAAAGAAAGAAAGAAAGAAAGAAAGAAAGAAAGAAAAGAGAAGCACAGAAATAAAGAAATAATAAATAAAGAAAGAAAGAAAGAACGAACAAAGAAAAGAAAGAATGCAAGAAAATAGTGGAGGTAAAGAAAAAAGAAAGAAAGAAAGAAAGAAAGAAAAGCACAGAAAGAAAGAAAGAAAAGAAGAAGAAAGAAAGAAAGAAAGAAGAAAGAAAGAAAGAAAGAAAGAAAAGAGAAGCACAGAAATAAATAAATAAATAAATAAAAAGAAAGAAAGAAAGAACAGAATAAAAAAATAAGAAAGAAAAGAAAGAAAGAAAGAAAGAGAAACACAGAAATAAATAATAAAAATAAAGAAAGAAAGAAAGAAAGAACGGAACAAAGAAAAGAAAGAATGCAAGAAAATAGTGGGAGGTAAAGAAAGAAAGAAAGAAAGAAAGAAAGAAAGAAAGAAAGAAAAGAGAAGCACAGAAATAAATAAATAAAGAAAGAAAGAAAGAAAGAAAGAAAGAACGGAACAAAGAAAAGAAAGAATGCAAGAAAATAGTGGAAGGTAAAGAAAGAAAGAAAGAAAGAAAGAAAGAAAAGAGAAGCACAGAAATAAAGAAAGAAAGAAAGAAAGAAAAAAAGAAAGAAAGAAAGAAAGAACGGAACAAAGAAAAGAAAGAAAGAAAGAAAATAATCGGAGGTAAAAAAAAAAAAAGAAAGAAAAGCACAGAAATAAAGAAATAAGTAAATAAATAAATAAAGAAAGAAAGAAAGAAAGAAAGAAAGAAAATAGATAGATTTGAAGAAGATGATATAAATAGATATGAAGATAATTATGAAGATGACTTGGTTAATTCCAGTTGATTCTATATCTAGCGTAGCAGTCTGTGTCCTAATCCTCTTCAGATACATGTTCTAACCCCCCCCTCTCTCTCTCACTATTAATATAATTTGAAAAACTGGAACACATGATGATGGCACTTCGAAGTGCCGAAAGTACTCGGGACATGAACTTTGGTGGACTAATTCCACCCAAATATTAAAAAAAACAGATGTGTCTTTTGTTTAATTCAAGATGCATAAATGAAAAAATGCTGCCCAAATACACACACACACACATTCACACACACACACACACACACACACACACACATTCTCCCTCCAGCTATGGGTTAAATAGTAGTGCAGACTGGGCCCTGCAGCCTTGGGTAGGTAACCAGTCTAGTAGAGGGATAACTCTGAATTCAAAATTCCTGAGGTCGGTCGTTGATTGGGTTTATGGCAACCATTGATGCAACAATTCTTTCCAATCGACTGTGCCAAAAAGTGTGGATGGTCCAACACAAAGCCTTCACCACTATAAAACAAATCACTGTGTGGGTGTTCATTGTGTGTGTGAACCCTCATGCGTCGAAAATCGACGGGAGAGTCCATAATATATATATATATATATATATATATATATATATATATATATATATATGTAAACACAGTATGTTTGGAATGGTTTTTTTGCCGACAATTTTTGGGAGAATATGTGTTTAATTGGAGTCGTACCTAATTTTGAAAATTAATTAATTAATAATGAATTCCCGCCTAATTCATTATTAATTAATTAATTTTCAAAATTAGGTACGACTCCAATTAAGCACATATATATATATATATATATATATATATATATATATATATGAAGGAAGGGTGGATGGGTTTAGGATCCGACGATATGCTGTAGATAGAAGGAAAGTGGTCAAGAAATGATCAACTCAGTCACAGGATGATACGTTTCCTGAGGACGTCTGTGAATACAGACGAAACGTATCACCTTGTGACTTGTTTTGAGTTGATCATTTCTTGACCACTTTCCTTCTATCTACAGCATATATATATATATATATATATATAGAGAGAGAGAGAGAGAGAGAGAGAGTGAAAGACGAAGAGGAATAGATTTATATATATATATATATATATATATATATATATATAGAGAGAGAGAGAGAGAGAGAGAGAGAGGGAGTAAAAGCGAGAGAGAGAGAGAATGAAAGACGAAGAGGAATAGATTGATATATGATTGATATATATTAGCTATACTCCAAAATCGTCTGCTACAGTATTTTTTAAACGAATTAAAATTAATTAAGTCTATTATTTAAGATCAAACTTTTATCTAAAACGATAAGTAGTAACATAATGACCATCATTAAAAAAAAGAAAAATATCATTACACTTGCAATTTATTTTTAAAACATTTAAAACGATTTTTTTGTCAATTTCGATCCGTTCGGCCATTTTGGCTCTTTTTAAATGGCTTGTAATGGCTTGTTTATAAATTTAATGTAACATTCGCGATTGCCAAAAAAAAAAAAAAAAATCAGGGAATTAACCGATTTAATGAAATTTTCAGTATTGATTTATCAATTAATGAATTTTATAATGCATCAGTTATTTTATTTCAAAAATTTAATTTTGCTATGAAAAATTAATATATAAAATTCCTTTAAAATAAAGATATTCTGATGTTAAGTTTAAAATTTTATATTTTTAGATTCTAGAAATAAATATCTACTTAATGCAAACCCTATTTTAGTCAAACAAAGTATACGTTTTGAAGAAAAACTTAGCCCCCCCCCCTTTTAAGCAGAAACAATATCGATGTATATTTTTTTCTTTTATAAGATAATAGCCAATTAAATAATTATCGAAATGAGTAAAAAAGAAATCACCAAAAAATTATTTATTTATTTTTTTTTTTACATTTTATTTTCCGATTTTCGGTACTTATTATCATATAAAATATTCCCCTTAATAATTTTTTTCTATTTACAATTTCGGTCTTTTATCTTTTTATTTATACTGTAATTAGTATCAAACAAGGAACAACTCGCCGAGATTTAACACCCCCAAAATAAGGGGGCGGGGGTCAAAATTAAGTGACCTGAAATAAATGAGAAAGTTTTGAAATAAAATAAATAAGGCATTATAAAGTTCATTCATTGATAAATAAACACTGAAAATTTCATTAAAATCCGATAATTCCCTAATTTTTGGTAAATTATTTTCCCGGGGGGGGGGGGGCTACAGAAAATAATTTACCAAAAATCAGGGAATTATCGGATTTTAATGAAATTTTCAGTGTTTATTTATCAATGAATGAACTTTATAATGCCTTATTTATTTCATTTCAAATCTTTCTCATTTTTTAATTTTTAAATTCATTTTGTCAAAAACGGATTTTAGGCCAATTTTGGGTATACCTAATAGATAGATAGATAGATAGATAGATAGATAGATGCAAACTGCCTTAGTCTATTAAATAAGCCTGGTCCATTTATTTCTTGATAATGATCCATCTTGCTTGCTTTATTATGGGCAAAAACTTCGGCATTATATTTACCGTCAAATGACGCTGAAAACATCGGTTCCCACTGGATCAGCATGTTCCTTAGTCAGATTGGCTGACCACTTAAGCGACAACAGGTACTGTAAGCAGCCAGTGACCTGTGCGCCATATTTAAGCAGAGGTTTGGCATAATAATACTGTGCCACAACATATCAATCAACATGGTAAGAAAAAAGGGAGGGGAGAAAGAAAGAAAGAAAGAAAGAAAGAAAGAAAGAAAGCGTAATTCTGCCTTCCCTCTTCTCTTTACAGTCGACCCACTCTAGAAGGCCACGGCGGACGGCTACGAACGAGCGAGGGTCTCGTTTGAGTACTGAAAAGTACTGAACCTACATACCTACTACAACAGTGGGTTCAAAGTTCAGGTACTGGACATGTATTCCGGAAAGGAAAAATTGTGATATTGTAAAATGTGGCTGGTGGTACCTCAAGAGAAGAAGGGGCCATTCCTAAAGTGTCAGTCAGTACTATTGTTTTGTTTTTTTTATTTTATTTTATTTTTTTTTAATTTTATTTATTTATTTATTTATTGTAATTTAACCCTTGTAGTTCTTTTGGACAATAACAAAATAAATAAAAATATTCTAATTAATTATTATTTTGAAAACTCCATTACAATCTACTAGTACAAAATAAAAAAAAAACGAAAGATTTTTGAAACATATTGCCTGAGGGGTGGGAGTAAAAAATTCAATGTCAGCAAGTTTGTACCCTAAGTAAATAAAATCATCAAATTCATTAAAGGATTGTGACTACAGATTAAATACTCACTAGTAAACTTAATTCCTGGGAGTATGATGAAGTAAGCAGTGACGTAGTTTCGGTTACAGACAAACAGATACCGAATATCCATTATAATATGTTAATAGAAGAATAACTTAACTATATAATAGGTACTAGTACAAAATAAAAAACGCCCACCGGGCGATGTAAAAATAGATTTTTGAAACATATTGCCTGAGGGATGGGAGTAAAAAATTCAATGTCAGCGAGTTGTACCCTAAGTAAGTAAAATCATCAAATTCATTAAAGGATTAAAAAATAAAAGAATTTGAAATGTAAACTTTAAATATGTATTAAAATAAAACAAACTATATATGGATATATAATACCAGTTATGTATTTATTAAATCTTGTTTTAAAAAACAATGAGGACTGTCTAATGTTGCATGTTCAAATTTTGAGTGTATTCATTATTCTATTTTATGACGATTTTGGGTAATGTGACGTAAGCAGTGACGTAATTTTTGTTACAGACAAAAAACGGAAGCGAATCTCCATTATTAATAGATTAGATTTCCATATGCCACAATTGAACGAGCTAAAAATTCTCAAAGGGCTGGATTAGTTAAATTAAAAATAAAAGTTAATAGACAAATGAAATTCATTTAAAAAGAATTGAAATTTTAATTCAAATTGATTATATCCTATTATGATAGAGATTATATGTCTGTCGGTCTGTAACCGAAACTACGTCATCACTAATGTCACAATTTCCTTATTCACGTTCTATTCAAAATAGTTATTAAATAGTTAATCTTAATTAGTATCTTATTTGTTAACAATGTCTTTATAAAAGTCTAGCCGAGATAGATTTGCCTCAAAACAGCCCATCTAGTTAATGTGATTAAAATCCTACAATGTGTGTTATATACTGTTGTACCGGCCGTTCCTACAGTGGAGAATATACACCGGTTCTCACTATAAATAGTGAGACACCGAGTGAAAAGGTTGTACTGTTACCGTTTAACGGCAAGCTAGCCGTTCCTGTACCATTCTTGTAAATACACTTGTCTTATTTGACCCTACCTCGACTTGACTTCTTTTTTACTGTTGGATTAACATCACAACATATACCATTAAGATTTCTAATAGTATTGTTTTATTCTCAAACATTTTTGGCATTAAATGACCCACAGAGGTTGATATGCCGTTAAACAAAACTCTAACTTATTAAAAGAATGAAGTAAAAATAAGTGCAATTGTTTTTGGTTTCTAATTCAATATAATATCTAATCATATTAAAACTTAAATATTTGTGCCCAGAGGACACAAAATCAGAATTTTCCCAGCCAACGTGGCCGGTATTTAAACTCTGACCCACCCCACCCCTGACTACACCTTTTTCGCGGGAAAGATCTATTTTTGTTCTCGCATAAAAAAAACGGCATTGTGGACCGAGGCCGAAGCTGGAGATAAGGGTGTGATCAGTTTAGGCCATATTGAAGGAAGAAACGTAGATATTTTCGAACTTGTTTTTTTAAATCTCGCAAAAAAGAAATAACGAACATAAAGAGTTGTTTCAAAGAAAAACTGTTAATTCTAAGATCAAATTATCCGATTGTGGAAAAATTACTCATCGTTATCTAGAAAAATAAGTAAAACAGCCCGTTTCACAGTCAGTTTCTTTATTGATATTTTTTAGCTGAATTCTGTATTCATATTTCTTTTACTAAAAAAAAACAAACTCTGGCATTGAAACTTAAAAAAATCTACTGATATAATTATTCAGACTCTTATTTTTGTCGAAAAAAAGTAAAAATCGTTTTTGTCGGTTCATTTTTTCATATTTCATAAAATAGAATGGGGAGTGGGGTAGACCTCGTAAAAAATATTTCCCCTAATATATTTTAGGAAAAAACTATTTCAGACATATTTTCATCAAAAGGTAAGTAATTATGGAAATTTTCGTGAAAATCGGAGCATTAATTGATTTTTCATAGAATTTAAAATATAGCCTCTAGTCATAACTTGTTTTTGGCTACGTTTAATTTCATTTGATTTAACGGTGCAAAAATGTAAACATTGTTTTTCGTTTATAATTTTCATTATTTCCGTAAGCTGAAAAATTAAAAGAAAAAAAATCATCGTGAGTTTTTTTTAAATTTTTCTTCTTTCGGATGGACAAACAATTTTTGGCTGACTTCTGATTTAGGTCAGAAAAATAAAACGGAAAGTTTTTTGGTGGTCCCCAATGACAGTTTAACTACAGTCTATGAATTAAAATTTTGCGAATTGGGTTACGGTTTTAGGGGATTAAGGTTGTTTTAATTACGTATTGCTTAAAAAAATAAACAACAAAAAACCCAAATTACTATACATTTAATTAACCATTGAAATTAATTATTGAATCTATTATTGAGACAGTTGTTTGTGTTAGTATTACAATGTGTAATTTCAATTAAACTTAGTTTTTTAAAAAAAATTTTCAACATTAAATGTATAGTAATTTGTTGTTTTTTTGTTGTTTATTTTAAAAAAAAAAGCAATACGTAATTAAAAACAACCTTAATCCCCTAAAACCGTAACCCAATTCACAAAATGTTAATTCATAGACTGTAGTTAAACTGTCATTGGGTACCACCCCAAAACTTTCCGTTTTAATTTTCTGACCTAAATCAGAAGTCAGCCCAATTTCAAGATAATATTAACCTTTATGCAAATTTCATTGTGTTAAATATAGAGAAATTGTTTAAGAAATATATCCTATCGCATCGTACTTGTGAGAAAGAGTTGTGTAAATATTTATCACTTTGGATAAATTCATATATATATATATATATATATATATATATATATATATATATATATATATATAAGTTAATCCACAAACACGTGTTTCGAATTTCACCTCTCATCAGTGTGACTACATTTTAACAGCTACCTCTAGCCGGGATCGAGACCTGACTATATATATATATATATATATATATATATATATATATATATATATATATAATTGAGGGGAAGGGAAGTTAGAGAGGATTTGGTGGAACAGAGAATAACTATCATATAAAGTGGACGGGGAGAGTTCAGAGAATAGTAGTTTGTAAGGGATGAAGGATGAGGAGGTTGCTGGGAAAGAGGGGTGGTAGGGAGAAGTGGGTTAAAATTCTTGGTTAGGAGAGAGTGTTTTGATTTATTGCATGGAGATGATAATGGAAAAAGGTGTAGAGTTGAGGATTGCGAGGTTTCCTCAATTTCTCTCACTTTCTCTTCTATAAATACAAATGTACGCGTTTTGTTTTGAATAAAGTTAGACTGATGAAGTTCTTCGCGCAAAGAAGAACGAAATATTTCTCTCCTACTTCTACTTGTTTGAGTCATTATTTTTTGTCCAATTTTCCTTTTACCTTACCTCATTCATATATATATATATATATATATATATATATATATGAGGAAAAATGAGTAAAGAAAAGAAATGTAGATGGATAAAAATGAATTTAATTGATATCACTTTTAATCGATATCACTTACACATGTGTTTAGGTCAGTTTATGAAAATGTATACGGATTATGCTATTATTATTATTAAAATAATCAGATGAAATTGAAATAATGTTAATAATAATAATAATAATAGGAAAAATGTAAAAATATTCCGTACACAGAGACATTTTTTACGACCTTCATCAGAGTGAATTTTTATCTAATTTAAGTGAATTTAAAAATTTTAAAAATTAAAAAAAAATTCACTCTGATGAAGGTCGTAAAAAATGTCTCTGTGTACGGAATATTTTTACATTTTTCCTATTATTATTATTATTATTATTATTATTATTATTATTATTATTATTATTATTATTATTTCAATTTCATCTGATTATTTATAGATTATGATAGCGTAATCCGTATACATTTTCATAAACTGACCGAAACACATGTGTAAGTGATATCGATTAAAGTGATATCAATTAAATTCATTTTTATCCATATACATTTCTTTTCTTTACTCATTTTTACTCATATTGTCGAATTCAATTCCCTTTCCATTCTTACACACACATATATATATGTATGTATGTGTGTGTGTGTGTGTGTCTGTGTCTGTGTCTGTGTCTGTGTCTCTGTATATATATATATATTTTTAATATATCCCCTTATCTAGCGACTCTTATTATCAGAAACCATAAAATCCCCTTCACATAACTTTTTCCGTTATTTACGTCCCATTAAATTAAATTTAGGTTTATTGTTTTGTTTTTTATAAATAAGATCTTTTCCGTTTTATTTTGTTTTTGATTTCGGTTTTGAAAATAATACCTTACATTAGATCCAAACTGCTTACCATTATCTAAAATAATAACCATTTCCGCCCATAACCTTTTTTACTTTATATATAAAAACAAAACACAATAAATATTTAATCATTTATTAAATACAGAACTTAAAAATAATAATTAAAAATTAAAAATAATTAATCGTAAAATAAAAAAAATATATAAAAATTCCTTTTCTAAAATATTAACATATACCGCCCATAACTTTTTCACTTTATATATAAAAA